>JAWWMJ010000078.1:1972401-1985596 GCA_035047045.1 Vireo griseus
GATGGAGATTTTAGGGTGTCAGTGCCTTGTCCTTCTCCTTCTTCCCTCTTCTCCTTCTTCTTCCCTTTTCTGTGACCCCAGTTCCTATCATGTAGTAATTGGTAGAGAGAATTTAGTTGAGAAGAGACCTGTTAATAATAGTGATAGTTATTGGATTTAGAAACAAAATAATGTACATAGAATCTTCCTACTTGATAAACCTTATATAAACTCCCTGCTCTGGGTGTCTGTGGCCATTTTGGCACCTGTAATCAGTGGTGACTCTGTGTTCCTGAACCCTTGATAACCTAAAATAAACAACCTGAAGCAGCAATGAAGTCTTTTGTTATTTTTCCCTGAGATGAGAGATTGAGAAGAAAAAGCATCCTGGGCATGAACCACCTTGGTGGGGCCCTAAGAGGATCCCACCCCAGGCCCTAACAGGATCCCACCCCAGGCACTCCAATTGTTGCTGCATCACTGCCTGGAACAATCCAGAGCAGCAGATCCACAGGAGGCACCTCCAAAGCACTCACAGCCCCAGAAATGTTTGAGATGTTTTTGGAACAATCCAGAGCAGCAGATCCACAGGAGGCACCTCCAAAGCTCTCACAGCCCCAGAAATGTCTGAGATGTTTTTGGAACAATCCAGAGCAGCAGATCCACGGGAGGCACCTCCAAAGCACTCACAGCCCCAGAAATGTTTTGAGATGTTTTTGGTCTCCACGACCGATGCCATGTGCAGAATTCTCTGGAATGCTTTCATTTTGCTCAGGAATGGGATGCACGTATTTCAAATGGAGCTAATTAGTCTCTGGAACAGCTGCTGAAAGATGGGACGAATTTTTTGATTGCTCGGAATCTTTAAATCAAGACTGGATGTCTCTCTAGGAGAGCTGAAGCTGCAGCATCACTGAAATCTTGACATGGGAGGAATCAGTGGGTAGAGAATCAGGTGAGAGGAGGTTCCCTCTGCCTGGAAACTCTCTGAAATCCCACCAGGACTCTTCCATCTGTCCCTGTAGTTCCCATATTCCAAAAACATCTCCCTGTGCCCTTATCTCAGCCAGCATCTTTTGGAAAAAAACCCTACTGTGCTTCAAGTTCAGATCGAAGGCAAAAAAAGGCCTGGAGAGCCACTCTGTCTCTCTCAATCTTTATTTTTTTAACTTTAAAATTGTTCCCTCTGCCTGCAGTGCATCAAACAACTCCTTTCCCTTCCTCTGAAAGCTCCTTTCCCCCACGGAGCTGTGGAATCTGTCACCTGCGTTTGCCTGAGCTAAGGACCCAGACGAGCTCGGGGAAGAATGGTGGAACTAAATCCACGCTGATCCCAAATCCTCTTACCTACATCTGACCACATTGTTGGGCACAGGCCTATAATGCTGTTAGAGTAATTCCCAGTCTTTTAAAGTCAGGAGCTATAGTCCAGGCCGATGCAGGAGCGATGCAGCTGCGGGGGAATCTGCACTTTACATATTTAACAGAAGCGTGCTGAGCTCTTTAACATATCATTGCTGTACTTTTTGACATCAAAAGGATTGCATTTCCATACTCGGATGAATTAATAGGATTTGCATGTCACCCTCATTCTGTACTTTCTTTGCTGAGTTACGCCGCAGGGATTTGAAAGGTGGGGAGGCTGTGGAGGTGTGCTCGTGTGTGTGTGTGTGAGAGTCCCTGGGACCAACACATGGCTCCAGGATGGGTTTGAAGCCACCTTGGAAGGAACAGAATTCCTGTGCCATGCCCAGGAGATGTTTCCTTCTTCCCCAGCTGGTGTTTGGTTGCAGCTCTGGGCAGGAGCATTCCTGGGAACACCTCTGCCCACGGAGTCCAGGCCAAAATCTGCTCCTGTCACCCCTGACCCTGTGCTGCTGCTGAGCTCAGGAGCCCACGGCTGCATCAGGAGGGAGTTCAGGGCTCACTCGAGAACCTGGGCCATGGGATGGTGCTCACTGAAATGTTCTGTGCCCGTGGAGACCCCAGGAGCTGCTCCAGCCTGCGAGGGAGGACTTTCCACTCACAGCTCATGTTGTGCCACCCAAATTCCTCTGCTGGTCTCGCTTCAAGCTGATCCAGCACTGCTGCTCCAGGAGTCCTGAGAAATCCCCAAAGGCAGCCGGAGGAGAGGATTCTGGGCTGCTGGAGGCTCCCTCTCTGCCCTGCACACACCTTGTCCCTGACACTGGAGCAACATTGGATTTCTCCCTGTGTTCCCTGGATTTCAGGACTGCCTGGACCAGCCCCGAGTGCCCCTGCCCTCTGCAGCAGAGCTCAGTGCTGACCATTCCCGGCCAGACTCGGAATCCTGTGCCTGAGTGAAATTTTATCCTCTCAGACAGGTCCTGCAATGTCTGGAGTTACTTTTGCACCGGCGGCGGCAGTCATTAATTACCCTCCGGCTGATTGACATATCAGCGAGCAGCAGCAATGTAATACTCTCCTAACGCTGCAGCCTTCCCAGGAAAGCCTAACTGGACCTGACACACTTATCCTGGACAGCTTATCCCTTGTTCCACATCCGAGGGCTGTGAAAGTGCCACCCCAGCACTCTGCCCTCGGCCCCGAGCCGGGGGAGGCTCAGGGTGGGGGACAGGGGGACAGGGGAAGGGGGACAGGGGGACAGGGGGACAGGGGAAGGGGAGCAGTGAGGGTCTCACAAAGGCCAGGTGGGAATGGCAGCAGAGGGGCTGAGCTGCCCCTGCAGTGCCAGAATCCCAGCTGAGCTCCAGCGAGGTGTGACCCACCCGTGTGTGACACCTCCTGACGCCATGGTGGCACCATCCAGGTGCCCTCTGTCCCTGCAGGTTTGGTTTGAGATCTCAGAATTAATTCATCCGTTTCGAAAAAGAAAAGAATAACCTGGTCTCTGCCCCCTCATTTCCCTGGTTTAACAGAAGTGCAGCTGCTGCTTGTAGGGGCTCAAACTGGGGTCACAGAGTCCCTCCCATGGCTGTGACAGGACCTCCACAGGTTGCTCACTCTCCCTCACTGCCTGGGAGAGTCCTGCAGAGTTCCCTCTGCTCCGAAAGCAATTCCTCCCCAACTTTCTCTCCCATTTTCAGGGCGCTAGGGAAGCTCCCCGGGGGCAGCAGGGCCCTGCTGTGCTGCTGAACGTGCTGGGTGAGCCCTGGCAGCAGCAGCAGCAGCAGCAGCAGCAGCAGCAGCAGCAGCAGCAGCGAGTGCTGATGGACGACGGCAGAGCAGCAGGAGAGCGAGAGGGATGGAGAGCGGGAGCACATAACTTCCCATTAAAAAATAGAGAGCGAGCACAAGTAACTCCCTGAGTGATGACTGATTCCTGGCGTGTCCCCTTGGGTCAGGAAGCGTTTGAGTGCATCATTTTTAAAGATGACTAAAAGTAGCCAGGACGGCGAGGCCGTTACTGCTCACGGTGCTGGTGCCATCCCTCAGCCCTGCCTTCCCAGCAGGAATATTTCACCCGCCCGGATCTGAGCCTGGCCCTGCCCCTGCATTCATCCCTGGGGCTCTGAGGAGCCTGGAAGGCTGTGGGGACAGCAGAGGGGACACCCCACTGCTCCCCAGCATTCCCTCCATCCCTGCAGCATCCCCATTTCCGTACAGACCACGCTGCTGCTTCTCCCTGCCTCCTCCTCAGGGCCAGGGTTCCTTGGATTCTGATCCATAATTCCTGAGAAATGGCTGTTTGTGACCTGCCTCTGAGCCCAGGGATCATCTCACAAGCTCAGAAAACGCCTGACACGTGGAGCTGTGCAATTAATGAGCCCGACTAATTGTGAAACTCCTGCCAACCCCCCATGGGGAGGGACTGCACTGAAGGTATAAAGGGTCTGAGTTTCTCCTGTGGCCAGGCCAGGCAGCAGCAGAGCCAGGAGGGTCCTGTGCTGTGCCCGAGGTGTGCCAGGCCCTGCTCATCCCTGGGGGAATGACCTGGCACGGGCAAAGCTTGGCCCCTCTCGGCTTGTCCTGAGGAGTGGGCACAGCTCTGAGCGTTTGTGCTGGCCAAGCTCTACCAGAGGGACTTGTGGAGAGCTTGTTCAATCACGGGATAGCTCCAGCTGGTTTTGTTTAGCTGTTTGGTGCTTCCAGGTTTGAAATTCCTGGGGTTACTTTGCTTCCCAGCCCATCCCTGTAAATCTGAACATGTTTCTGTGCTGCTCAGGAGGGCGGCAGGGCAGGAATCCATGTGCTCCAGACCAGGCTCAATTTGTTATTTTGTCAGAGATCTGACACGACTGAAACCTGAGCCATGTCAACAGATTGCAGATGTTTTCCCTCTGCTGACACACCACATCCTGCAGGGAGCTCACAGGGCTGCAATCCCTGCCTGGAGGTGTCAACTCCACTGCTCACGGTCTGCTCTGAGGGGCTGGAACTCCTCTTTGGTGGTGAGGTGCCAGCTGGGCACTCAGCCTCTCCCCACAGCGAGCAGAGCTGGGATTTCACCTGGGCAGAGCTGCTGCCTCCTGCTCCTCTGGAAATGGCCAAACCAGGCCAAGCTCCTCTGATTTATCTCCCTCAGAGAGATGAGAAGGACAGGGGGAGGTGCAACCATGGGACTAAACCCAGGTCCAGCAGAAAAACCCAAGGATGTCTTTAGGATTCTCCTAAAGAGCTGCCCTGGAGTTTTGCTGCACTCTGAGGCCTTTGCCACCCTCTGTTATCTTTATTCTCCTGATAAACCATCCTGACTCCTTCAAAGCCACTGAATTAACACCTGAGCCAAACCTTTTAATGTCCCGTGGTCAGGCAGCCCTCGTTGCTGTGTGCCTGTGAGTTCTGGAAGGGCCTGGGTGAATCAATAACGCAGCAGGCACTGCTGCCCTGTGGGGTTTGTCCTAAGGAACTTGCTCAGCTCTTTGGGGAGCCTTTGGTACCTTTGGGCTGGGGTTGGCTCCCCAAAGCTCTGGCTCTGAAAAGAGAATCTGTACAAAGAGTGAAGAGCAGGGAAGGGAGCCGGAGCAGGAGGGGGAGGAGAAGGCAGCACAGCCCCAGGCACAACAAGGATCCAACCCCACAAATGCAGGAAATCTCTCACCTCGGCCCAGGTCACACAAAAACCCCAAAGCCCTGCCTCGATTTACAAAGTCTCTTGCCTTGGTTTGCCTTCCCAAGGCTCGATTTATTCACCCAGAGCTCCACAGGATTAGAAAAGGAAAGCTCTCCTGGGAGCTGCTTGTGGCCATCAGCACCAAGATGTGATTGCCCTGGACCCAGCAGGGTGGGCACAGCCCCCCTGAGCCATTTGCTCCCAGGGCTCCTGAGGGAGGGGATTGTTGGAGCGCTGGACATGAGGAGATGGGACAAGAATTACGACAAACTCATAATTTTTTTGAAACCTGGCGACCAAAATGTCTTAAAGGAGAAATCCAGCAGCTCCTGGGAGCACAGTCCTGCTTCCTCCTGCTTCTCACCAGTGAGCTGATTTACCAGGCTCCAACTTGAAGTCTGTTTTTTGGGATCTGATCATATCCAATCCTGTCTCTCTGACCATTAAATCTAAATCTTCCCTTTGCTACCTGGCACAGCCCCTGGGGCCTGAGTGTCGATGCTCCCATACTGCACAGGCTGGGAATAAAGTCAAAGATGGAATCTCAACTCCACTCAAGATTTTGCCAGAAAACTGAATTTGTTTTTCCTGGTCCGGATGCTGCTGGATGGATCCTCCCTGCCCAGAGGAGCACAGGAGTGATGGAGGTCAGAGCCCCTGGCAGGTCCTGGAGGGGCTGCAGCTCTGAGGGCTCTCGATGGACTGCCAAAAACCCTGGTGGGCGATGCCAGGCGTCAAATCCCAGCAACAGGAGCAGGAGCAGAAACAGAAACAGGAACAGGAGCAGGAGCAGGAGCAGGAGCAGGAGCAGGAGCAGGAGCAGGAGCAGGAGCAGGAGCCCTTCCCAGGCCGAGCAAGGCAGCTCTGGCTGTGAGCTGAGTGCCTGAGGTGGATCACGGTGTTGTTGTGCCTCCCCTGGACAGCACTGGCAGCTTTTGGTGTCTGATCATCGCCTGGATGCCTTCTCCCTGTGTCAATATTTTTGCTGTGGAGCCGTACACAGCCTTCTACCTGAAATTTTACAAACTGGCAGGGTACTATTACAAAAGATTACTTAATTGCAGATTACTACTGTACATTTGAATCTCAGTATCTTATTAAGCTGTCAGCTTTAATTACCATTATATGTTTAGATTATGCCACAGATTATTTAGTTCGGTACCTTGGTTTGCCAACCTGTTTGCTTGGTGACATGACAGGGTGGTAATTACAGCATTACTGCAAAACCTAAATTTTTCCATGGGAAAGATGAGAAGCCCTTGGCAGCATCGGTGACCCCACAAGAGCTCGTTCCAGCAGGGGTAAGCACTGCTCTGCTTCTCTCAGCCCTGCCTGGCTCCCCACCCTGGGCTGTGGGGTCTGTGGGGTGTGAAGTGCTCACAGGGAAACCCAAACCCAGCTGGACCGTGGTGGGTCTGGGCTTTGTTACCATCCTCACATCCCTCCCCAGACACCTGCAGTGCCCCAAGGACTGTTTTCCATCACAGCCAGGATGCAAAGTGCCCTGGTTTTGTCTCTGAGGGAGGATTAGGCTGGGCAGGGTCACTGCACATCCACCCAGCTCCCCTCCTGTCCCATCTCCCCAAACCAGGAGGAGATTTCACACTGACAGATGCAATAGCTGACGTGAAGAAGTGAGGCCTCTCTCCCAGCAGTGTTTCTGTAACTCTCTCTTGCTTTCATTCCATTCCTGACAGAAGAGGTTTTTGATGGACTTCTACCTGAACCAGCAGAACTGGAGAAGAGAGGATCTCACTATCCACGGGGTTCCAAAAAATTGTGTGTAAGACAAGGGAAAATGAAAACCTTTCTCTCTTTCCTTTCACCCTCAGTGAGTGTGTGTCCATTTCGTGTTCTCCAGTGACACTTTTCCTCCTCCTCCTCAGGGGAAGCGAGGGAAGGGCTCTGCCTGTGAGCTGAAGCAAAGGCCAGATGCATCTGGGTGGGGATGTGACAAGGACACACCCAGGGACCTGCCCTGTTGGAACCCAGGAAAGTCAAAAAAGCTTTCCCTGATCTTTTAGGGACGAGATTCATCCCTAAAGCTCCACAGGAACGCTCAGCCTATGAACTAAGCCCGTGGGAAAAGCTGCCCCCACTGCTGGGTGAGCAGAAAGCACCAAAGAAATGAAGGGAAAGTTGTTTAGTGCAGCACAGAAAATGGGTTTGTGGTTTTAGGTGGTACAATGCAGGGTTGGTACCAGGTACAGCATCTGTATCTGTCACTGAAGATGGAGGGACATAAATTACAGGTATAAAAATCCATACTATTTACTTCCTCCCTGGATACAATCACAAGAGTTCTATACATCTTCATATTTATGCAGCAATAAATACATTAGATAAAAGTAATCTATTCAAGTCACAATTACCTCTTACTCAAATCCACCTTGTAACGAATTTGTCTCCTGTTCTGATGGTATATGCTGTGTACTGGTATTATTTTGTCTGGTTATTATTAAAAAAAACCTCATCTCTGCCTCACTCTAATCTTTTCCTTGGCACAGCCATTGTTTTAAAAGCCTAGAATGATAATAAAGTATAGGGAAAACACTTAGGAGAGCCATCCATTTCTCTGCCCGTCCTCAGTTAATTAATACTCCTCGTTCTCCCGAGGAGAAATCTCAGCTCCTTCGCCAAATTAAGGAAGGAAGGGATGCCATAAATATTCTGCTGGGCTGGAGTTGGTTTTGCTTCAATCGCAGTTCTGAGCTTGCCTGGAGCTGAGCACCCTCCCCAGCCCTGAGGAAAATGATTGTTTTTTCTCTTTCTGAGGATGGAGGAGCCTCCTCTCATGGCCAGTTTTGTTTGCCTGGAGCTGAGCACCTTCCCTCTCCAGTGCTGATGAAAATGATTGTTTTTCCTCTTTCTGAGGGATGGAGGAGCCTCCCCTCATGGCCAGCTCTGCTTGCCTGGAGCTGAGCACCCTCCCCAGCCCTGAGGAGAAGGCTGTGGGCATGACTTGGCAGTGAGTTTTTGAGAAATTTCAGAGACAAGCTGGAAAAGACAATTTCTTTCTAACCTGTCTTCAGTTGTAATAGTTAACTCCATTTCTAAAGGGAACTCTCAGTAGTTTTCAGGAGAAAATAATGTAAATATGAGAAATGTTTATGATAAGGTGTTTACTTTGTTTAATTAAAGATGTTTTCTCTGTTTTTTGTTGTGCATTTTATTCTGGTGCTGCACTAACACACATGGACAGAGACATGGAGATAGATTGTAGCTCCAGCACTTGCTGTAGAAGCTGCTGATCTCTCTCTCTTTCTCAATCATCTTTTTATTAATATTTATCTACTTATCTATCTATAAATAAAGCCTTCTGATCATCAATCTATGAACACAAAGTGATTTGTAAACCAGGCCCTCAAAACAGGGCCACATCTTTTCTACAGAAGGGATTGTTTTTTCTCTTTCTGAGGGATGGAGGAGCCTCCCCTCATGGCCAGCTCTGCTTGCCTGGAGCTGAGCACCCAGCCCTGAGGAGAAGGGATTATTTTTTCTCTTTCTGAGGGATGGAGGAGCCTCCCCTCGTGGTCAGCTCTGCTTGCCTGGAGCTGAGCACCCTCCCTGCCCAGCCCTGATGAAAATGATTGTTTTTTCTCTTTCTGAGGGATGAAGGAGCTTCCCCTCATGGCTGCTTGGACAAATACCCCAGCAGTGCCTGCCCTGGGACTGTTCCACCTCCAGCCAAGGGCTCCTTCCCAAGGGTTTCCCTCGGGATTGGCACTCCTGTGCTCCTTGGAGCACTGCTGGTCACACTCCTGTGCCTCCCACACCCCTTGCAGCATCCAGCTGAGGGCAGAGCTCTGCCAGCCCAGCTGCTGGGGCTGTTTGAGATCCTTCTCCTCCCTCAGAGAGGTTTAAGCTGCTCCTTATCTGCGTAGCCTCTGTGGGTCGGGGAGGGTGAGGCTTTGCACAAAGAGAAGCTTCTCCCCTTTAAGTGTTTGGATTCGAAATGTGCCCTACAGCAGAGAAAATTTCACCCCTGCTGGCTTCAGACATCGGAAATTAGAACAAGGCAGCAGCAGCAGCAGCTTAATGCCAGGAGCTCACTAACGACTTTGGCCTGGTGGTTTTTTCCTGGCTAATTCCCTACAACGTTCCCTCCTTGGCAGTTTTATTTCCCAAAGAGAAAGCAGGGACTTTGTCAGGGAGAAGTTTCTTGATGAGAGATTAGAATCATAACCAAATTAAATGATTGTCTCTAACTAATTAGATTAGTTTAAATTGAATAATGAAACCTTTAGCTGTATTTAATGTAACATGCCTGAAGTCCAACGATTAGTCTGCTGAATGAAGCTAAACAATTAAAAACACAATCTATTTTATAGCTTATTTTATAGGAACAATTGGAAAAACTATTACTGCTGAAATCTGCAGAGGAAATGCACAATTACGAGCCCGAGAGGAGCAGGCAGAGCAGGGAATGAGTAGCAGGAAAGGTGAGGCACCAGGAAGGACTTGGGCCTTCCTCCCAAACACCACTGGCCATTTATCACTTCATTACTGAGGTCAGGGGGAAAAAATACCTTAATTCCCAAACTTCTTGGTCACATTGGATCAGTGTTACAATAATTAAAAAAAACCCCAAAAACATAAATATTTAATGCCTCAGGTGAAAACCAGAGGATCATTCTGTGACATGTGCTGTCACACCCTGTGTTTTGCATGGCCATCGAGGAGGAACTCTGTAATGTGCAGCCATCCAACCTTTATCCATCCATCCTTTATTCATCCATCCTTTATTCATCCATCCTTTATTCATCCATCCATCCATCCATCCATCCATCCATCCATCCATCCATCCATCCATCCTTTATCCATCCAACTTTTATCCATNNNCATCCATCCATCCATCCATCCATCCATCCATCCATCCATCCATCCATCCATCCTTTATCCATCCAACTTTTATCCATCCAACTTTTATCCATCCAACCTTTATCCATCCATCCATTTATCCATCCATCCATCCATCCATCCATCCATCCATCCATCCCTCCATCCATCCATCCCTCCATCCATCCCCCATCCATCCCTCCCTCCATCCCTCCCTCCATCCCTCCACCCATCCTTTATCCCTCCCTCCACCCACCCATCCTGGGTTTCACAGCACAGAGAAACTCTGCTCTGTGTTCTGACGAAGCCCCTGGGAGTGTTTGCACCTCGAAGCACCCAAACAACTCTAAAAACGAAGCTTTCAGGCACTCGAAGCACAGCCTGAGCCTTTGGCAAGTGCCCAAACTCACTCCCAAAATGCATCTCAGGCTCCCAGGCCTCTGAGGCCCTGCCTGGACCGGAATTGTGGTTGAGCAGGAAGATGCTGCAGCAACACCAAGTGCAAAAGCCATTTTTGCCCTGATTGCCTTTATGGAGGCTGCTGGGGCTGGCCCAGAGCTCCCTGCAGAGCCTGGCCCAGCAGCACACACACACACCAGTGGCACACCAGTGGCACACCAGTGGCACACCAGTGGGGAGCTGGGACACGTCAGCGCTCAGGAGCTTTCCCCTCATGCAAACCTGCCCGTAAGACCTTTTCCAAACATCACTCCCGAATTCCCAGAGCTGAGCTCCCAGGCCTGTTGGGATATCTGCCCGTTTGGAGTGACTAATCCTATTTTGGAGGTTGCTGGGCAATAGGGCCCTTTTATTTGCTCGGGAGGAAGCTGCAGCATTTCAAGCAGCATGAATTCCAGCCTGCTACAAGTCTCCCAGCTGGCAGAACAGCTTGAACATTCTGTATTTTTGATGAAATCTTTGATCACCTCATTGCAAGATCTGGTTGCCTACTCTCAGCTCTCTGGCAGCTCTGAGCACAACCTGCCATTTCGAGATGGGGTTTGTTCTTTTACGGATTAGGCGCATTAAATAAATAAACCAAACCCTCTCAGAGATCTCCTGATCAATAATGGCGTGGGCCCAGGGGCCTGGGAGCTCAGCACACAGAATTCCAGAGGAAAAGCAGTGTCAGTCAGCCCTCCCCATGTCCATCTCCTGTGGGAAGGTGCCTGCCCTGCTTTGGTTGAGCACAGAAGGCATCGCTGATCCCTCGTTACCTTGGAGATCTTTCTGTTCCCAGGTTACCACCTAAATCACAAGGAAGTATGGCTGTGGAATGAGCAGTGGAAGCTCCAGCTTGTTCCCAGAGAACAAGGGGGAAGACACGTGAAGACCCCAAAGGCAACCCCCCAAAAAACCCACCCAGAAGAGCCTCAGCATGGGTGAGGAATGGCAATGAAGGTTCCTCAGCATGGGAACCTTCGTGCAGGACCCAGGAGGACTCTGCTGCTCCCTCCTTGGCCAGCAGACCCCAGGACATGGCTAGGAGCTCCCTCCTTGGCCAGCAGACCCCAGGACATGGCTAGGAGCTCCTCCTTGGCCAGCAGACCCCAGGACACAGCAAGGAGCTCCCTCCTTGGCCAGCAGACCCCAGGACATGGCTAGGAGCTCCCTCCTTGGCCAGCAGACCCCAGGACATGGCTTGGAGCTCCCTCCTTGGCCAGCAGACCCCAGGACACAGTGAGGAGCTCCCTCCTTGGCCAGCAGACCCCAGGACACAGCGAGGAGCTGACCAGCCCAGAAGAGCCTCCCAGCAGCTGCAGTTCAGGCAAGCTGAGCTCCCATCTAAGGTGCTCTCCTCATCGGCATCGCAGCTTTGGTGTCGGTAGTAGCAAGGAAAAAGGAGGTTGTGTGAGTCACACGTTCACCATGCCAGGATGGGGAAAGGGCTGTGCAGTGCAGGAATTCCTTTGTCAATGTCAGCTGAGACAAACACGAGGAAAAATATGCTGCAAAGTGTTTCCTTGAATTATTGTATCAGCTGTGATGTTTATTGCTGCTTGGACTCCGTCCCGAGGATTATTTTAAATAATGAGTTCTTCAGTGGGGACCTTCATTGAAGCAATATTTATATAAACATGGGCTTGATTAAGAGCAGAGAGGAGTCAGCAGGAGTTTTCCCCTTGTCTTCAGAGACTTTAAATTACATCCACGTTGCAGGACATCCTGAGAGGCCAATTTCAGGTTCCAGCTTCGTGCTGTGTTTGTGAGCATCAGGAGCAGCAACCAGAGCACGTGAAACAAAAGCCTCAGGCAGGTGCTGCTCTGACCATCGAGCTGCTTGAAGGGCCTGGTACTGAGCTGAATTCCTGGGGAAGTCATGAGGTGGCCAAAGGCACCAGGACTCCTCTCCCTGCTCTTCTCTGCTGCCCCTTGCAGGGCTCCTGTAAAGGTTTCACAGGCAGGCAGCACCTCGTGGGAAGGTTTGGAGGAGCTGGGAATCACCCACCCCTCAGCACGAGGAAAGGTAAATTCACATCTCTGACGGGGAGCAGGGAGAGGCTTCCAAGTGGTTTGCCCGAATTTAGCGAACTAGCCCCAAACTGGAGGGCAGGGGGGGCTGTGCACCCCATCAGAGCTCTGCCAGTGCCTCCACCAGCCCCACGTGCTCTCCTCACAGCAAATCCCCAGGGCACAGATCCGGTGGCATTTTGGCAAGGCAAGATCCTCTTCTCACGAGCTCCTTCCCCGACTCGGATTTGCCAATCAATCAATGGCTGCATCCCGATCACAATAAAGGCATCATCTCTGTACACAGCCTGTCAGAAATGACAGCTCCTCGCTCTAATATTGTGGGAAATAGATGGGCTTGGGAGGAGGCACCTGTTGGATCCCTGGAGTGGGAGAGAGAGGGAAGAGACTCCAGGGAATGCTCTCGGTGTTGGTCCCACCCTGCTGAGGCCGAGCCTGCCCCGACTGAACCCCCACTCTCTAATTAAGAGCTCCTCCTGCCACACACTCTGCAAATTCCATTTCTTTTTTGCCTCTTCCCTCAGCCACGACCTAATGCAAACCAGTCACTCACATTTCCATGAATCAAAGGAGATAATGTAGCTCTCAGCTACGCTAAAAGATGGCCAGACACATCCAAGATGTTTCAAACTTCATTTGAGGACTAACATAAGTGATTAACAGTTGTCTGTAGCATTAGGAGGCAGGGAGTGGAAGTCCTTTTATCAAATTGTGAGCTGCCAACAACTTCCTGCTGACAAGCTATCTTTAAATTCTTCATAATGCCTCTGCAAAGCCCTAAAGCTTTGTTGAATCCCTCGCCTGCAGCCTCCCGACGTCAGCTCTTGCACCCCTTGTCACGGGGAAACGTGGCCACCACGAGCCCTGGTG
>JAWWMJ010000078.1:2075595-2087405 GCA_035047045.1 Vireo griseus
CTCGGGCATTGAACAGCAGAGGTTTGTTAGCTCAGGTGTGCCCCTGGCATCGTGCCAAGCACCAGGCCCTATTAACTGTGTGCTTTATTTCTGTCTCCTATTGTCCCTTTTATTAAACTCCTTATTAAACCTTTTTAAAATTTCACCAGGAGTGAACCTCGTGTTTCACACACTCCAGCTCCGAGTGGCACAAAGCCAATGAATGATGAGTCCATTCACAAACACCAAGGTTTTGCAGTGACCGAGAGCTCAGTGTTCGTCCCGGGGAACAAGTGATGGGAAACTCTTTAAAAAAATGCTTAAAAACTCTTTTAAAAGATGCATTTCACTTCCTCCCCCTTGCCAGGATCAGGAGTCCTCTCTGTCTCCTTGGAATCACCTTGAACACAGAATCCAAGGAAAGGAACTTCCCACCAAGAGCTGCCCTGGCCCTGCCACCATTCCCTTCTCCCAGGTTGGATCCCGAGCTGCTCACAGCATTAAAGGAAACATTAGCAAAATGTTAGAAGTGGAGCAACTGTAATTAGATTTCTTTCAGGGTAATCATCTTTGCTTTCACTCCGAGTGGAAGAATCACTCAGCTGAAAGGAGTTGTGTGAAACAATGCAGAGCAGCCACTCTGTGTGGTGGAACAATGAGTGGTTGGAGTATTCCAGAAACGCTCTCGGCTCCATTCCGCCTTTGTAATTACACTCCTTGCAGACAGAGGAGCTGTAAATCATCTCATGGCCCCGAGCAGACCTGGATGCTCCAGGAGTTGAGGGATGGGAGGCAAAGAGCTGCTCTGAAGGCCCAGGGGTGCCTGCCCAGCTCCGTGCCCTGCCCATCCCTGCTGCTGCACCGCCCGCAGCTCCCAGGGCATCCCCGGTGGGAAGGGAGCCAAGCCCCGGGCAGCTGCTCCTGCCAGGCCAGGACAAACACAGGCTCTGAGCAGAGTCTGGAGGAATCCTGATGCCACCTGCCACCAGCTGCCTTCCAGCCAGCTCCTCAGCGTGATTTATTCATCTGCTCCGGCCTTGGAGCGGCATCGCTGCTCGGCTGAGACTTCATTTCCATAAATCTTCCCTCCCCACACTGCCCGTGGTGCTTTTGTTGGTGGACCAGAGACATTCCTGGAACAGGCTGTGTTCAGTTGTTCCTGCCAGGCAGCACCAGCAGCTGCTCTCACAGGGTGGGACGTAGGAGAGGAACCCAGGGAACACTGGAAGAAACTCCACGTGCAAAAATAGATCCTCTCCTCTATAAAGAGGCTGGAACCAAACCAGAGCTGTCACCAGACTTTTCACTGCGAGGGAAGCACAGAGCCAGGGGAGGTTCTGCAGCTCCTCTTAGGAGCAGTGGTTGTGTTTCTGAGCTGCCCAAGCCATCCCAATTCCACTCAGTTCTAAAATGTAAATATTCCTTTGGGTCAGGGCAGTTCTGGGTCAGCCCATTCTGGCAGCAGAGGTTTTGCACAGGCTTTGTTCCAGCCCTGAGTCCCTGCTCTCATCAGGCTCTAAATGGCACTTGGAGGTTGAATTCCAGACATTTATGCTTCATGTTTGGACAAGGGATTAAGAGACAATAAATTAATCAAACTATGGAGCTCTGTAATCTGCTGAGAGCAGAACTGAGTTTGTTGCATTAAGAGGAAACTCCTGTGTTTTGATTTATTTTGGGGCACACGCTGGCAGGTCCTTGCTGTGGAACTGGGGCATCCTCACCCTGCTTGGTTTGCCTTTAAAAATGCAGGTAAATGACAAGAATAAACAAACCACTCGAAAGCTCTTCTCCCTAAGAAGCTGAAATGATTCATTTCTTCCATCTCTGAAGTTGTAGCCCAAATTCTCCCCACGTTGTTAGTGAGAGGCTTCCTCTGGCTGTGGGTCTGTGTTTACAACTCTCAGAGCCCATTACCCTCATGTTGTGGAGAACGTGGAAACACATTTAAAACAGGGTTTTTGCCAAAATCCTGGAGGATGGATAATTGTCTCTCTGCTGCTGGGAGAAGGGAGATTGTACATTCTAATTGAGTGCTGTATGTTCAAACCAGCCCACTCCATGTGCCAGCACATTCCTTAGGATTCCCAGGCACCAAAATCCTTGGAAATTCTTCTTTTGTTTTGATTTTTTCCTTTCCGATTTTCAACAGCCTCTTTAATTAACGGAGAAGAGAAAAAACCAATTTGCTGCTCTTCAGCTCTAATTCTTGGTCCCTGCACGCTGTGATTTGAACTCGTGGTTACATTTAAATGTCATTTTTAGCCACATTTCCATAGTCACATCAAAACTGCAATGACAGATATTAGAAACATCTTGAGGAGCGGTTAAGCCTGAGCAGGAATATTTGCCTTCTGTTGGAGGCAACTGAAATGAGGGAAAGCACAAGAATTTCTGTGAAGTGACAAATTTACAGCGTTCTGTTATAAACGAAATCTGTGTTTGTCAAAATCAAGGGGCAACATGTTTGTGTTAAATGCTCGGGAGATTCAAAGCTGTGCAAATAAAAGGAACCTTGGTGTGCTTTGGGTTCTGCCCACCCCGGGGCAGAGGGAAGCAGGAAATGCCTGAATGTAGGAATGTAGGAATGCCTGAATGCAGGAAGTACCTGACAGGCAGTGAAGGGTTTGATCCTCCACAGGAAGGGAGGAACATCCAGCACGGAGATCTGGAGGCTGCAGGTGTTGCCTTTGAAGTGCAGAAGTTTGGGTTCCTCCAGCAATTGCCCTCCTTGGAGTCTTTCATCTGAAACCACTTCCTGCAAGGGAGGAGGAGAGAATGTTTTCAATACAGGGAAAAAAAAAACCCAAATCTAATAAAAATGCATCTCTCTGGAGGTTCCTGGTTTTCCCCAGTGTTGGAGTTTCTCTCGTGGGCAGCTGATGGGTTTGATCTTTGTATTTCCTGGGTTTGGGCACTGCCAGCCCCATTTCTGGACAGATGATGGTGGTTGGGACATGGAATTTTGGAATTTTTGGCTGCCTCCCCTCTCCAACAGCCCCAGTGCAGCCCAGCCCAGCTGGACCCAAAGCAGCTTTGCTGAGAAACTTCACTCAGGGCTTTTCAGAGCCCTCAAACACTTCAGGTGAAGTCGTTCAGTTCCATTTCCCACCTCTGGGGAGCTTTCAGGATCTCTGGCCAAGACCCTGAGCAGTCTGAAGGGCAAACTCTGGCAGGGCTTTGCACTACAGCCCTCCAGAGCTCTGTTCCAAGCAACGTTTTTATGTCATTCTGTGAATTTAAAACATAATGGCAAAAAGAGAAGTCACCCCTGCCTGTACTTAAGCTATGTTTATTCCTGGGCTGCTGCAGTAAAAACACCAGTGAGGAAGGAAAGGTTGCAGAAGTCTTTAAAAATCAGCAGGCAAAGAGCCCTGCCAGATTTCCTCTCTCAATCCACACAAACGACGTCAAAGCAGTGCCCAAGGAAGGAGTTCAGAGCTTGTCAGGACCAGAATCAGCTCCTGGAATCGTTGTGGCCTTCTGAAAATTCAATGCTCGAGCTCTCTGAAACTGTACCGATGGATTTCTGTTAGAAACCGATTTTTTCCAGGATTTGCTTTGGTTTAACCCCTGGTGGTCGGGTTCATATGAAGGAAGGAGTTGGGAGACTTCAGGTTTTGGTTTCCAGCCACAAAGGGAGCAGAGTATTTCTTAATTTTTCTCAAAATTCCTTGGGTATGTTGGATGTTTCTGAATGTTCTGGAAGGGCTGCTCTGCCTTCAGTGCCACTCCTGGGCTGGGGCTCCTCCCACAGCAGCTTTTGGGCAAAAGGCAAACCACAAAGAGCTTGAGTCTCTTCAATTTTGAGAGCCAGGAGTTTCCCAGCACACTCAGAGCTTCCTAAAGGGCCAAGTCAGCTGCTGGAGGAGCGAGGAGAGTTTTCACACAGGGGAAAAAAGTCAAAACCAAGGGAATTTTGTCTCTCGTATAAACCTGCACTGTGCAGGATTTAAGTGTCCAACACAACTCGGCGACTTCAACTCTGACATTTTATCCAAAAACCTCTGTAATTCTCCACGTTCCCCACTGATGTGGACTTGCTTCTGAGGGCTGTATCATTCCATGAGTGCACAGTTGTCTCAGTATCTACAAACACCCCTGGGAACACAGGGAACTGGTAATTATTCTTCTGATCATTTCCTCCAGACTCATCAGGAAGACACCGGTACCCACTAATTGTCTAAGTGTTATAAAGAGGATAATTACAAAGCCATTGTGAGCCTCTAACAATCCTTTTGGTGGCTTGGCTTTTATTAGAAGCACAGAGGCAGCAGCGTGTGCTTCAGTCAGAGTTGTGTTTCCACTCCTGCTCGACGGGAAAAGGAAGGAAAGATTCATCTCACAATGCTTTGCATTTCAGTTCCCCGAGGAAAAGCTTTTTGTCAAAGCTTCTGAGTTTACCAAAAGCCAGAGAATGTCGTTGTTTTGTCCTGGAACACGGTGCAGGAAAATCATTCTCATTTCAATTGCCACATGGGGATTGGGATGTTTTTTTTTCTAAAAGGAAACGCAGGATAATTGAATTTTTGTAAACCAGGACTGGGTGGGTTTGGGTAGTTGAGAAGGTGGCAAAAAATGACAAAAGAGTTTTGCTGCCCTGAAGTTCTCGGTGTAGATCCAGAACTGCAGGGAAAGGAAGGGAATTATTCTAACAGTGCAGCAGTGCCTTAAAAAATGCAAAATTCCCATTGGGATAAGTTTGGGGTTGCCCAGGGAGTGAAAGGATGCCAGCATTTTATGGGGAAAGAAGCAAAGCCCAGAGGAGCAAAGGCAAGGCATTTACCTGGAATGCACAAGGGGTGTTATCCATACAATAAACCCTCAGATTGTAATCCAGAGAATTGCAAGACAGGCAGCCAAAAACGGCGACTTTCAGCTGTCGAACGGCGCAGTCAGAGATGGGTTCCCCAATTAGGGCATAAGTTCCAAAGCTGTTTAAGAGAATGTGACAGGCATAAGGATCCAACAGGCAGTAGCAAGAAGTAGTTTCCTCTTCCACAGACATCACTTCCTGCAAAATGAAATTCAGGTTTAAAAAGAATAAAGCGAATTCGAATCCAAAAGGCCTCGACAATAGGAGTCATGGCATTAATTGTTTATTTTTGTTCAGCTGGAGTGCAGAGTGTTGCTGAGAGCCAGGCTGCACTCGGGCAGGGGGAGAAGGGGGACTGCTTCCCTGGGTAAATACTCCCAATTTCGCCCTGAGTCAGCAGCAGGATTTATGGCCGTGCCCTGTGCAGGGCTCGCTGTGTACATACTATAACAATGATGATGTGTAAGCAATTTTAGCAGCTTTTTTCAAGTGCTCTTGACTTTCTGGCTAATTTTTTCCCCCGATGCCAAGTTTAAAAAATTACCTTGAATGTTCAAGTCAATAAGCAAGCCTTGAACAATGGCTGGGGGTTGACTTCCTTCCAGAACTCTCATTACAGCCACATTTACCTCCAGCAAAAAGTCCCTCTGCTCTGCCTCTGCTGCTCAGCCCTGCCAGGAGGGAGCTGCACCCTGAATCTCTGTGGCCTTGTGTCCTTATGTCCCTCTGTCCCTGTGGTCCTGTGTCCTTATGTCCCTCTGTCCCTCTGTCCCCATTTCTCTGTGTCCCTGTGTCCCTCTGTCCCCATTTCCCTGTGTCCCTCTGTCCTCATTTCTTTGTGTCCCTGTGTCCCTCTGTCCCCATTTCTTTGTGTCCCTGTGTCCCTCTGTCCCCGTGTCCCTCTCCTCAGTGACCCAGGCTGTTTGTGGCCAGCCCTGCTGGAGCTGCCCAAGGGCTGAGTAAATCTGAATTAGGAACCCTGGCCTGGAGAGGGAATGGCTCAAAGCAGAGCAAAAACCAGGCCAGGGTTCAGAGGGGGAAAGGAGAGGCTGCAGTTGTGGCATCCTTGGGTGGATTTTTTGTAGCCATAAAGTTCTGCCCATCTTGCTAAAATTCTAAACCAATTCTGCTGCTTCTTCACACCAAGCAAAAGCTTTTTTTTTTTTTTTTTTGCTGCTGTTGTAATTATTCCCCTCAGGTGTCTCTCTCATCCCTGAGGGAATCTCTGACCTGCTCCTGCCCCGAGGGTCACTTCCACATCCCCGCTGGGCGCAGGGGGCTGAGCTCACCTCCCACTTCCCCTGGGGGCTCCTCCTCTTGAGGTGGATGCTCCAGTGCTGGGGGTCGGCGAGGGCGCAGTGAGGGATGGTCAGTGCCACGGGCGTGCTCACGCTCAGCTCGGCGGGCCCGCAGCTCACCTCGGGGCCCAGCAGCACCTCGGGGCCCTCGGGCTCCAGGCTTGGGGCAGCAAAGACAAGAGTGGCCGTCAGCAGTGAGAATTCACTCCCGGAGTACTGCTACAGAGTGAGGTCACTCCTGCTGCCTTCCCAGGAAGGAGCAGCTGCAGATGGAACAAACCCGTTAGACCCCATCTAACTCCAATCAGCGGCCGGGCGCTTTAGGATTGTGGTATTTAAAATACAAAGCGATTTGTTTAAGCCAAATCCAGCACTGAAATTGCTCTGTGCCAGCCAGCCCCGCTTGGAGCACCAGCTGGTCCCGTCCCCGCCGTGCTCTGCCTTCCAACGCTGCCATCAACAATATTTTCACAGGAGCGAAGATAAAACAAATTATGGCTTAAAAAACACAGGCTCATAAATTTTTCCAGATTGAGTGTGATCTCCCTGCTTTGAAAACCCATTTATATTCTGCAGGAGGAGCCAGCCCGGTGACTTACACAGGCTCAGGGCTCTGCTTGGGTTTAGGGCTGGGCCAGGTGGAGCCGTGTCTGTGGGAGAGGAGATCCCACCTGGGAGCTCCAGGGATTCACCTGGGCAGAATTAATGGCTGCATCCTCTGCCTGCTGACTTCCAGAGATGAAATGTCCCAGAGGAATCTGCTTCTCTTCTCTTCTCTCCCACTCAGAGTTAACCCAGCCCCACTTCCATGTGTTTTCCATATCTCTTGGGATAAACACCTGGGCAGGAGCAGTGCCAGAGTGGAGGAGACTCACCTGGACACTGAGCCAGCAATGGAACCTCTTGCCCTGTGGGTTTTTGGTGTTGTTTGGTTGTGTTTGAATTCACTGGGGTTGTGTCATCCCCATCATCAACTTCCAAATTACTGCTGCTCCCTCCTCAGATTAAAGCAAATGGTGTTTCCAAGATAAAAAATGAGAGGAGGAACCTCAACCACGATAAAAATCAGGGAAAGGACTTCAACCAAGAGAAAAATAAGAAGATACAATAATAAAACCAAGACAAAAAAAGGGGAAAAGCCGAAGCTGACTCGGGTACCCCTCTGCAGTGGCAGCAGTGACACCCTGACGTGCAGCCCTGGGCTCAGACCCCTCAGGTTCCAAATCCAGGCTGGCTCTGACAGCTCTGCCACAGAGATGGAGCTGGAGCTGTGGGAAAATGCACTTTGGAAGCTCCGTTCCTGCTGAAGAAAGTGCTCCCAGCCCTCCCCGGGTCTGTGTGCGAGTGCTGCTGAGAGGAGGCTGCAGGAGAGGGCAAAAAGCCACAGCAGGGGAACAAAAAAAGGCCAATTTCTTTTTTTTTCTTTTTCAGGTGTCACAATAATAAATTCGGTGCTTCCAGGTGTCTGTAGCATTCTCAGGCTAAAAAAGAACAATTCAGAGCACCCCCAGAGCTGCAGGTGCTGAGTTCCTGCTGAGCAAGGAGAGGAGAAGGGAGCAGCAGGCACACGATGCCCTTTGGCAGCCTGTCCAGGGATCGCTCCAAGGGCACTTTTGTGTCCCTGCCAGGTCCCAGCAGAGGGGACACAGCAGCAGTGGGGCTGGGGAGTGACTCCTGCAGGTCCCATCCCACCCCCAGGAACGGAGGTGGATCTGTGGTCACGTCTGTGAGCTCTCACCTGCACTCCTTCTGCGTGATGGCCACGAAGATTTCCCAGGAGCTCTCCTCAGGAATAGCTCCGTGTGGAACCAACAGACTGACCCCTGCAAAGGAACAGAGGCAGGGCTGACCCTCAGCAAGGGCAGGGATGTGAGGGACAGGGGACACAGAGCCCAGGGACCAAAGGAAAGTTCCTCTGAATTCCTGCTTGCAATGGCAGCGCCATCCCATGAAAGGAAAATCAGTCATTGAAGGAAATAAAGCTGTTACTTTTCCATTAAAGGAAAACACATCTTATTTCCCAAAAAGCCTCTTGAAAGCTCTTTGCCCCTTTCCTTTTTGAAACCGAACCTGATCACTGTGGGATCCCAGGGAATCTCCTCATGGAGAGAGCACCTGCCCCAGGCTGAGCCTGCAGGGTGATCTCCCTTTTGCTCCTGCATCCAAGTGACCTCCTTCTCCTTCCACACCACCAGGGGTGGATCAGAAGTTAACAAGGGAGTTTTCCACTGGGTACCACTGGAATTAAACTGCTTTATCTCCCTCTCAGGAGAGGAGGGATGTGTTTGACTGCATCTGTCACACGATGCAGAGCCTCAGCGAGGCACTGGCTGGATCACACTGGAATTTACAACTGCTTAGCAAAGCTGGTCTTACATAAAGGCAGCAGAATTACATAAATTGCAAGTGGACCAAATACATATTTTAATAATCTAATTGATGGGACTATCATTACATAAAGTAGCTAAATATATAGGATGAGGGAATTCTTAGTTCATGCCTTCATTTAGTGCCTCTGCAATGTTCCTTCCTCAACACAAAAACTCCTCAACCACAAAAAGTGTGTGGAGGAATGAAAACATTCCCTGTGCTGTGGGTGACTGGTGCTGTCACCAATCCTCTCTGAACCCAAACCTTCTGGGGGACAGGAAGGACAAAGCTCTAAATCTTCCAGTTCAACCAGAGAGCAGCAGAAAATCCTGGAGCCACTGGTCAGATACAAACAGAGCTGAATTTAAAGTGAATGAATGTCACTGGAGTTCGAAGGATGATCACCCTTAGCTGGTTTGTTGTGCTGCTGTTTGGAAGGGCCCAGGGTAAGGACTGTGCTCCAGGGTGAGGCAAACACAGCCCTGTGGCACAACTGCTGGGACCCTGACAGCCCTTGCTGGCTCTGAGCTGCTTCAGCTCATTTCACAAACAATTCTGCAAGTCTGAAAGTGCCCCAAAGGCCTGGAGTCACAAAACCCCTGACACAAAGCCAAGGGAACATCCCAGCCTGGGATGGTGCTGGCTCGGCAGGGCCCTGCTGTGGGAACCAGGGAGGTTTTTGCTCTGAGAAAGAGGAGAAGAGAGGGCAGGAGGGAGCAGGACTCAGGTGGGCAGTGGGGCTGTCCCTCTGCCCCCAGGCAGGGCCGTGGGACCCCGAGCTGCTGCTGGAGCCCCTTCGGTAAGATCCAGTATCGACTCCTCCCCGGGAGCCTCTCCTTTGGATCAGGATCCAAGCAAGCCACAGCTTTGATTAATGGGACTTTCATGCTGAAGACATCAAGAGAGGCAGTAATTTAAAACAGTTCAAACAGGCATAATGCCTCTTCACTCCTCAGCCCAGGCTTCCCTCTGATCACTCGTGTCCTGTGTGGGCAACATGCCCTACTTCCCAAAATTTGCATTAACGGGGCCCCTACTTTTCCCTTCCTGGCATTTTTTTTTTTCTTTTTTTTTTTTAGATTTCGTTATAAAACACGAACGTCAGGCAGCCTAATCTACAATTCTTTTATGTGCTTTTAATGAGAAAGGATCCACCCACCTGTGTTTGGAAGCACCAGGCGTCCCCCCAGGTGCCCGAACAGGGCCGTGCTCCTCAGCTCGCTGCTGGTGTGGATGGAGGCCAAGTTCTGGATGTACAGGGCCTTGTTCCTGGCCTGGATGCTCCCGAAGGCGCCGTGGCTGCCGTGGGGGAAGGTCCCAGGGCTGCCCTTGCCGTGGTACTCGGCCCTCTCGGCGACGCCCAGGGACACCATGAAGGAGCTCTGCACCTTGACCTTGATGTCGGCCAGGGGGTTGAAGAGCGACGACTCCGTCATCAGCTCCTTGTCCAGGGGGTCCTGCAGGCAGATGGGGCCGCTGTAGGTCCTGCTCACCGTCAGCTCGGGCTGCAGGGACGAGTTCAGGAGCAGGGAGTTGCCTGTGGGGACAGGAGCAGGGCGGTGGCACGGATGGAGGGGACACCTCGGGAATCCCTTGCTGAGCCCTCCCTGCTCCCTCCAGGACTTGCTCTGCCCTCCTCAGAGCTCTCAGAGCTCACAGCCAGGCCATGGCAGATTAGAGGAGCTGCTGCAATGATCTGACACTCTTCATGTCTGCCACACCTCAGGCAGCTCCAAGGAATCCAAGGAGCCTCCTTTGGTTTTGGATTCAAGTTTGGGTGTTTGCCCTTTTTTCTCCCTTGCTGTTTTTTTTCCTTCTATTAAACCCCACTGGGTGACAACATCTTCCTGCAGACCTTTTACACAAACCCACCGTGTCATGCCTGAAGGAAACTGGGTTGAAAGGGAAGTGGGACAAGAGCAATACAGATAAAGACACCACAGTTATTCATTTAGAGGCATTTTACCTCAAAAACCACTCTGAAAAATGAGAAGGAATGCCTGGGTTTAGGGCCCGAATCCTCTGGCTTTTTGGTTTTGTGGGGGGATCTTTTTCTTTGGTTGTTCTGTTGGGCATTTTCAGAGCACCCAGAACAAAAGGTTTTAAGCATTAAGCCAAGCAAACATTTCCCCAGGCTCAAAACAAGATTCAAACTGAACCACAAAGGAAAATGTTCCTGTCTGAGACAGTCATTGAGATTTACACAGCCCTAATTAAAGGTTTGGATTTAGAAATGGATGAATGAACCTCCTTCAAACGTCCTTGTCTGCCAAGCCCTTTTCCCAGTTTCTTGCAAGTCATGCTTGGTGAGGAGCATCTCCAGGAAATAAAGAAACTGTAAAAACAACACCACAAAAAAAACCCCCCCAAACAAACTCTGCGACATATTTCCCTTTTCTGAAGAGAGAACAGAGCCGTGGGGACACTTTCACACCCTGCCCACGCTGCCACCCACCCACAATCAGGCAGGTCTGAGGTAGAACACAGCATCAGAGACACATTCTGCTCTCATCCCCACTTCCCTCCCTCCCCACCTTCCTGCTCAAAGGAAATAACGTTCCTGAAAACCCGAGCGCTGCTTTTAGGAAGTGTTTTGTCCATATTTTATGGCGCTGGTGGGTTTTTTTCTGGAGCTTTAGGGGTCTTTTTTAACGGAGCCAGTTTTACACACATCTATTTCCCGCAGGCCTCGGTGTCTGTGTGTTACAGAGGGTGACAAAACACTTCCAGCTGGGGGTCTCAGATTATCAGTGAAAGAATAATCCCGTTTATTGGAGTGAGGGACAGGTGTGTGGCTGAGAACAGGAGGGAAGCACAGCTCTGCTGCCCGGGCTCGCTCTGCTTCGGTGGCTTTGCTTTAGTTTGAGCTTTCCCCAGGTCCGCACAGAAGGTGGGGACGGCGTTTCTAAAACCTGGAGAGTGGCCAAGGAGGATTCTGCATCCGTGGGACACCCCAGAGCCAATTCCAGGGTCCCCACCCCTGCCTGGGCCGCCCCAAGCCCCCCTCCCCAAATGCAGCAGCGGGAGCTCCGCAGAGAAGAGAAGGAAATCGCCGCACTAACCTTGTCTGACTGTTTTAAAATTAAAAGTCTGGAAGCCTCCCGTGAGTGCAGAGGAATCAATGACATCCACGCCGTACTCACTCTGACTGCGCCGGTACAGGGTCACCCCCAGCGCCAGCACGGCCACCGCCAGCACCGCCGCCGCCAGCCCCGAGTACAGCGCGATGTCCCCGCCGCGCTCCACATCTGCGGGGACCAGAAGAGCGTCACAGCGGCCGGGGGGACACCGGGGACACGGGGGGACATGGGGGACACCGGGGACATGGGGGGACATGGGGGGACACT
>JAWWMJ010000078.1:2212070-2223267 GCA_035047045.1 Vireo griseus
AAACCTAAAAACTCCAACTCCACACTCTGTGCTGCACTAAACAAACATCTCCTCATTCCTTTGGTGCTCTCAGCTCATCCAGCAGTGAGGACAGTTTCTCCCAAGGGCTCATTTCGATGACAAAGCTTTCTTGTGGAGCTCTGGGGATAAATTTGGTCCCCAGGAGAACAGGCAAAGCTGTTTGGCTTTGCTGGTCTCCAACATCTCACTCTAATGAACCTTGGGACAAACCTCCCAGACAGCCCAAACCCCTCATTTTTGGAGCCCTGGATGTTCAGCACCAACATTTACCCCGAGGCTGGCCCGAGGTGGAACCAAACAAGTTCTCATCTGGAATTCAATGTCTGTCAAGCTTTGGGAGCTGCAAGGTGAATTATGACTTCCCTCGCTGAATTAATTAATCACCGCCGATATTTCTGTAATTTCAGATTGTTCAAGAGCATTTCCTTCACCTCCCTCATTCCTGTGTCCTCCTCTCTCCTTCATGCCCAGACACTGCTGCGTTCGGGGTGAAAAGATAATAAATTTGTGCTTTTGTAAAGATCAAAACGTGAGCCTGGATCTGCTCAGAACGAGCTCTCCGTGAATTTACTGCACTGCCTGCACTGCTGACACTTCCCTCTCTGAATCAGAGCAAGGCCCCACTGTCTGCAGCCCTCCTCAAACACATTTCATGGCCAGCTTTGTGAAATCATCAGGAATTTCTGCCATTCAGGAGCAGAGAAGAGCAGGAGACCTTGCAGGGGCTGGATCTGCTGCCCAGTGAGGAGCCCTGGGGATGATTCTGGTGTGTGAGTGCCTAGAATGAATTCAGATTTGTAATTTAAATGGTTTTTCCTCAAATCGTCCCCAAACTATCTGTAGTGTCCAGCCCCAGGTTTTGCACCAGGAGCTGTTGGAGGATGCAGAGTTGGATTTTGCACACATTTCTCACCACAAAAACAACATTTTGGTGTCATTCCTGACCCAGGGCAGGGATGCAGAACTGGATTTTGCACACATTTCCCACCACACGAACAACCTTTTGGTGTCATTCCTGACCTCCAGCTCCTCCCAGACCAATTCATCCTCGTGTCAGGGTGTGACAGAGAGGACACTGAACTGATGGCTCTGGCCCTGGCTGCCACCCAGGAACTGTGAGCTCCACCTTCCAGAGCCAACCCAGCCTTTCCCAGCTGTAATTCCCACCCTTCCCAAAGATCCACACCCAGCCTTGTCCAGATGTAATTCCCACCTATCCCAGTGATCCAGACCCAGCCTTTTCCAGCTGTAATTCCCATGCTTCCCAAAGATCCAGACCCAGCTGTAATTCCCATCCTTCCCAGTGATCCACACCCAGCCTTTTCCAGCTGTAATTCCCACCCATCCCAGTGATCCAGACCCAGCCTTAATTCCCATTCTTCCCAGATCCACACCCAGCCTTGCCCAGCTGTAATTCCCACCCATCCCAGTGATCAGACCCAGCATTTTCCAGCTGTAATTCTTACCTATCCCAAAGATCCAGACCCAGCCTTTTCCAGCTGTAATTCCCATCCTTCCCAGTGATCAGACCCAGCCTTTTCCAGCTGTAATTCCCACCCTTCCCAAAGATCCACACCCAGCCTTTTCCACCTGTAATTCCCACCTATCCCAGTGATCCACACCCAGCCTTTTCCAGCTGTAATTCCCACCCATCC
Source organism: Vireo griseus (assembly GCA_035047045.1). NCBI lineage: Eukaryota > Metazoa > Chordata > Aves > Passeriformes > Vireonidae > Vireo > Vireo griseus. Next base: position 2,213,747 of record JAWWMJ010000078.1, read on the forward strand.
CAAAGATCCAGACCCAGCATTTTCCAGCTGTGATTCCCACCTATCCCAGTGATCCAGACCCAGCCTTTTCCAGCTGTAATTCCCATCCTTCCCAGTGATCCAGACCCAGCCTTGTCCAGCTGGAATTCCCACTCTTCCCAAAGATCCACACCCAGCCTTTTCCAGCTGTAATTCCCACCCTTTCCAGTGATCCAGGCCCAGCTGTAATTCCCACTCATCCCAGTGATCCAGACCCAGCCTTTTCCAGCTGTAATTCCCACCTATCCCAAAGATCCAGACCCAGCCTTTTCCAGCCATTAATTCCCACTCTTCCCAGTGATCCAGACCCAGCTGTAATTCCCACTCTTCCCAAAGATCCACACCCAGCCTTTTCCACCTGTAATTCCCATGCTTCCCAAAGATCCAGACCCAGCTGTAATTCCCATCCTTCCCAAAGATCCACACTCAGCCTTTTCCAGCTGTAATTCCCACTCTTCCCAAAGATCCAGACCCATTTGTAATTCCCTCCTATCCCAAAGATCCAGGCCCAGCCTTTCCCAGCTGTAATTCCCATTCTTCCCGAAGATCCAGACCCAGCATTTTCCAGCTGTAATTCCCTCCTATCCCAGTGACCCAGACCCAGCTGTAATTCCCACTCTTCTCAAAGATTCACACCCAGCCTTTCCCAGCTGTAATTCTCACCCTTCCCAAAGATTCAGACCCAGCCTTTCCCAGCCATTTATCCCCACCCTTACCCCAAATCCCCTCCCGACCCCTTTTCCACCTCCTGTCACTCCTGGCTGGATGTTCATTTGCTAATTACCCTTCCCTTGCCTCGCCATGTTGGTTTTATTGCCATTATTATTATTATTAATGCTCTCACAATCATTTACCGGAGCAGTTTCCTCCCTCCCCTCGCCCAAACACAAACACATTTTTATCAACAAGGCCGACACGACTGCACTGCTGCTGTTATGTTTTATTTATTTCCATATAGGTTTGATTCTATTGCAGTTTCTCATTTCTGCCTGATGCATTATTCATGATTTACACAATATTGGAGCTCGTCTAGGACAGCCTCAGTTTATTGGCTGCGCTCTCCTCTTCTGGGCTCTATGAAAATAAAGCATGGCAAGCTCTTTCTCCCTCCACAATAGCAATAACAGTGGGGTTAAAATCGTTGCTAATCCTACTTTTAACACCTCGGGGCTGAAATGGAATTGAAATTAGGGATTATCTTAGTTATTGGTGTGTATTAAATTCTTGTCAGTGCTTCAAGGCCAAATTCTGGTACACTGATCCAGGAAGCCAAGGAGGTTTAAGTTACTCGAAGGTTGTTTGGAAGTTTTTTTTTCTCATTTGATTTAGTTCAGCCCCAAATCATTCAGATTAGCTGAGAATTTGGAGCTGCAGACACTTTTCTCACCAATCTCTGTTAAACCGAGCTGTCTTTGAGCTCTCACCAGGTAAAATTATAAATCCCACAACAAATGAAGGAGCAGGGAGCCCAAGGAAGGGATCTGGAGGTGGTTTGGATTTGTTTTCTCATGGAATCGCTGCAGTTCATCAGCTCTGGGTGCTCTGGGTGATCCTGGGCTGCCATCCCAAAGCTCATTCCAGAACCCAGAGCTCCATAAATCCAGCCAGGACAAAGCAGCAGGGAGGGAGGGAGGATTTTCTGGTAAATCCAGGGAGGTCTCGGCACTGACCAAAGGGCTGGGGAGAGTTTGTGGTGCCCTAGGGAGGTTTGTGGTGCCTGGAGGGGTTTGTGGTGCCCTGGGGAGGTTTGTGGTGCCTGGGGGAGGTTTGTGGTGCCCTGGGAGGGTTTGTGGTGCCATGGGGAGGTTTGTGGTGCCTCAGGGGGTTTGTGGTGCTCTGGGAGGGTTTGTTTGTGGTGTTTGGGGAGGTTTGTGGTGCCTGGGGAGGTTTGTGGTGCCCTGGGAGGGTTTGTGGTGCCTGGGGAGGTTTGTGGTGCCCTGGGGGAGTTTGTTTGTGGTGCTTGGGGAGGTTTGTGGTGCCTGGAGGGGTTTGTGGTGCCCTGGGGAGGTTTGTTTGTGGTGCCTGGGGAGGTTTGTGGTGCCCTGGGGAGGTTTGTGGTGCCTGGGGAGGTTTGTTTGTGGTGTCTGGGAGGGTTTGTGATGCCTCAGGGGGTTTGTGGTGCCTGGAAGGTTTGTTTGTGGTGCCTGGGAGGGTTTGTGGTGCCTGGGGAGGTTTTTGGTGCCTGGGGAGGTTTGTGGTGCCCTGGAGAGGTTTGTGGTGCCTGGGGAGGTTTGTGGTGCCTGGGGGAGTTTGTTTGTGGTGCCTGGGGAGGTTTGTGGTGTCTGGGGAGGTTTGTGGTGCCATGGGGAGGTTTGTGGTGCCATGGGGAGGTTTGTGGTGCCCTGGGAGGGTTTGTGGTGCTCTGGGAGGGTTTGTTTGTGGTGTTTGGGGAGGTTTGTGGGGCCCTGGGGAGGTTTGTGGTGCCTGGGAGGGTTTGTGGTGCCTCAGGGGGTTTGTGGTGCCTGGGGAGGTTTGTCTGTGGTGTTTGGGGAGGTTTGTGGTGCCCTGGGGGAGTTTGTGGTGTCTGGGGAGGTTTGTGGTGCCTGGGGCAGTGCTGGGGAGGGAAAGGGCAGGAATTAAAGGGTTCCCAGGTTGTGCTCTGGTTGTGTCTGGGAGGGCTGGGCCAGGGCTGGGGCTGGATGCGGTTTGGGAAGGAAGGAGGTGGTTCCATGTTTTGGCATCCCGCTGGAATCTGCTCCCTCTCCCAGCTCCAGGAGCTGCTCACGCCCTTCATTCCCCATTCCTGGAGCAGAGATCCACACAGGAGCAGCCCTGGCAGGGTCTGGATCAGCATCCAAGCCCGGCAGAGCCGAGGTCTCCTCAGGTTTAATGAGATCCAAAGGAAACGCTCAAGGACAAATCCTCCACTCCGCTCCCGTAACGATCCCTGTGTTTCCAAGGAAATCTCTTCCCCCCTAAGATTACCAGGAACATTTAATGCAAATTGGATGCATCCCTCTTTTCTTTAAGACTCCAAATAATCTATGCACATCTCTCTATTACCTCTCAGAGCCATTAGCCGCGATGAGTTCATATTTTTATTCCCTCTGCACACTGAGTGCTTCTCTTCCCTTTGGGGTGGCAGCTTTTATTATTGAAGTCAGCAAAACCTGAGCAATCCCATTACCTGCTCCCTCTGCTCCCTCTCCTCCAACCTCCCGTGATTTACGAGCCAAAAATCAGGGTTTGGATCGCTCGGAGCTGTTTCCCTCCTCAAACAAAACCCAACAGGAGTGATCAGAAGAGCTCTGATCATTAAAGCCGCCACAATTAACGGATGGAGGACGTTCCCCAAATCTGCTGCTCTGCCTTCTCCAAAGCTCCAGCTCATCACAGAGGAGATTTGGCTCCTCACAAAGCAGTTAAGGGATGGCTTGATAACACTCCTGAAGCAGCTCGGAAATGTGATAGCAGCTGAAAAAAAGCCACCGGGAGCAGGAAGAGCTGAATAGTGAAGTCAGATAAAATCAGATCAAAAATAGAACTTGTCTCCTTGTTTTGCTGGTTTGGTTTTTTTTTGTTGTTGTTGTTTTTTTTTTTTAATGGAGATATCTAATCCTTGGCACATTGTGACTTTGCTACTTGGAAATGAGCACAGGTACTTTCTACAGGAGATATTTGAGCCCAGGTACTTTCTGTAGGATAAATATCCACAGAATATTCCGAGTTAGAAGGGACCCACAAGGACCATGGAGTCCAACTCTTAAGCAAATGGCCCATATTGAACACATATATTATAAATAAAGTGACATACAGATCCATTTCAGGAAGTCCTGCAGATTTTTAGTCATTTTTTGGCTTTAAAACCCCTGGAATTCAGGTCTTGTTTCTCCCACCACAGCAAAAATAACCCCAGGAACGAGGATTACAAAGGATGGGGAGTTTTGCTCTGCCCAAGGCCGTGGGGATGGGATCAGGAGTTCAGGGTCTGTCGGAGCTCCCCCAGCACCTCCCACCCCCCAAAAGCTGCTCCCACACTCCAAAACACCCCCAGGCTTTGGGAGCAGCCTCTGGAATATCATCTCGCTGGATTATTGCTCAGAACAGCTGCAAAGAGCTCCTTAACAACTCTATTTATTCCCTTTTCGCCCAGCTCCATCCCAGGGGGGAGCTGCATCTCCTTTTCCTCCTCCTCTGAGCCGATCCCAACAAAACAACCCCAAGATTGCAATTTCAGAACCTCATTCTTTGAACTTTTCTAATCTCTGCGGCGCCGATTTAACAGAGGTTTCCATGTTTGCTGCTATTGTTTGTTGGGTTGTTTTGTTGGTTTTTTTATTCTTCTTTTCCATCAGGTCATTCAGAACTTTGATTTGATTGCTCCAGGAAACCAAACTGTTGCTGCTCAATCTCCTGGAAATGCTCCCCACGGTGCAGCCGCTCGGAGCTGTCAGGGCTGGGGTGGAGGGAGGATAAAATCAATCTGCTCAAATCGCCTTTAACGCGGATCCTTTCCCCCCTTGTTTTAAATAACAATGCCTGTTTGTTATCCGGCAGAAACAAAAGGAAAAAAAAACAAAAATCCCACGCGGGGCTGATAACGCAGCTCGGATTCCTCTGGGGAATATTTGCTTTTAAAGATTGGAAATTCATCTGTTCCGCTCGAGGTGTTCCGGTGGGGAGGGTGCCGCAAAGGGAGCTCGCAAACAGCGACGGGTTTTATTTATTTGTTTGTTTTATTTGTTTTATTTTTTGTTTTATTTATTTGTTTGGGGGTTTTTTGTTTTATTTATTTGTTTTATTTTTTGTTTTATTTTTTGTTTTATTTATTTTTTTTTATTTATTTTTTTTTTTTTTTTTTTTTTTTATTTATTTGTTTTATTTATTTGTTTTATTCCCCCCACCACCACCTTTTTCTGCCCCATTCTCAAATGAAAACCAGACTGGTTTGTGACAAATTTAAATGACACCAAACTGAACCATCCTCCAGAACGCCAGAGAGCAGAGAGGCAGCCCCGACTCCAGCTCGATATTCCAGCACACACCTAATTATCTGCTAATCCCACGAGGATTTCAGCCTGGAATCCAAGGCGCAGCATCCCAAACCTCCTGGAGCTGCCCCAGGAGCAGCCTGGGAGGAGATCAAACCTTCACCCAGCCCCGAATGGAGGGAAATCACCAAAGATCAACCGGAAAACAAAGTCCTGAACCTGCCAAACTCATTTTTACCCCCCCAGAAATTCCTTCTCTGTGGGACTCAGAGAGGGATGAGCTGACGTGACCTGAGGAAGATTTTTGGAGGAAAACATCCCTTGGGCAAAGCAAGATTTGAGCTTCCTCCGACGTTCAACCACCTCGGAACTTGGGCTGTGGATCCACCAACACCTCAGGGCCCCCACACCGAAATGTCACAGCCTAGGAGGAACCTTTTGAGGCTCAAATCGCCTCAATTGTGTGAGCTGCAGCCTTAGCAATTCCCCTCGGTGACTCCCAGGGTCAGGATGTGTTTTCCTGAGGCAGCAGCGCTGTTTGCCAGCCTCCCACCTCCCGGCCCCGGGATTAAAACAGGATTCTTTGCTCATCCTCGTTAAACAAAGGGTGATTTTGGGTTAAAATATCATCGTCCATCCCAGCCCCGGGGGGAGCAGGGGCTGCTCCTGAGCTCAGATCCTGCAGGAAACAAAGGCAATTCCAGCCCTGCTCTGCTTTGCCTTTAAGCTGAGCTTTGCTTTTTAGTCTCTGCTCTTTCCCCAACCATTCAGGGCAGCTGAGGCTGGACCCAGAGGGGATGGACTGTTGGATTAGGGATCCAGAGGGGGTGGATTGATAGATTGATGGATTGATAGATTGATGGACTGATGGATTGATGGATCCAGAGGGGCTGGATTGATAGATTGTTGGATTGTTGGATTATTGGATTGCTGGATCCAGAGGGGTTGGATTGCTAGAATTTTTGATTGTTGAATTGTTGGATTGCTGGATTGCTGGAATTTTGGATTGTTCAATTGTTGGATTGTTGGATTGATGGATTGATGGATTAATGGATCCAGAGGGGCTGGATTGTTGGATTGTTGGATTGTTGGACTGCCAGAGCACTGGAGCGCTGTCCCCAGGCTCCTCCGGGCAAGGGGAGGTGACATCTGTGACAAGTGACCAGCTGGTGTGGGCAGGGACAGGAGCAGGGATAGGGACAGGGACAGGGGCAGGGACAGGGACAGGGACAGGGACAGGGACAGGGACAGGAGCAGGGACAGGGACAGGGACAGGGACAGGGACAGGGACAGGGACAGGGACAGGGACAGGGACAGGGACAGGGACAGGGGCAAGGACAGGGACAGGGACAGGGCAGGGACAGGGATTGGACAGGGACAGGGACAGGGACAGGGACAGGGACAGGGACAGGGGCAGGGATGGGACAGGGGCAAGGACAGGAGCAGGGCAGGGACAGGGACAGGGATTGGACAGGGACAGGGACAGGAGCAGGGACAGGGGCAGGGACAGGGACAGGGCAGGGACAGGTCAGGCACAGCTGGGCCGTGCCAGAACTCTGTTTGTGTGGGATTAGGAGCAGCCCAGCCCTAATCAAAAGGCACACGAGTGAGGCACGGAGAGACACAGAGAGATGTGGAGAGAGCGCCGGGGATGGGACAGCAGGAGGGAAGGGACAGCAGCCTGTGACATGAGATCCCTTTGATCAAACAAATCTGCTCCTGCTGCTCCTCCCTCTCATCGTGGCTGTGAACATCTCCTGCCTTCGGGGGGGAGAAAACGTGGAGAGACACAAAGTGATGCTGGCACAGGAAACCGAGCAGTGAGGATGGGATGGGATGGGATGGGATGGCATGGCATGGCATGGCATGGCATGGCATGGCATGGCATGGCATGGCATGGGAATGAGCAGGGTGGGTTTAACCCCAAACACATTCACCCTTCTGGGCTCAATCCTGGACTCCTGGAGGAGTTTTTTGGGACACTGGAGGGAAAAGGACCTGCTTTAGGGGGCAGGGAGGGAGGGGTGCACGGCAGGCTGGGGGTTGATCCTCATTTCCTCCCTCTCAACAACTCCCAGGGAGCCCAAATCGGTCAGAACCTGCTGGTGAGCACTGGCAATTCCTTATTTTCATTCCAGAAAGTGAGGATTTAGGGGAAGCAAAGGAAGGTTTGTCCTTCACTCCGGGAGAGCTGCAGGTCCCCCTCGGGAGCAGAGCTCGGCCTGCCCTCCAGGAGCTGCTGTGCCACAAACCAACAACGAGAAAATTGGTATTTATTTCCCAGAGATGCTCTTCCCTCACTCGAGGAGCCAACACCGGAGTCAAGACGAGCCTGTGAAGTGGTGCATAAAGAGAAATCTAATCTTGGCAAATTAGATAATAGAGAGCACTATTAACTATGGTTTCGATATCCTGCTGGATAATCTGCATTGAGAACAGCTTTTCAGCCTGATCTGTCTGCACCAGTTCTTACCAAAGTCCAAACAATCACGAGTGAGAGTAAATAAATAGTAAGGAGACCTCGATAAGAATTTTATTGATTTCCTTTCACTCCTCTGAAGCTGGCATTGATTCCAGTATTTCCAGCTAAGGTTAATTTTTGAAGCCTTTTTGCCAAGCAGCTTCAAGTTTCCCACGATTTCATTTCAGAGCGGGGGACGTTGTTTATATCAGAATATCTTATTAGCAATAAAAGCATATTCCCTATAATTGAATAACTTCTCAATTAACTCGTTGGAGCAGCCAGCAAAAAAAAAAAAAAAAACAACAACCAATTCACCCTCAGCAGGAGGCCTTGGCATTACCAACGAGTCAATTAAACATCTTTCCACCCCAAAATAAATCAGGATATCAAATGCTCAGGGTTAGGAATGGGCAAAAGTGGAAAAGGAATGTGGGATGGAACAGTGTGGGAGAGATTTGTGGGAAGCACAGCCACATGGAGATTGTGGATGCCAACGGGGCAGACGTGGAGATTATTCCCTAAAAGCTAATTTGGGGATTTTTGGGATCATCCCTGGCCCATCCCAGGGATGCAGCAGTGAGGGAGGAACTGAAATCCCCACTCCCTGCATGGGATGATCCCACCCTGGGATTTTGGGGTTCCCTGGCTCAACCCCTGCTCCTAAAAAATGATCAAATCTTCTCCAGACAACTCCCCCAACCCCATTTTCCCCCACATGAAGCCCTGGGGGATTTGCAGAGAAATTAAAGCTGTTCCAGAGCTCGGGGATGAGAACTCGGAGCCACTCATGTTTTGTTGGTCCGATCCTTCCGTGACATTCCCTTCCAAACGCTGATTATTCGAGGGAATAACAGCTCTGGCATTTAAAAAGTCAACTCCCGTCAGCTGCAGCTCAAGATGTGCTGTGTAATTGGGGAATTCTAATTGCAAATAAGAATCTTTTTCCTCCTCGGGAGCCGGGCCTGAGTTTGTGTAAGGTAATGAGGCAGGGGGGCTGAGGATCAGCCGTGGAACAAATTGCATTAAGGGGAATCAGGCACTTGTCTGTTCTGATTTCTTCCCTCAGAAAAAAGCTTCCTGCCACCCAGTCCCCACGGCTCAGGGGCTCTCGTCATCCACAGAACTCCGGGAAGGGGGGGAAAAAATCCCAGTGATTAAGGGGAAATATTACAATCAACTCCCATTCATTCATTTCTCCAAACCCACAGTGCTTTTTCCCCGGTTTTGAAGCCCCTCTGGATAAACACCAGGGAGCCAGGAGAGGGGAGGTTGTTGCTATGAAACTCCAGCATTGAAATGGATGAGGCAGAGTGACCTTTGCCTCCGGAGATGATGTGCAAGCTATTTATATGCACAGCTGTACAAATTGCCGGAGTTTAATGTTAAATTCCACGGAAAATCATCTTTGCTGTTCTGCTTTTGAGGAAAGGACAGGGTTTAAATATTTAATGGGCTCTCCGGCTGTGCAGGCACATTCGGTGTTACGTAAGTGAGCAGCAGAGAGCTCGGCCGAGGCTCTGCCCACGAGCTCCTGGCAAGGTTTGCTTTGATGAATTCAGAGAATTCCCGAAAATCCTGAGCAGCCGGAGGTGAGGGAGCCCTGGGAGGTGCAGCTCCAGCTATTCTGTCACCTGCTCCTGGCAGGACAGCCCCGAGCTCCTGAACCTCTGGGGAATTTACCTCCAGAACTTCCCAGAACTTGGGAGTGAAAAAGAGGTTTTCACTTTTGGGGAAAAGCCTCCAGAGCTCTCCGTGCTTTTGGCAGGACAACTCTCAGCTCCATTCCCCCTCGGCTCCATTCTCCTCTCAGCTCCATTCCCACCTTGGCTCCATTCCCTCCATTCCCCCTCAGCTCCATTCCCCCTCAGCTCCATTCCCCCTCAGCTCCTTTCCCTCCATTCCCTCCTCAGCTCCATTCCCTCCATTCCCCCTCAGCTCCATTCCCTGCTCAGCTCCATTCCCTCCTCAGCTCCATTCCCTCCATTCCCTCCTCAGCTCCATTCCCTCCATTCCTCCTCAGCTCCTTTCCCTCCATTCTCCCTCAGCTCCATTCCCCCTCAGCTCCATTCCCTCCTCAGCTCCATTCCCGCCATTCCCTCCTCAGCTCC
>JAWWMJ010000078.1:2509811-2523830 GCA_035047045.1 Vireo griseus
CAGGAGGGTTCTCAGGGATGAGGGGACAGGAGGGTGCTCAGGGTTGGGGGGACAGGAGGGTGATCAGGGCTGGGACAGGAGGATGCTCAGAGTTGGGACAGGAGGGTGATCAGGGATGAGGGGCCAGGAGAGTGATCAGAGCTGGGGGACAGGAGGGTGCTCAGAGTTGGGACAGGAGGGTGCTCAGAGTTGGGACAGGAGGGTGATCAGGGTTTGGGGGGACAGGAGGGTGCTCAGGGTTGGAGGACAGGAGGGTGCTCAGGGCTGGGGGGACAGGAGGGTGCTCAGAGTTGGGGGACAGGAGGGTGTTTGGTGAGCACCCTCAAACTCTTTTGGTACTCATAGTTTGAGGGTGCTCAAAACAGAGTGATGAGGCAAGAGGAGAAAAATTGGGGTGGTGGGAAGGGGGGGATAGAAAGTGGCAGGACGGGGAAAGGATGCTCAAAAGTGGGGTGAAGGGAGAGGATTCTCTGAAGCAGGGTGAAAAGAGGGGGTGCTCCAAAATAGGGTGATGGGAGAGGGTGCTGTGAATTGGGGTGATGGAGAGGGTGTCCCAAAGAGGGAGTGCTCCAAAGGGGGGAGGTGAAGGGAGAGGATGCCCTAAAGAGGAGATGCTCAGGAGTGGGGTGACAGGAAAGAAACACCTGGAAATGGGGTGACAGTGGAGGGGACACCCCAAAGAAGAGGATGCTCCTGCTGGACACACCCCACACCCTGTGAGCTCACCCCGGGCTCACCTGCGGAAGTGCATCAGCCTGCAGGTGCTCTCGGGGGGCTCCTCCTCGCCCTGGGGGTCCCCCCCGGCGCGGGGGGCACAGGCACAGCAGCGGGGGATGCTCTGGGGCAGCGAGGTGCAGGGCAGGCTCTGCACGCACCAAGGCTCCCCAGCACGGCTCGGCGGCCCTGGGGACACGGGAAATGCTTGGGGGACTCTGTGGGACCCCATCCGCACCCGCTGGGAGGGATTGGAAGCGTCCCCAGTGGATGGGGCTTGGAGCGAGCTGGGATGGTGCAAGGTGTGTCCCTTCCCACCCAAACCATTGCGGGATTTTGGGGATTCCACGAGTGGCACCTTTGCCGCGGGGGCTGAAAACTGGGCCACAAAGTAGGGCTGGAAAGTAGGGCTGGAGCTCCGCACGGGTCAGGGCTGAGATGCCAACACCTCCCCGAGGAGTCGCCGACACTGCCAAGCCCCTGGAATCCCACCCGAGGGTGCCACGCCGCCGCGAAAGGGACATTTCCACCCCCGTGGGTGTCACGCCTACCCCAAAGGGACATTTCGATCCGTGCCCACCCTGGGAATCGCTGCCAGGCCCAGTCACGCCGGGACAAACCCCAGCGCAGCAGGTTCCGCTGCCCACACGCGTTCCCAGCTCGTGTTGTGGGCACCGAGGAGTTCTCTCGGCATCGGGCGCTGCCCTCGCCCTCTCCCCCGGCCCTCGCTGTGCTCCCCGGGGGCATCCTCACCTCCATCTCCCTGCTCCATCCTCCTCTCCTCCGTGCTCTCCGTGCCATCTCCCGGGCACACAGCGGCCTTGGTGCCCCTCTTGGCCGCCCCGGCACCTTCACCGGCGGCTCGGGGACCATCGGCGGTGCCGTGGGGGCGTTTGGCCGAGCGCTTGCCCTCCCCGGGGGGCTCGGGAGCCGAATCCCTCCGGGAGCCTTTGGAGCGGGGCAGCGACTGCTCCGAGTGCCGCGTCAGCCACGTCTTCTTCAGCTTGGTGTGGTTGCTGGGGGGGCACGGAAATCTCCCCCCGGGCACGCCCAAGGTGGGCTCGAAGGGGTTGGGCACCCCGCAGCCCACCCCAGAGCACCCATCGCAGCCCGGGGTGGGGCACAGACAGGCCGGGGTGGGCTCAGGCTTGGCGAGAGCCCCCGGGTAGTGCCCGTCCGCCAGCAGAGGAGAGGGATCAGGCTCCCCGCAGGCCGGGGGCGAGCCAGGCTGGGAGATTTGGTAGCCCAAGCGCTCATCTTTGGGCTCCGAGGGCCTGCCTGGCCCCGCGTCCATGGAAAAATCAGCGCCGTGGGGCCGTGCGCCCACCCAGGGACCCCCGCAGCCCCCCGAGCTGGGCTGCAGGAGGAAGAGAGGGTGGCTGGCGCTGGCGGGAGGCGTGCGGGGGTGGGGAGCGGGCACCGCCGAGCTGCCCCCCGCCCTGCCATCCCTCCACGGGGCTCCCGGCAGCTCCGGCACCGCCGGCTCCCCTTCCCCGTCTCCGTCTTGCCCTGCCTGGCTCTTGCCCAGCAGCTGCGGTGCCGAGGGGTGGTTCTTGGCCGAGGGGTGGAACGCGGGTTCTTTCTTCGGATAAAACTCCTGGAAAGGAGCACAGGAGCTGCTGTCACACCCCACGCGTGGGTCCCCGTCCCGCTCCTGTCACCCACATCCCAGCGAGGGGGTGATGGGGAGCATCCCATCCTCCCTCCTCAGCTTCCCCAACCCCCGCCCTGCCATGCTGGGCAGCCTCCCGGTGCTTCCCAGCGCCCTGTGCCGCGGTTTTTGGGGTGCCCGCGTCCCCCGATGCCAGCGTGGGAAAGGAATGGGGAGCCGCAGCGGCACGGGGTGCGACGGGCGCGCCCAGGGCTGGCAGCGCTGCCTCCTCACCGCCCCCGTGCCTCGGCTCCCACCGCCGTGACTCAGCCCCCGGGGGTGGCATCACCCTCGGGGGGCACCGCGGAGCGCAGCATCAACCCAGAGTCTCATTGTCCCCTCGCTCGGGGGGCTGGGACCCTCCTGCCGAGCTGCGGGGAGGGGGAGCAGAGAGCTGTGCCCCCCTCGGGGGTGCTGCCCGGCCCTGCCCTGGGTGCGGTGCCAGCATCGCCTTTCGCAACTCGCCGCTCCCAGGCGGGTTCAGGTGAGGCTGGAGCCGCTGGCACCTCCAAGGAGCGGCAGGGACCCCCCCCGAGCATCCTCACTCCGGGAGCCACTCCGGGGTGTCCTACCTTGTTCCCTGAGCTGGAGCAGTCGTCGAAGGGAGTCAGAGCCGACTTGCAGCTCGGCGGGACCCCCAGGTAGAGGGGTTGTCCCCAAGCGGGCGCGTAGGAGCCCAACCTCCAGTCCACACCGGCGAACCTCCCGTCCCCCATCGCCCCCGGCCCCTCCGCCCCCGCTCCGCCGAACGCGGGCTCAACCGGGGGTCCGGGGGGCAGCAGCGAGGACAGGAGGAAGGGGCTGTGCTTGGCCTCCACGAGGAAGGGGCAGTGGTGGAAAGCCGGGGGGTCTCCGCCAGCCTCCCCCGCGGCAGTGCGGGGCTTGCCGGCGGTGCCAGGGCGCTGCGCGTCCAGCCCTGGCACGGGCAGTGGGTAGCGGTGGTACGCGTGGCTGTAGAGAGCCAGAGGTGCCAGCACGGCCTCTGCCCAGCGCGGTCCGGGGCGCTCCTTGCAGGGTTCCCCCCAGCCCCCCTTGATCTGCCCATTCCTGGGGGGCAGCAGCGGGGGGAGCTCGGCTCCGTCCTTGGGGCGGCACAGAGCGTCCCGCAGGCACGGCGGGGCTGGGGGGTAGGGACAGCCCAGCCGGCCACCAGCGAGCTCCCGGACTGGTCCCAAACATCCCTCGGAGCCCCTCCAGGGACATCCTTTCTCCATGCCGTAGCTCAGCTTGCCGGGCTCTGGATATCCCGGGAGTCCCAGCTCGGCAGCGGCGCTTCGGGATAAAACCATCCCGCTGCTCTCCATGCCCCGGGAGTCCTGCGCTGCCTCCGGGGCTCTTCTCCACCTCGGCGGGGTCTCCCCCATCCTCGCGTCGCTGGCCATGCTGCTGCGACACTCATGTGGTGCTCAGCGCCGTCCCGGCCGATCCTGCGGGCAGGGAGAGGAGACATCAGCGGGGAGCAGCACCGAGCCCTGCGCGGGGAAACTGAGGCACGGCCGTGCTTGGGGGTGTGGCTGGGGGGCTGCCCTTAACCCCCCAGCTCCATCCTGCCTCGTTTGATGGGAATCTCCCCGGAATTTGAGGGGATCCCCGGCTCCCGTGCCCCGCGGGGATGCACGATGCGGGCTGGCACGTGTCCGGGGCGGTGTGTCCCGCTCCCATCCCGTTCCATCCCACCCCTCCTGCCCCAAATCCCGGCTGGGCTGGCGGTCGGGACGCACCTCGCGCCCACCAGTCCCTCCGCACCCAGCCTGGCCCCGCGCCCGGCCGCTGGCACCCAGCGTGGGGAGGCCGTGCCCCGCGCAGGTATTTGCCTCCGGCCAGGGCTGGGCTGCGCTTCTCAGGAGGGCTCCCAGCGAGGGGGGAGCTCCCCGCTCCCAGGGGCCCCTCCTGGGAGAAATGCCGGGGGAGATTTGCAGGATTAACCCTCCCCCGGGACCCGGGCCACACGCAGATGCGAGGTGCGGAGCCAGAGCTGGCAGCGCCGGAGGTCGCATCCCTTCCCCGCGTCCCCCCAGCCCTCCCTGTCCCGCAGCTGGAGCGGCCGAGGGGGACAGAGGCGATGTCACCCAGCTCCCAGCCTTGCTGAGGGGTGGGACAGAGCCCCCCTGATGGCCGGGGTGGGGACAGGAGCAGGGTGGGGACAGGAGCGTGTGTCCCAAGTCGCCTGTTCCTGTCACATCCTCTTCCCAGAGAGGTCAAAGTCCCCATTCCCACGCTGCTCGGGAAGCACCGTGTCCGAGCCAGGACACCTTGGTGACACCGGGACACCCTGGGGACACCCTGGGGACACCCTAGGGACACCCAGCCCATCCCTCCAGGCCGCAGGACCCAGCCAGGCTCTCCCACCCGGTCCCATCTCAGGAAGTTCTCCCAGCACAGCTCACCGATGCCCCAAACCTGTCCCACCACCCTGCCAACCCCCCCAGCTACCCCAAGGTGACATCGTCCCGTCCTTCATCCCATCCGGAGCGCACGGAGCCTCCTCCCGCTGCTCCGCGAGCATCCCCACAGCTACCTGGAGGGTCCATGAGGGACCCCAGTGCCGAGGACGAGCGGGGGTCTCCGCCGGTGACACCGGCTCCCGGAGAGGCGAAGCCGGGCGAGCGGGAGCACCTAAACCCACAGGCTGAAGGGATCCGGCTCCGGGATCTGGAGGAGGCAGAAAGCCACCCGGGCGGCCCTGGGGATGTTCTTCTCCGCCTGTTGGAGCTGCAGTTTTTGATCCATTGGCTTGGGAGGCTCCGTTCTCCTCCTTCCTATCGTCCTACTGAGCTGGGGGTCGCGGCGGGCTGGGATTCGGGGGCAGGGGTACGCGGGGAGCAGCGGAGGCACGAGTGGGACCTTCCCCCGGCTTTAAGCAGCCTTGAGCATCCTGGGACGCTGGCGGTGGGACAAGGAGGTGGCAGCGGCTCTGCTCCACGAGCGTGCAGCCTCCGCCGGCTCCGGCAGCGACTGGGCAGGCGGCAGGGAGGGAGGGAGGGATGGAGGGAGGGATGGAGGGAGGGATGCCGGCGCTGCTGACGCCCGGGAACCGGGAATCGGCGCGGTGCCGGCGGTGCCGCCCAGCCCCGGGGGTACCGGCGGCGGTGCCAAGGCGGGCAGGTGTGCTCTGCCCCGTGCGGGTGAAGAAAGCGCCCTTTGTTCGCCAATGCCGCCCCGTCACCAATGAAAGGCTCCAGCCGCCCGCTCCGGGCGAAACTGGAACGGGAGAAACACCGGGATGGGCCAAAAGTCCCCGCGCTGCTGCTGGAGAGCCGGCGGGGGCACGTCCAGCATGGAGCATGTGGTCATCCTATGGGATGTGAGCCCCCAGGACCCCAAACCCCTTCGGCTTGGGTCGAAGTTTATGGATCTGGCCTCAAGTCATGGTCCAGAGCCGTGTCCATCCCTCCCGCAGCTGCCTGGGATGAAGGCAGAGCTCCTCTACCTCACTTCGGACCCCTCAGCAGGCGGGTGGGCAGAGCAGGATGTGCTCCGAGGGGTGCAGAGAGGCCTCGTGGGGCACAGGGATGTTGTGGCAGCATCCTGAGGGTGCCACCCTGACCAGGGATGAGGAGGGGAGCGCCTGGGGCCACTCACTGCTGCCCTGCAGCCCACCAGGATCACACCCATGCCAGGTGTGCCCACCAGGATCACATTGATCCCAGCCGTGCCCACCAGGATCACACCGATCCCAGCCGTGCCCACCAGGATCACACTCATCTCAGCCGTGCCCACCAGGATCACACTGATCCCAGCCATGTCCTGCAGCCCACCAGGATCAAAGCCATGTCAGTTGTGCCCACCAGCTTCCCATTGATCCCAGCCGTGCCCACCAGGATCACACCCATGCCAGCCATGCCCACCAGGATCACACCCATCCCAGCCATGCCCTGCAGCCCACCAGGATCACACTGATCCCAGCTGTGCCCACCAGGATCCCATTGATCCCAGCCATGTCTCACAGCCCATCAGGATCACACCCATGCCAGCCATGCCCAGCAGGATCACACTGATCCCAGCCGTGCCCACCAGGATCACACGGATCCCAGCCATGCCCACCAGGATCATGCCCATCCCAGCCGTGCCCTGCAGCCCATCAAGATCATGCCCATCCCAGCCATGCCCACCAGGATCGTGCCCATCCCAGCCGTGCCCTGCAGCCCACCAGGCAAAACCCAGGACCTTGCAGGTCCTCCCCACACCATCCCCAACCCCCAGGACCCCCAGGACAGGGACACCCCGAACCCCCCAGCACCCACCGCCCTCTCCTGCCGCCAAGCCCTGGAGAGGGCGGAGCAGCTGCAGGGGGGTCTCCCGGCTGTGCCCCCCATTCCTGGGCTGGCAGGGAGGTGGTGCTGATGCCAGCAGTGCCATGCGGCTTTATGTAACCTGCGTGTGTCCTCGGGACGTGCCCGCCTTACATAAACCGCATCCCTCGGCACGGCTGGCCCGGCACGGCTCGGCACGGCTCGGCACGGCTCGGCACGGCTCGGCAGCGGGGGGCAGGCGGCTTGGGGGCACGAGAGAAGGGGTGAGGGCAGGCCAGGCCCCGCGGGAGCCCAGCAGCGCCACGGAGAAGCCGAGCAAGGGCTGCCTCCAGCTCGGCAGCTTCCTTGCGGTCTGGTCCCGCTGGGAGCCGGGTTTAACCCTTGCTGGGCACGGCTTGGGACACCGAGTGCCACCAGGGTCACTCTGCCGTGCCAGGTGGTCCCTGGTCACTGCCAGAGCGGGGTCAAGCCACGCCGAGACCCCCCCCCGAGCCCTGTTCGCCCAGGAGGGGAGGGTTTTGGGGGGGCCCTGGCGCCCGGGTGCTGCTCGCTGCACCCAGTGGGTGCCAGGGAACAGGGAGGGGACCCAGACAGGGCTCGGGGCGAGGGAGAGCCCGCGCCTGCCTGCGATGAGAAGGTGCTGAAAGACGAACTCTTCCCGTTCCCTCCCTCCGTGCCTCAGGAATGATGGATCCGGAAGGGTTGGGACGGAGCTGGCAGCGGGGAGGGACCCCGGGGAAGGGTCTGCAGAGTCCCGGAGAGGCCAGGGGGGGATTTGGGGACGTCGGGAATGTCGCGAGGGTGGGGACAGGTGGGCAGAGGGACGGACACGCCATCCTGAGAGTGGGAAGCGCCGAGCGGGGTCGGGGTGGCAGCCGGGGTGAGGAGCAGGGAGCAGGGGGGGAGGATGATGATGGAGGGACAACAGGGAATTTCCCACCATGCACCGGGGCAGCATCCCTGGGCACTGTCCCCTCCCCACGCCGCTCTGCCCTCGGCGTGCCAGGGAGCCTGAAACCCTGGCGAAACCTTCCCAGGGCCAGCACAGCCCCCCACGGGGTAGCCACGCTCCGTTGGGGCTCAGCCACAGCCCCCTCCCCAATCCCAGGAGCAGGATCCGTGCCTGCTCCCACAGCCCCAAACTCTGGTTGGGATCCCTCCACTCCCTGCCTGACCCACAGAGGGTCCTCAGGGTGATCTCAGGGGGGATTCCAGGCTGGGATTGAGTTCTGCCAGCCCCTAGATAACTGATAACCCCCTAGATAACCCCCGAGGGGAGGGTTCTGCGTCGGTGCCTTGGCACGGAGCTCCAAAATCGCTGTTTTTTCCCCCCCAAACAGGAGGGCGAGCAGAGGGACGGCAACACCCACGAGCCAAGCGCTGGCCAGCACGGGAGGCCGGAAACGCCCGAATTAGAACCCTTGGCATCCCTGCCTCGCTCCACGCCGGAGCACGGCGGGTGGGGAACGCTGTGAGGACGTGGGACAGAGGGACAATGTCCCCACGGTGTCCCCTGGGGTGGTGGGGGACGCTGTGAGGACGTGGGACAGAGGGACAATGTCCCCACGGTGTCCCCTCGGGTTCTGGAGAGGACAGGAGATTCCCGGGATGATCCAGCAGAGGGAAAGGGGACAGATTGGGGGTCCTGGTACCCCAACAAATCCTCTCTGCTGATGTTCCAGCAGCCCAGGGTCCTGCCAGCCCTGTTGTGGCACCCACAGCACCTGCCAGGACCGGGGCACCTCCAGCCCTGCAGGAGCAGGATCTGCACCCCCAAACCCACACACAGCCACCTCTGCCTGGGGGGGAAGAACCCAAAATCCAACGTTTTCCTCATGCAAAATGGATCCCCGCTCCGGCTTGCCCGGAGTCCGCTGTGCTGACACAGAACCTCAGCCCTTCCTCTTCCTCCTCCTCCTCCTCCTCCTCCTTCCTCCTCCTCCCAGCCCCGGCACGGAGCCCAGCACTCACCTCCCTACCTCCACCGAGGCGCAGGTGAGGAAGCTGAGGGCGCAGGCGGAGGAAGCAGCCCCGATTTTCCCCCCTCTCCCCGTGCCCAGCACTGGGGCGCGATGGCCGCGAGAGCTTTTGTTAATCTGCGCCCGGCGCTTAAATAAAAAAACAAAAAAAAAAAAACAACAACAAAAAAAGAGTAAAAAAAAGAAAAAAAAAAAAACCCACGTCAAACCTTCAGGAGTCTGGAGGCTGCGGCGGAGCGGAGGGCACGGGAGGACACTCACTCCCACACGAGCAGCTTTCTGGGAATTAGGGCCACAGCCCAACTGCTCTGGCAGCCTGCGCTCCCCTCCAGCCCTGGCTGCCGGTACGGCGGAGCCTCGGCAACCTCCCCCGGTGCCGGTAACCGGTACCGAGCAGCCTCACCGGCCCCGTCCGGCCCCGCCGCAGCAGGGTCGGACACTTCTCCCGACCCTAATCTCCCGCTTTTCCCCGGGGAGGTGAGTAAGCATCGCTAATCCCGCTCGCTTCGCTGCCGGGGGGCAGAGCAGCCTCTCCCCCTCCCTGGGCTGGGGCTGCTCCCCCGACACCCCCAATTCTCCCTCCCCGGCTCAGCTCGCCCCTTCCCCGGCTCAGCTCGCCCCTTCCCCGGCTCAGCTCGCCCCTTCTCCAGCCACCACAAGCCCTCAAGGTGAAGTTTGGGCCGGACGGAGCGAGGAGAAGGAGCTGTCGGAGGGGATGTCGCAGCCACCCACCCACCTTTGGCGGTGCCCCCCATGCCCCTCGCGCCTCGGGGGGATGCCAGGGGGGGACGCAGGAGGAGCCGCAGGTGATGGATGCTGCAGGATGCTGCCGTCCACACATCCCTCCTTCCCTCCCTCCCTCCCCGGGGGGCAGGACGAGCCGTCCCGGCAAGCCCCGGTGCGGGGGCACCGTGCCCGGTCCTGTGCCACCCCCTGTCTCCCCCCAACCCCCTCCTCCACGTGCCCAGGGACTCCTGTTTACCCAGCGCCAGGAACCGGCTTCAAATACCTTGATGTAATTAAAAGCTCACCCCGGGGCCAAGGGCTTAGGACGGCAGCCAGGGACACGGGCAGCCCTGTGCCACCTGCGTGCCGCGCAGGCAGCGCTGCCAGCTGCCCCAGCTCCGGGCAGCACCTACCTGGCATCGGCCGGGGGGCTCCTGCCCTCAGCCCGAGCCCCTCCGCTGCTCCCGGGGGCTCTCCCGGGATGCCACGGTGACACGGATGGCGGTGCGGGCACAAGGGGGAGTCAGGAGCGATGGGCAGCCTCTGCCAACTGCCTCAGTTTCCCCCGGTGCCCAGAGATGCTGTGCCTCAGTTTCCCTCGGTGATGCTGTGCCTCAGTTTCCCTCGGTGCCTGGGATGCTGTGCCTCAGTTTCCCTCTGTGCCCGGAGATGTTGTGCCTCACTTTCCCCCAGTGCCCGGAGATGTGCCTCAGTTTCCCTCGGTGCCCAGGGATGCTGTGCCTCAGTTTCCCTCGGTGCCCAGGGATGCTGTGCCTCAGTTTCCCTCGGTGCCCCTGGTGATGTTGTGCCTCAGTTTCCCTCGGTGCCCGGAGATGCTGTGCCTCAGTTTCCCTCGGTGCCCAGGGATGCTGTGCCTCAGTTTCCCTCGGTGCCCAGGGATGCTGTGCCTCAGTTTCCCCTGGTGCCTGGGATGTTGTGCCTCAGTTTCCCCCGGTGATGCTGTGCCTCAGTTTCCCCTGGTGCCTGGGATGCTGTGCCTCAGTTTCCCTTGGTACCTGGGATGCTGTGCCTCAGTTTCCCCCGGTGATGCTGTGCCTCAGTTTCCCTCTGTGCCTGGGATGCCGTGCCTCAGTTTCCCTCTGTGCCTGGGATGTTGTGCCTCAGTTTCCCCCGGAGATGCTGTGCCTCAGTTTCCCTCGGTGATGCTGTGCCTCAGTTTCCCCCGGTGATGTTGTGCCTCAGTTTCCCTCGGTGATGCCGTGCCTCAGTTTCCCTCGGAGATGCTGTGCCTCAGTTTCCCCGATGCCCAGAGATGCTGCACACGCCCCGCCGCTCCCTGAAGGCCGTGCCCATCTCCTCGCCAACCCGAGGTGGGGGGATTTGTGTTCCCAAAAAAAAAAAAATATCCTCATCCCCCCCAACGCCCGCGGTGTCACGGCGGGGACACGGAGCCGGAACCTTCCTCGGTGCCAGCGCGGGCAGGCTGGGGACAGACGGGTCCCCGGGGGGACAGGAGGCTGCGGGGAGGAGGGGGGGACACGCAGCAGCTTCCTTCAGCCGTGTCCTCCCACACTCCCGTCACCTCGGACGCCCTTTTTTCCCCCGACCCCTCCCGCCACGCCACCGCGCTTCCCACCCGCCATCCTCATCCTCGCCATCCTCCTCATCCTCACCGGCAGCTTGGGGAGGAAATGTGAGCGCTTGAGGACATAGTGTGGGGGTGCTGATGGAGCTCCCCCCTCCCCAAAATGAGGAGGGGGAGGTCTTACCCGACGGAGATAGAGGGGAGGAGGGGAGGGTCTCACCCCCCTACCCACCAACCCGAGCCCCCCTCCCTGCGGCTCCCCAGCCCTCCCTCCCTGCCCTCTGCGGCGGGAGGCAGCTGAGAGAGCTCCCGGGGCTGCCAGAGAAGAGGCAGCGTTTAAACAACAGACATAATTATGCTTTTGATACCGTCTGCTAAAAATACAGCGCGGTGCCGCGCGGGGAGCCATGTGTGCGCGGCCTCACATGGCTCCCGCCCCGAACAGCTGACTCAGGCAGCGGCCACCGGCAGGGCACGGCCGTGGGGGGAGCCCCGCGGGGATTAGGAGCCCACCCGAGACCCCCAAAAGGTGATAAGGGTAGCCCAGGGATGGTGAGAGCATCCCACGGTGAAGGAGGTTTGGTGCACCCAGGGTTGGTGGAGTGGGGTGAAAATGAGGTGGGAAAGGGGTGGGGGAGGAGGAGGGGGATGAAGGAGAGTGGATGGGGCATTGGGGGTCACCAGGGTGGGTTTGGGGAGGCTCAGTGTGCTCCCAGCGCCGATAGCAGGAGGTGAGGTGTGAGGAGGATGCTCACACACCCTGTGTGACCAGGGTGACTCTGGGGGTGGCACCCCAAAGTGCCCAGCAGCTCCCTGGGGAGGTAAATCCCACTGAGGAGTAACGAACCCACTGTCCCCGAGCCTGCACTGCCTGGGCAGGGAGCAGGGCAGGGGTGACACCCCCAAAGCACCCAGCCATGGCACCCCTGGGCACTGGATCCGGCAGCTGCTGCCCTCCAGGAACGGGCAGTGCCCGGCCCGGGGTTGGCATCTCAGCATCGCCGTGTCCCTGTCACCTGGGAGAGGGAGAGGGAGCAGCCCTCAGCACCCCGGCAGCTCTCAGGGAGGGAGGCAGGGAGACATTCTCTATGTCCTGTCCCTCCATCCCTTATCCCAAATCCCTCTCCAGCTCTCCCGGAGCTCCTTCAGGCCCTGGAAGGAGCTCTGAGCTCTCCCTGGATCCTTCTCCTCTCCAGGTGAGCACCCCCAGCTCTCCCAGCCTGGCTCCAGAGCTGCTCCAGCCCTCAGAGCAGCTCCGTGGCCTCCTCTGGAGCCATTCCAGCAGCTCCAAGTCCTTCCCGACATTGGGAACCCCCGAGCTGCAGGTGGGGTCTCAGGGTGGGAGAATCCCCTCCCTGAACCCTCCAGGGATCACTGATTTGTGCATCCCCTGAGCCCTCCCGATTTTGTCACCTCCTACAACCTCCCCAACCCCACTTTTTCCCTCTCCAGCAGCTCCAAACTCTTCCCGGGGTGGCACAGGGGGGTCCCCACAGCGGTGCCAGCCGGGGCTCAGCCTGGCACCCCCTCCCCGGAGGGGACGGTGGCATCGGGCGAGCTCAGGTCAGGCGCTTAAACTGCTGCGCTGGGGCGGTGCCAGGCGAGCCGGGGGGGATTAGGGCTTTGCTGATGCAGCCTGGCACTGGCCCGTGCGCTGACACAGCTGGGATCAGCGCTGGCACCGCCGGAGCTGCCTCGGCCCCGGGGGGAGGACGGGCTGTGCCACCCCGCCTGGCTCCTGTCCCCACCTCGGCTCCTGTCCCCACCTCGGCTCCTGTCCCCACCTTGGCTCCTGTCCCCACCTTGGCTCTCAGCCCTTGGGGGACACCCAGACTCGCCAAAGCAGGACCCCAAAACTCCCATTTCCTTCCCTGCTTTACCCCTCATGGAAAGCGTTGCTGTCGTGCCTCAGTTTCCCCAAGCAATCCCTGACCCCACCCTGGGTACACTGAAGCTGCTGCCTCACCCCCCTCTCCCCTCCTTAACCCACCTGGGGGGTACCCAAACCCCCCTTTTTGACCCCCAGCTCGCCCCAGCAGCCTCCCCAGGGCCGTATCCTTGGAGGAACCGCGCTCCCTAAGCGGCTTTAGGGGGGATTACAGGCAGCCCCCTGGCCCTCGCTGTCCCCACCCAGCCTTCCTTCTCTCGGCTGCTTTAAGTAATCGTCTCCGGGGCAGTTTTACGAGGCTAATCCAACCACCACCTCCACCTAATCTACTCCAACACCCCTGCCTGCCCCGGGACGCCCCACGGAGCTCGGCCTGGGCTCCTCTCTGGATGCTCTCACTGCCCTGGGAAGATCCCCGAAAGAAGGCGGCGGCCAAGGGATAAAAATACACCCCATGGCCCCGGGGGAGAGGGCACAGAGGGATTGGGAGCGGATTTGATGCCAGGGGAACAGAGGGCACCGCACCCCCGAGGGCAAGGGAGGCGACTGAGTCACCTCAGGGCACCTCGGTTGCCCACCCGGGTGGGGGATGAGCCACCGCCCTCGCCTCGGGGAGGGGGAAAAGGAGCAGGAATTCCCGGTGGGATGGAGAGGGGAGGAGGGAGAGAGGCAGGGATGATGTCCCGGGTGCTGCTGCCACGCCGTGGGGGATGAGGCTACTGCAGGGATCCCCGGGAAGTTTGGGAATGCCGATGGAGAGGTAAAGGTGGGAGGGGGATAGGGAAAACACCCTGGGAGATGCAGCCCAAGAGGAGCACGGGGTGGATTCTTCAAGGATGGGGAGTTTTCCTCCAAAAGAGAAAAATCAACTCGGGAAGGTTCCCTGGAGGAGTCTGGGGTTAGGGTTAGATTCTCAAGGATCTTTTGGAGTTCCCCTCCAAAAGAGAAAAAAATCATCTGGGGAAGATTCCCTGGAGGAGTCTGGGGTGGATTCTTCAAGGATCTTTTGGAGTTCTCCTCCAAAAGAGAAAAATCATCTCGGGAAGATTCCCTGAAGGAGTCTGGGGATGCTACCCAGGATTCTGGGACCTGAAATGTGGGGGAAAACCTCTGGGAGATGGCCTGGAAGGAGTCTTGGATGGATCCCTGAGGGAATGGCTTCCTCCAAAGGAAAAAAAAACCTCAGGAAGCTTTCCTGGAGGAGCCTGGAGATGCTACCTGGGATCCTGGGTGGAAAACCTCTGGGAGAAGCCCTGGAGGAG
>JAWWMJ010000078.1:2571917-2584369 GCA_035047045.1 Vireo griseus
AGCAGCAGCTGCAGCCCCCGAAATCTCGCCCGCCCGGCCTGAAGTTCCGCATGCAGAAGCGGCCGCGGGGCCCCTCCTGAGCCTCTCCATCCTCTCCACCTTTCTCAGGAACGCCACGGCCCCGGAGCCGTGCGGGAGCACGGTGGGACCGAGCCGAGCCGAGCCGTGCTGCCGGCCCCCGGCAGCCTTTTGCTTGACAGAACTGGTTGTTGACCTTATTTTTAATTTTTTTTTTTTTTTTAATTTTTAAATTTTTTTTTTTTTTTTGGTTCTAAGCACCGCCCCCCCCTTATTTTTTTGTTATTGACCAGCTGACCTTGGTTTTGTTTTTTTTCTTTTTCCCCCTTCCCCCCCTCAAATTTTTACCGTGTCTGTGACATTTCCTATCGATGAGTAAAGAGGGACTCCAGCGTCCTGGTCTTTCTTGTGCATCTTTGGTTGTCACTGTGTGTTTTTCTGCCTCCCTCCCCACCCCGTCCATCCCGGCAGCAGGTAATGGTGGCACCCATGGGTGAGCCCACGGGAGAGGAGGAGCCGTCCCGTCCCCCCCTCCTTCTGCGAGGGCTGGATCTGGAAGAGGGAATGCTGGAGCTCTGCTTGCTGCTGGCCGGGGCTGCTTGCTTGGCTGGAGGGCAGCGGGGCTGGGGGCCATGGGGGGAGCTGCTTTGGGATGGAATTTGCCTCTCCAGGCTTTCCCAGCCCGCTCAGCCACCCCTCTGCTCTCTCACAGACAAGGATGAGTGCTCCAAGAACAACGGGGGCTGCCAGCACGAGTGCCTCAACTCCTTCGGCAGCTACGAGTGCCAGTGCCGCAGCGGCTTCGTGCTGCACGACAACAAGCACGACTGCAAGGAAGGTGAGTCCATTCCCACCCCCCTATTCCCATGGGAACCCCAGATCCACGCATCCCTGACCCTTCTCATCGTCCTGGCAGCTGGCTGTGACCACAAGGTGACATCCATCTCGGGGACCATCACCAGCCCCAACTGGCCTGATAAATACCCCAGTAAGAAGGAGTGCACTTGGGCCATCAGCACCACGCCGGGGCACCGCATCAAGCTGGTAGGGGAGGCGTGGTGGGGGGCGTGGGTGGCACTGGGGTCCTCTCTGCCGAGCCTGGGCATCATCCAGCACCTCCACAGACCTTCTCGGAGCTGGACGTGGAGGCACAGCAGGAATGTACCTACGACCACCTGGAGGTCTTTGACGGGAAGGACGCCAAGGCCCCGGCGCTCGGCCGCTTCTGCGGGGCCAAGGAGCCCGAGCCCATCGTGTCCTCGGGCAACAAGATGTTCCTCAAGTTTGTGTCCGATAACTCCATCCAGAAGAAGGGATTTGAGGCCACCCACACCACAGGTAGCACCGTGGGGCTGGGAAATGGGGTTAGGGGGTGTGAGGGAGAGTGTGGGTGCTCCTAAACCCCCCCGGCTCCTCCCGCAGTGTGCGGGGGCCAGGTGCGCGCCGAGGTGAAGACCAAGGACTTGTATTCCCACGCTCAATTTGGGGACAACAACTACCCGGGGGGCTCGGACTGCGAGTGGGTGATCATGGCCGAGGAGGGCTTTGGCGTGGAGCTCATCTTCCAGACCTTCGAGATCGAGGAGGAGGCCGACTGCGGATACGACTACATGGAGCTCTTCGACGGCTACGACGGGACGGCCCCGCGGCTCGGCCGCTTCTGCGGCTCCGGGGTGAGCTGGGGATGGAGGGGGATTGTGGGGTGGCTCGGGTGGGAGTGAGGAGTGAGGGTGCAGGGTGATGGGTGAGGCTGAGCGTAGAGAAATCCCAGTGGGAATTTGGGGTGGAGTGATGATTTCCACCCTCTGCCTCACCGTTATTCCCACCCGCAATGCTCACGCGCCCCAGATCCCAGATCCCAGATCCCCAGATCCTGGAGGCTCTGAGCATCCCCTCCCTCTCCCCAACAGCCCCCCGAGGAGGTCTACTCAGCCGGAGACTCGGTGATGATCCGCTTCCACTCGGACGACACCATCAACAAGAAGGGTTTCCACCTTCGCTACACCAGCACCAAGTTCCAGGACACGCTGCACACGAGGAAATGAGGGCTGGGGGTCCCGGCCCCGCCGCGGGCAGGGGAGGAGGAGGATGAAGAGGAAGAGGAGGAGGAGGAGGAGAGCAGGGAGGACAGCAGGGAGCGCTGCCCTGCACAGACTGCACAGAGGAGGAGCACACAGCTAACCTCAGCACTCAAGACACGCTCGCACGGGGCCCCGGGGGCTCGGGCGCCCACGGCACGGGGGGCACGGGGGAAAGGGAGGGGGTCCCTGCTGGCAGCCGCCCACCCTGGTGCTGGGGGGGCCGAGCGGGACCCTCGCTGCCCTCCCCTGCCCCGGCCAAAGCTCTGAATGTACAAACCAGTAACCAGGAAGAGCCCAACACACACAAGGTGCTGTCTCTCTCTTGTACCCATGAAATAAATACCCTTGTACTTGGAGCAGGGGGGACAGCCCTGACCTCTTTGCTTCCAGCCCAGCAAAACAGCACTCAAAATGGGGCTGGAATTTGGGGGATAAAAGCACCCGGGACCCCAACCCTCAGGGAGGACCCCCATCCTTGAGGTTCTGACAGAGCAGAGCCAAGAATTCCAACAAAGGAGCAGCCAAACCATCCCCTGGTGACAGTGATGGGTGGTGAGCTCGGAGCCCTCTGCCTCTTCCCCCAGCACTCTGCAGGTGTGTTCTCTCCCCACACCTTTATTTTGAGGTGTCTCTGAGGCAGAGGATCACCCACCGTGGGGTGGGTGGGTGGGTGGGTGGGTGCCACGTGCTGCGCCCACCGCGTGCTCCAGCGCCGGCGCTGGCAGATGGCAGGTGGGCTGTGCCACGGCCCCCGCGCCCACCGCGTGCTCCCGCGTGCCTCGACCCCTCCTGCATCCCTCACTCGCTGCTGGTGCGCTGGGGAGGCTCCTCTTCCATGTCTGTGCCCAGGCTGGGATGCTCCGGAGGGGACGGAACCGGGATGGGCACTGGGGGGTTTTTATCCGGAGGGGTTTTTTATCCGGAGGGGTTTTTTATCCGAAGGGGTTTTTATCTGGAGGGGTTTTTTATCCGGAGGGGTTTTTCAGTCTCCCCTGGTGAGAGGATGAAAAGGGGGGTGGCAAATTCGGGGAGTGAATTTTCAGTGACAGGACGAGGAGCGGTGGCCGGAAACTAAAACACGAGTTCCACCTCAACACGAGGAAGAACTTTCCATGAAGGGTGGCAGAGCACTGGGACAGCCCCAGGGAAGGGTGGAATCTCCCTCTCTGGCGACATTCCAAAGCCACCTGGATGTTCTCCTCTGTCACCTGATCCAGGTGACCCTGCCTGGGCAGGTGGGATGGACCTGCTGATCTCCAGGGAGGTCCTTCCCAACCTGGACATTCCTGAGAGCTGCCGAGGGCAAACTCTCAGTGCCTCCTTGTCCCCTCCCTCTCCCATCTCTCCTTCCCCTGAGCTGGATGAGCTCGGGGTGGGCTCCGAGCCATTTTTCGGGGTGCCCTGGGGGACAGAGGCGCTTGACACGGCCGGTGGCGACCGCACAGAGTTTATTGAAACACCTCCAGCACAGCACAGGGATGCTCGGGGACGGGGAGCCGGTGTTGTACAGCGTGCAGGGGGTACACAGAGACGGGGGGCGGGCACCCCGGGGGGGCCGCACGCAAGCGCCATGCTGCCGACGGCTCATGCGGGGGGCGGCGGGTTTGGGGGGGCGCGGGGAGGGGAGGTTCCGATCCGTTTTCCCCCTTCCCCGGCTCCTCCAGCTGCCTCCGGGGCCGCGGGGTGAGGGATTCGGGCGGTGCAGAAGGGGCAGAGCAGAAAGGGACAGGACACGAGGGGGGGGACACGCCCGGGGTCCCCCCCCACACACACACCGCAGGTCCCTGTCTGAGCACCCCCCGCCCCCGGGAGCAGTTCAAAACCGGGGGGTGCTTCCAACATCTCCCCGAACCCCGCCTGGAGTGTCCGGGGAGCCTCAGTCCCGGTCGGCAGGGCCGGGGCTCCCCGGGAGCTGCGCGGACCTGGGGGCAGGAGAAGGGGATGCGAGGGGTGGGCGAGGGGGTCCCGCCGCAGCGGCTGCGCGGAGCAGGGCAGAGCATCACGCCAGCGAGGATGCTGCCGGTCGGCCAGTCCAGGAGATGAAGGCTTCCTCCCTCGGGGCGCACAGCGGCGCGGGTTCCACCTCCTTGCTCGACGAGCATCCCACCGGCTCCTTCCTCGGGGCACCACTCGGCTCCCCCGCGCCCACCGGTGCCCTCCACCCACCAGCGTCCGTGGGAGAAGCCCCCTCAGCGGGCACCCGTGCCCCTGCCCGGCCCTGCCCCCGTGCCGCCCTTAACGCCCCACGCTGATGTTGCACGTCTTGCAGCTGGGGTCCTTTTTGGCGTTGGCGGTGGAGAGGCTCATGAGCTGGTGGCCGCTGATCTCCCCCAGCACGCCGAGGCTCAGGTCCACCGGCTCCGTGTAAATGACCTCCAGGATGCTGTCCTGGGCGTGGCGGTACACCAGCTCGCCCTCCTCCACGCAGCACGTCAGGAACTTGTTGGAGGAAATGTCCAGCTGGGGAAGGCGCTCCCGGCAGAAGAGATCCCCGGAGGAGCCCTTGGGAGCCAGCACCAGCACGACGTAGTGGTAGGCGGTGTACATGCAGTAGAAGTCCGCGAAGTAGAGGTTGGTGTTGGGGTTGAAGAGGCGCTGAGCCGGGATTTGGAAGCGGTACCGGCCGTAGGGCGAGTCCTGGGGGGGCTGCCCGGTGTTGAACTCGGTGTTGCAGCTGAAGAAGATGCCGTGCAGCATCCCGCTGGTGGGCGAGCCGTGGCTCCCGCTGTTGTCCTTCAGCGAAGGCTTCATCACGTTCCCGCAGTGCATCCTGCCACGAGGAGGAGGAGGAGGAGGAGGGACACACAGACAAGGCACAGGCACAGGGTCAGGGAGTGCGTCCTGGCAGCAGGGAGCTGTGGGGAATGGGGCTGGGGGTACCTGACGTGCTGGAAATACTCCTTGTGCTGGTTGCGGTAGAAGACGGAGAAGCGCAGCATGCGGCCGGCGATCAGCTCCGCTTTCTCCTGCAGCTGGGCCAGGTGCTCCTTGGCGTAGTCTGGGGACAGGCACGGGGACATCAGGGCGTCTCCATCCCCCTCCAGCAGCCCATCCCTGCCCGCAGCTCCCCGCACCTCCTGCCTCCCACTCATCAGCTGCCGCTCTAACCGGCCCGGCTTGTGCCAGCTCCCGGCATCGCCCCCGTCCTCCTCCGGGCTCCCAGCTCCCAGCGTTTCCCCCATCCTCCCGGAATCGGCCCCATCCTCCCTCCCGGCTCGTGGCTCCCGACATCACCCCCGACCTCCCTCGTGGCTCCCAGCACCGACCTCCTCTTCCTCCCATCTCCTGGGATCGCCCCAGTTCTCCCTCCCTGCTCCCAGCTCCAGGCATCATCCCCGTCCTCCCTCACAGCTCCAGGCATTGCCCTCTTCTCTCTCCCATCTCCCAGCTCCAGGCATCAACCTCATCCTCCCTCCTGGCTCCCAGCTCCGGGCATTGCCTCCGTCCTCCTCATCCTCATCCTCCGGGCTCCAAGCATTCCCCTGTCCTCCCTCCTTGCTCCGGGCTCCCAGGATCGCCCCCATCCTTCTCCCAGCTCCCGAGACCATCCCCATCTTCCTCCCAGCTCCCGGGATCGCCCCCATCCTCCTCCCAGCTCTCGACTGTCCCCAGGATGACCCCCATCCTCCTCCCAGCTCCCGGGATCGTCCCCGTCCTTCTCCCAGCTCCCGGGACCGTCTCCATCCTCCTCCCAGCTCCCGGGACCGTCCCCATCCCCCGTCCCAGCTCCTGACTCCAGGCATCAACCCCATCCTCTCTCCCTGCTCCCAGCATCGCCCCCATCCTCCTGCCAGCTCCCGGCTCCTTCCACGGCCCCCATCCTCCCTCCGGGCTGCCGGGAACGCCCCCACGGTCCCTGCCGGGCTCCGGGCCGCGCCGGTGCCGCTCACCCCCGGTGCAGAACTCCACGGTCTCGCTCCAGCCCGACACCAGGTACTCTCCGTCGCTCTGTTTGACCGCGGTCTGCACGGCCACGCTGTACTCGGTGCGGGGGCTCAGGAACCAGTGGCCCCTCACCGTCATGGGCAGCGGCACCGCCTTGGCCACCAGCTTGGTGGGGACATCCTGCGCCGAGGGGTGAGGATGTGTCAAGGTGGGACAGCATCCCACAGCCCCTCGCCCCCTCCCTACCCCTCTGCCCCGCGCCAAGGGGCAGAGCCTCAAAATATTCACCGAGACCCCCCCAAAAACACCGTGGTGGCACATCTCGTGCTGTCCCTCCCCCCTCGCTCTGCCCCCACCGTGCTCCCCCAAACGTGTCCCTGCTGCCGTGGGGACAACGGGGTCCCCAAGGGGGTGGGGGTGGTCTCGGGGACCCCCTCCCCAGCTCCGGGTGGCATCTCGCGGTGTCAATAGGCCACGGAGCAGCTCCGCAGTGCAGAGCCGTTTCTGTGGCAACGGCGGATGCTGAAGTCGGGAGACAGAGGGGAAAAAAATATCCCACACACCCCCCCCCCCACCCCCCACCCCTTATTATTGGGGAGGAGAGATAAAAAAAAAAATAATGTTAAACATTAAATAGCATCACCGTGGCAACGGCGCTGCTAAAAACGGCCTGAATTAGTGACTCGCAGCGCGGGGAGGGGGAGCAGGAGCAGCTCAGCTCTCCCGCGGGGGCTCAGCGGGGTCCGTCACCCCCCGATCCCCATCGCAGTCCCCTCCGCCAGCCTGTCCCGTGACGGGGATGACCCAAATTCAGCACTCGGGAGGGCTAAAGGCCAGTTCCTCCCTCCCAACCCCGTCTCTTCTCCCCGGGCAGGGGGTCCCGCGTCCCTCCCCCGGCTCACCCGGTGCTTGAACTTGTTGGAATTCTTGTTCTCCTTCTTGTTGAGGTCGATGAAGTAGTGGGTGACCCTCTCCAGGTCCCCTTTCTCCATAGCCCAGGAGATGCGGAAGGAATCGCAGGTGATGTTGTTGATCTCGATGTTTTTTGGGGTGGAGAGCAGCTCCATGGCCGGAGGGGCTGAGCTCCTGCGGGCACAGCGCGGGGTTTTTTTTTTTTTTTTTGGGGGGTGCCGAGCCCCCTTGTCGCTGCCCACGTCGGCAGCTGCCAAGGCCGCCCGCGGCGGAGCAGATGGCACCGGGGTGGAAAAGCGGCCGGGAGCCAGGAATAGGCAGCGCAGGCAGGAGCAGGCAGCGGGACGCCGGGAACAAGCCCGGTCGGGTGCGGGGGCCCCGGCCGCTCCCCCGGGTGCCGCGAGGCCCCGGCGAGACGCCAGCGGGTGTTTCGGGGTTTGCTCAACACCGGGTGGGGAAAGAAAAACAAGGGGAGAGCCGAGGGAGTTGCTGGGAGAGAGGAGGGTTGGACGCAGGCACTGGAAAAGCTGGATCCGCCTTTGCCCCGGCCCGTGCCTCAGTTTCCCTGCGCTCCGGGAAGGAGCTCTGGGGGCGGAGTGGGGGGCACAGAGTCACAGCGGTGGCACGGGAATGTTGGGGTTTGCTCCCAGAGGGGGTTTGTGCCCCCCACTCTGCACCCCCGGCACCCCAGGTTTGTGCGGGGGCAACCGTAGCACCGCGGGGTTGCCAACGTGCACCGCCCCCCCTTCCCCCTCTGTGTGCCCACGGCCACCCACGCCGGGCTCAGCCGTGTGTGTGTCCCTGTCACTCGGCACCCACGGCCACCCACGGCCACCCACGGCCACCCACGGCCACGTGTCCCCTTCCCTTGCACCCCCAGGCACCCCAAAGCCGCTGTCACCCCGCGCGTCCTCCCCGCCGGAGCCCTCGGGCACAGCAGAAGGTCACCGCGCTGGGGACAAGGTGCCACCTCGCTGCCCCATTCCCCGTGCCCGGCGGTGGCGCAGGAATTCTGCACCGGGATTGTTCCAGCCGGATCGTGTCACCGCGTCCCCGTGTCCCTGACACCTCGTGTCCCCTACAACCCCTTCACCCTTCCCTTCCCGTGTCCCTCGCTCGGAGCATCCCTCAGCGATTCCATCGGGAATGTTGTCCCGGTGCCATCGGGGGATTTGGTGGCCGCTCCGGTGTCACGGCTCCGGTGCGAGGCCCTTACCTGGCCGTGCCGGGAGGCTGCCGGGATGCTCGGGGGTGCCGGTGGAGTGGCAGGGCAGGAGGAGGGAAGGGAAGGCAGGACAGAAAGCCCCGGCGGGGCTGATCCGAGAGGCAAGGACGGAGGATGCCGGAGGGATCGCGCTGGTACCCGGCGGTGCCGCGTCGCTGCCTGCGGCTGATGCGACTGGGATCCTCCCAGCCAGCTCGGAAATAGCAAACACCCTCCAGAGGAGGGAGAGAAGAGGAGAAAAAAAAAAAAAAAAAAAAAGGGGGGAAAAATAGATATCCAAGGAGCCGGGAGAGAAGGGGGAGGAAGGAAAAACCTCCCGGTTCTGCCAATGGGATGGAGGGACGCGTGCGGCGTCAGGTGATGGAGGCAGGAGTGGGATGTGGGTGCAGATTGGGGGTGGGTGGTGGGCAGGTTCTGCCTGTTCCCCCCATTTTTGGGGCCGGGAGGGGGTGTGCCGGTTGTGCCGCTTTGCCTCCTTCTCGGTCCCCAAAAATGGGATGGGTGAGGTGGGTGGGAATGCTGGGACCCACACAGGACCCCCGAGGGAATGGGGGTGCAAAGCCCAAGGTGGGGGGTACTTGTGGTTTTGGACGTAGCGAGAACTCTTTTTGGAGGGAAAAACCTTTTTTGGGGGGGATGGATGAGTGACGGAGCACCCCAAAAACCTCACTGCCCCCCAAATTTCTGCCTGGGGTAACCCCCAGGTTATGCATGAACCCTCTAGTGGGGGGGGGGGGTGCCGGTTGCCTGGGGGGCTGAAGAGGACCTTGAGGGAGTGGTCGCACTGCAGGAAGCCCCTGAAGGTGTTAAATGAAGCACTCAGTGACTCCCCAAAAAATCTCCCCCCACAGCGCTGCCCCCCCTCGCCCTGCCCAGTCCGGACAAGCGGGCACTGCCCGCTACAAAGATGGCGCCGCCGCCTTCACGTAAGGTTGGGCAACGCCAACCACAAAGATGGCGGCTCATTGCCAAACCCGCATTGCCCTCAGCAAAGATGGCGGCGGCTGCGTCGCACCGGGAAGGGCTCACCGCGCTCCGCGCATGCGCAGTGGGGGCGGCGAGCCCGTGGCTGCCCGGGCAGGGTGAGGGGCGGCATGGCGGGGGCAGCGGGGGGGAGATTTTTGGGGGGTCTAGGGGGTCCTGAGGGGTGCGGGGAGGGGGATGAGACCCCTGGGGATCGGGGGGAGAGTGGGTCCTCTTTGGGGGCGGTGTGAGATTGCTGGGGAGAGGGGTGAGGGTGGGTAAAGGGGGGTGAGGAGGGGGCTGAGCCCCCTGGGGAAGGGGCGCGGGGAGGGCTGAGGCCCCTGAGGAGGGGGCTGCGAGTGGGGTCGGGGCGGGGGGAGTAGGAAATGGGGTCTGAACCCCTGGGGGTGGAGGCGAGGGGGACTGAGACCCTTTGGGGAGGGGGATCGGGGGGGCTGAGACCCCTGGGGAGGGGGAAGGGGGGGCAGCTGGTCCTGTTTGGGGGTGCAAGGGGTTCTTTTTTGGGGTGTGTGTGTGATTGAGCCCCATTTGGGGGTGCAGGGGGTTCATTTTTGGGGTGGGTGTGTGACCGAGCCCTGTTTGAGTGTTCATTTTTGGGGTGTATAACTGAGCCCTGTTTGGGGGTGCAGGGGTTGCAGTGAGTTCATTTTTGGGGTGTATGAATGAGTGTTCATTTTTGGGGTGTATAACTGAGCCCTGTTTGGGGGTTCATTTTTGGGGTGGGTTTGTGACTGAGCCCCGTTTGGGGGTGCAGGGGGTCCTGGGGGTTCATTATTGGGGTGTATGACCGAGCCCCATTTGGGGGTTGATTTTTGGGGTGTGTGTATGACTGAGCCCCTTTTGGGGGTTCAGTGGGTTAATTTTTGGGTTGGGTGTATGACTGAGCCCTGTTTGGGGGTGCAGAGGGTCCTGGGGTTCATTATTGGGGTGTGAGTATGACTGAGCCCCATTTGGGGGTTCACTTTTGGGGTGTGTGTAAGACTGAGCCCCATTTGGGGGTTGATTTTTGGGGTGTGTGTATGACTGAGCCCCGTTTGGGGGTGCAGTGGGTCCATTATTGGGGTGGGTTTATGACTGAGCATTGTTTAGAGGTGCAGGGGGTTGATTTTTGGGGTGAGTGTGTATGACTGAGCCCTGTTTGGGGGTGCAGGGGGTCCTGGGGGTTCATTTTTGGGGTGGGTGTATAACTGAGCCCTGTTTGGGGGTGCAGGAGGTCCTGGGGTTTCATTTTTGGGCTGTATGACTGAACGCTGTTTGGGGGTGCAGGGCATTCTGGGGGTTCACTTTTGAGATGTGTGTATGACTGAGCATTGTCTGGGGGTTCATTTTTGGGGTGTATGACTGAGCCCTGTTTGGGGTACAGGGCGTTCTGGGGGTTCACTTTTGGGATGTGTCTATGACCAAGCCCAGTTTAGGGGTGCAGGGGGTTCTGGGGGTTCATTTTTGGGGTGTATGACTGAGCCCCGTTTGGGGGTGCAGGGCATTCTGGGGGTTCATTTTTGGGGTGTATAACTGAGCCCTGTTTGGGGGTGCACGGGGTTCTGGGGTTCATTTTTGGGATGTGTGTATGACTGAACATTGTCTGGGGGTTCATTTTTGGGGTGTATGACTGAGCCCCGTTTGGGGGTGCAGGAGGTCCTGGGGGTTCACTTTTGGGATGTGTGTATGACCGAGCCCCACTTGGGCTTTCAGAACCCCCCCAGACCCCTCCCAGGTGTCCCTGACCGTGTCCCTGTGCCCCCAGGATGGCCGAGGGGGGCTCTGGCAGCTCAGGCTCCCCGGGCAGCCTCCGGCCAGGGCTTGGGGGGGCTCGGGGGGTCCTGGGCAGGCGTCCTGCAGCTCCTCCCCTCAGCCCAGGCCGCCTGCCCTCCATCCGCTCCCGAGACCTCACCCTGGGCGGCGTCAAAAAGGTCAGTCCCACCCTCATTCCCCAAATTGGGGTCCCCCCAACGTCCTGTCCCAACAGGGTCTTCGGGACCCCCATGGGGATAGAGGATTTGGGGTCATGACTTTGTCCCTTCTGTGTCCTACAGAAAACCTTCACCCCCAACATCATCAGCAGGAAGATCAAGGAGGAGTGAGTGAGCCTTGGGGTTGTTTCCAGAGGGGATGGGGTGGGTTTGGCATTGGGGAGGGGGAGTTTAATGTGGGTAAAAAAAAAAAGGGGGGACATTGGGGTGATTTTGGGGTCTGGAGCATCTGTCCGAGGAGGAGAGGGTATGGGAATGGGGCCTGGTTGGTCTGGAGAAGGGAGGAGTGAAAGGAGATCCCATTGATCCGTAGATAAATCCATGGAAACATCTCAGACATCCATAGGAATATCCCAAATATCTGTGGAAATATCCCAAATATCCATAGAAATATCCATGGAAACATCTCAGACATCCATAGGAATATCCCAAATATCCATAGTGAGATGGAAATATCCCAAATATCCATGGAAATATCTCAGATATCCATAGAGATACCTCAAATATCCATGGAAATATCCCAAATATCCATGGAAACATCTCAAACATCCATAGAAATATCCCAAATATCCATAGAAATATCCCAAATATCTGTGGAAATATCCCAAATATCCATAGAAATATCCATGGAAACATCTCAGATATCCATAGAGATACCCCAGATATCCATGGAAATATCCCAAATATCCATGGAAGCATCTCACATGTCCATAGAAATACCCCAAATATCCATGGAAACATCTCAAATATCCATAGAAACATCTCAAATATCCATAGAAATATCTCAAACATCCATAGAAATATCCCAGATATCCATAGAAATACCCTAAATATCCATGGAAACATCTCAGACGTGTAGAAATACCCCAAATATTCATGGAAACATCTCAAACATGCATGGAAACATCTCAAACATGTGTAGAAATACCCCAAATATCCATAGAAACATCTCAAACATCCATAGAAATACCACAAATATCCATGGAAACATCCCAAATATCCATCGAAACTTCTCAAATATCCATGGAAACA
Organism: Vireo griseus; assembly: GCA_035047045.1. NCBI lineage: Eukaryota > Metazoa > Chordata > Aves > Passeriformes > Vireonidae > Vireo > Vireo griseus. Next base: position 2,584,025 of record JAWWMJ010000078.1, read on the forward strand.
TCTCAAATATCCATCAAAACATCTCAAACATCCATAGAAACATCTCAAACATCCATAGAAACATCTCAAACATGTGTAGAAATACCCCAGCTATCCATGGAAACATCTCAAACATGCATGGAAACATCTCAAACATCCATGGAAACACCCCAAACATCCACAGAAACACCCCAAACATCCACAGAAACACCCCAAACATCCCCACCAATATCTCCGGGTGATGTCCAGAGGTCCTTTCCCACCACCCCCGGTGTCCTGGGAGGTTCTTGGGGGGTGTGACATGTCCCCTGGGTGCCCTGCAGGCCCCGGGAGGATGTGTCCATCAAGAAGGAGAAGAAGGAGCGG
>JAWWMJ010000078.1:2812956-2825591 GCA_035047045.1 Vireo griseus
GGGAGTTGTGCAGAGCCACAAGGTCCCCCCTGATCCCCCTTTGCTCCAGGCTGAGCCCCTTCCCCAGCTCCCTCAGCTTCTCCTGCTGCTCCAGCCCCATCCCAGCTCCCTCAGCCTCTCCTGGTGCTCCAAATCCTTCCCCAGCTCCATTCCCTTCCCTGGATTCACTCCAGACCCTTTCCCAGCTCCCTCAGCCCTTTCTGGTGCTCCAGACCCTTCCCCAGTTCCGTTCCCTTCTCTGGATTCACTCCAGACCCTTCCCCAGCTCTCTCAGCCTCTCCTGCTGCTCCATTCCCTTCCCCAGCTCCCTTCCCTTCCCTGGACCAACTCCAGCCCCTCAGGGATGGTCCCAGCACTGGACACATCAGCCCCAGGACCATCTCTCAGGCCATCCCAAGGGTTCAGCTCCTCCTGCCATGGACACTTTGTCACTGGGTTGTCCCTCCAAGGCCACCCCCCTGCCCTGCCCGAGCTAAAGCCCCACACTGAGGTTCTGTCCGTGCCCACAGCACTCCATTCCCGGGGTTAATCCCTCTCCACACAGCTCCAGGTGCCCACGGATCCAGGCAGGAGCGTCAGGAATGTGGAGCTGGCTGGGCCCTTCCTTCGAGGTGCAAACTTCCTCGGAAAGGAAGAGTCATGCAGCCTTTAGAGTTTTGTTTTTTTTTTTTTTCCCCTTCCTTTAAAGAACATGAAAGAATCTGATAATTACTTCTATCTACCACCCAACTGTACTAATTACCAACCTATTTCTTCACAGTATGACAGACACAGGCTCTCCAAAACACATAGAGATAAATTAGCACTAATTGGTTTTCCTCTGGCTGTTTGAATTAGTATTTAAAGCTCCAATTACAAAGCAGAATAATTACTATTAATGTCCTGTCGCAGTACAAAAGGCAGATATCTCGCGAGCGAGTCCAGGTGTATTATTACACTGATTACAGAATATTTAACCTGGCTCCTTAAGACAAAGACACGGGGAAACTTTGAAAAGAAGGGGGGAAAAAAAAGGAAAAGAAAAACTGCAGATGGTGGCAGGTCCCTGCAGGGGATGGATGGGAGGGTCTTTGAAACCTGGGATGAGAGAGGTAAGAGAAGGAGAGAGGGAAAAAGAGCAGAAAAGGAAAAGAGGGCGATGAGAAAAGAGCAATTCTTTGGGAATCAAAGGAAATTTTGGGAGGATGAGGGGGATGCGAGCGCTGCTCTCCCAGGCAGAATCCAGAGCATAAAAGGCAGAACACGGTGCTGGAGTGTCCCAGGGGTCATGACCCAACACCTTCCTCCTCCTCCTCTTCCTCCTCTGGGAGGTTCCACATCCCTCGGAAGAGCAGCAAACGCAGCTCCCTGCCCGGGGATGCTCTGGAGTCACAACTGCCCCGCGGGATGAAAGAGGGAAGGGACAGGGGCAGCTCCTCCATCCTGGTGCAGCTCCTCCATCCTGGTGATCCCGAGGGTCAGGAAGAGTCCGGATGGAGCATCCCTGTCCCCTGCACATCCACACCTCTCCCTGCACCGATCACCTCACCCCAAATCCTGGAGATCGGGGCTGTGCATCCAGCCGGGAACACGCGGCCCCATCCCTCACCTCCTCAGGAGATAATGGGAGGGTCTGGCTGTGCTGTGCCCCCACGGGGACAGTGCCCCCACGGGGACAGTGCCACCACAGGGACAGTGCCACCACAGGGACAGTGCCACGCTCTGCCTTGGCACCAGCTGCTCGCCTGGTGCAGGGGAGGACAGCGCCTGACTCCTTCCCCCTCCCACTTCATCCATCCCTGGAAAATCTGAATCGGGAGATTCCTCTGGGCTGGGTTTATCAGCACCTGCAGCCCCAAGGAAGATCCCAGAACACCTCCCCAAAAAGTGGCACCTGGTGGGCAGGGCTTCAGCTCCCTTATCCCACCAGCTCCGTGGCGTGGATCACATCCCACAGCGGCCAGGACAGCGTGGGGGACAGGAGGGAGAGTCATTTTTGGGAGCGAACACCTTGGTTTTGCCACCTGGGAGTCTCCAGGGCTGGCAAAGAGGGCGATTCTGCCAGCCACCATCCTGGCCTCGCTGCTGAGGGTTGGCATATGCTTCTCCCTGCGCTTCACCCCTGTGGGATGGCTTGGATGGACAGCCCGGGGGTGCCCTCTGGTGCTCCCCCACCACCACCCTGGCACGGCGCTGGGGTCTCCACTTGCCCAGGGGAGCTCCCTGAGCCACCCCCGTGGGGCTGCTCCGGCCGGGACAGCTCCTGAGAGAGGACAGGACTCGAGAATCTCCTCCTGGCAGGACCTGCCGGGTGCTGCCCGGGCACCCTCCCGCAGCATCCCCGTCCCGGAGGGGACATCCCGGGAGCGGGGGGCACATCCTGCCGAGCTCGGTGAGGAGGGGGCGTGGGTGTGTGGGAAAGGGGGGAGGACGGGGAGGGATTTCTTTTTCCGAGCGAAGGTGGGTGGCGTGCGGGGATGCCAGCTGGCGATGGGCTCTATTTCTACTGACAAGGCTTTACCCTGTAGGTGTGAGGAATTCCAATTAAATATTCAGCCTATTTGTCTGTGTGTGGGAGAGGGTTTGCTGTGCAGGAGGAAAGCCTCACATTCAGCTCCGGAGCTAACCATTAAGAGAGAAATTAGCTCAGTTCATCAAGGGAAGCCAGCGGAGGGTTTTCCCTCGCTCTCCTACCTTGTTCCATCCCTCTCGCTCGGGAACAGCAGGGGATGAACCCATCGCGTTTGGCAGGGGAGCTCCGAGCCGGCCGCTGCGCCTGCACCGAGAGCCACAAGCACTTCCCAGCCCGGGAAAAGTCATTTTTTCCCGATGCCTGAGGGATCCGATCCCGGCTCAACCCATCCCCAGAGGCTGCCGAGAGAGATCGATGTGTCGGGCGAGGGGTCGGAGGCGTTGGGGCGCTGCGGATTTAATTGCTCTCGCATTTCGCGGCCACCTCCTTCACGAGTCGTTTACAAGACACTAATTAATCACTGCGAGGCGAAAGCCTTCGCTTCCAGATGATCTTTTCATCACCGTGAGAGTCGATGCCTTATCGATGAGGGGCCCTTTCGCCGGGGCAGCGGCGGACGGGATCGATGGGGCCGCAACGATCGTCCCTTCCCACCCCCGCGGGGTTGGGGTCGGGCTCAAGGCACCGGAGAGGCTCCTCAAGGTGGAAAATCCCCCCAGGAATACACCCAGGCAGAGATTGGGGTGGAAAATGGCATTTTTAGCACAGGGATGCACCTGGAGCAGCACCGGGGCAAGGACAGGATGCAGCAGGATGGGGTTGGATCCTGCGCTGGGGGAGTTTGGGGGAGAACTGCGCTTAAAAAAAGAAAAAATAAAATTTAAAAAAAAAAAAAAAGCCACCATGGAGCTGATTTCACCGTTTTCTGGAGCTTGACGTGTTTTTGCCCTTTTGAAATAACTTTCCATCTCAGAATACCCAAATTTTAAATAGAACCCAAAGTGACGAGAATAAAAAAAAAAAAAAAAAGAAGAAGAAGATGACTTTTTCATGAAACCACAAACGATATCCTGTTTTCCTGCTCTGTTTTGGGGAAAAGAAGTTATTCCGGACGGGAATGAAGCCATAATTTCCTTCTCCTGAGGGAAGGCAAAGGTCCAGGCTCCCCCCAGGTGAGGGGCACTGGTGGGGACTCAGCTCCTGGGACCTCACTCTCCACATTTGAAATAAAAAATCACCTGGAAGTTGAGCCCAAACTATTTTTGGAGGACGATGAAGGTGATGGGCTGCTGTGAGGATGGGGACATGGGACATTTAGGGGGGTCCCAGTGCTGCTCTGCCCCCTTGGCTGATCAAACCAGACCACGGTGCTTGGCCCCACTGCGAGGAGGAATTTGTTTTCAAGGGCTTAAAACCCTCGCTGGGAATTTCAGGCAGGGAAATGAATCCTTTGGTCCAAGTCCAGCCCTGCTGCCTCCGGACTCAGGCTGTGGGGACTGTCCTGCCATCCCTGGGACAGAACTCCCACACCAGGGACAGAATTCCCACCCCTGGGACAGAATTCCCACACCAGGGACTTTCCTGGTGCATCTGAGACGGTTCCAAAAGTCATGGGGAAGGAAAAGCCTTGCCCGGATCCCGTGGGATGCTCCCTGCCATGCTGAGCTTCCCTCAGGAAGGATGCAGGGATCCCAAATCCCCTTCCCACACCTCAGAGCGAAGGGATGAGTTTTCCCCACCCCTCCCCAAACACGGCATCACCCCTCCTACCCTTTTCCTCACGCATGCAAGGCAGGGATGAGTTTTCCTGCCCTTCCCCATTCCCAGGATGCAGGGATGAACTTCCCTGACCCATTTCATGCTGCAGAATGAAGGGCTGAGTTTTCCTACCCCTTCCCAGACACAGGATGCAGGGATCAGCTTCCTACCCTCTTCCCCATCCACAGGATTCGGGGATGAGCTTCCCTACCCCCTTCCCATACTGCAGAGAGAAGGAATGAGTTTTCTTACCCCTTCCTGCGCAGGGGATCTGGGATGAGCTTCCCTGCCCCTGCCATACCCAGGATTTGGGGATGAGCTTCCCCAACCCATTCCCATACTGCAGAAAGAAGGAAAGAATTTTCTTACCCTTTCCCATATACGGGATCGGGGATGAGCTTCCCTGTCCCTGCCATGCCCAGGATTCAGGGATGAATTTCCCTGCCCCTACCATGCCCAGGATTCGGGGGTGAACTTCCCTGCCATGCCCAGGGTTCAGGGATGAATTTCCCTGCCCCTGCCATGCCCAGGGTTCAGGGATGAATTTCCCTGCCCCTGCCATGCCCAGGGTTCAGGGATGAACTTCCCTGCCATGCCCAGGATTCAGGGATGAACTTCCCTGTCATATCCAGGGTTCAGGGATGAACTTCCCTGTCATATCCAGGATTCAGGGATGAACTTCCCTGCCATGCCCAGGGTTCAGGGATGAACTTCACTGCCATGCCCAGGATTCAGGGATGAACTTCCCTGTCATATCCAGGGTTCAGGGATGAATTTCCCTGCCATGCCCAGGGTTCAGGGATGAACTTCCCTGCCATGCTCAGGATTCAGGGATGAACTTCCCTGCCGTACCCAGGGTTCAGGGATGAACTTCCTTGCCATGCTCAGGATTCAGGGATGAACTTCCTTGCCATGCTCAGGATTCAGGGATGAACTTCCCTGCCATGCCCAGGGTTCAGGGATGAATTTCCCTGCCATGCTCAGGATTCAGGGATGAACTTCCCTGCCCCTGCCGTACCTAGGGTTTAGGGATGAACTTCCCTGCCCCTGCCATACCCAGGATTCAGCGATGAACTTCCCCGCCCCTGCCATACCCAGGATGCAGAAACCTCACAGACTTCCTCATCAATCCCAAACCCCTGGGCAGATTTACGAGGCACAAAACACCTTTACGGGGCCCAGCATCCCATCAAGGAGCCGAACCCCTCAAGGACCAACCCTGCACCTTCCCCATCCCACGGGATCACCCCGGCAGCACCCACAGCTCCGCCGTCGGGACCCCCCACCCCTTCCCATCCACACAATTCCTCTCCTTCCCTCCTAAACTCCAGCCCCGGGGGCTCCATAGCAACCCGCAGCTCCCGGGGTCTGACTCCAGCGCTTTGCTCGGCGCTGTCACTTCGTTTCAGGCTACCCCCGGGTAGGTGTGAGGAACTCCAATTAAGCATTCCGCTGGCTCCCTGTGTGGGGGGACAGGCTCTGCTGTGGAGGAGGGAAGCCTCGGCGGTGACTAATCGCTCAGACACCGGGTGTCTGTGGCACCAGGGGAGGGCAGGCAGAGGGTTTTCCTTCACCGTGCAGCTGCCTCTGCATTCCCTTTTCGGGAGATATTGCGGCTCCCCGCCGGGCTCGGGGGCTCCCGGGCGGAAGCTGGAAAGATCCCAAGCATCTTTCCGGCGTGGCTGGGGCTCCGCGGCGATGCCGCCGCCGCTGCTGCTGCTGCTTCTGCTGCGGATCTCGCTGCTGCCGCAGCCTTTGCTGCTCTGCCTAGCACAGCCTCAGGGTCATTTTTCCGAGGGAAATCACATTCCTGGCGTTTTTAGGTGCTCCGCGCATCCCCCACCGCGGAGGAGCGGTGAGTGTTTTTGTGCCCTTTGGATGAGCAGCCCAAAATTCGGGCGAGCACTGTTAAATTTGGGCGCTGAGCCCCCAAAATGAGTACTTGGCCTTCGCCTGGGGTGCAGAGCAGAGGATCCCACCCTCGGCCACAAGTCCAGTCCTGACACAGACGTGGCAAATCGGCCACTCCAACATGGTCACGGTGAGCCCCACGCGAGCATCGCTTCCCATTCCCTACGGGAAAATGCAAGCACCCTCCCATTCCCCACGGGAAAAGCCCAGCTCCACGCACTCAGCTGGACGAGGGCGACGCGAGGCACACACGGGACCCCCAAGCACCCCAAAACTTCCCCTCTCGGCCGGAGCCAGGACCTTTCCTGCCTGCGACCCCAACTCCCCGGGGGACAGCGGCCGAGGGTGACACGGAGGCGCAGGGTGGTCCCAGCCTGGGGACACTGCCTCGCTCCTCGGGGACACCGAGACTCTTCGCCAGCCTTTTTAAGCATCTGTAGGAGCCAGGGCAAGAGGCGGCAGCGGGCCCAGCCCAGCCGGCGGCTTCGCCCCCGCTCCCCGGGGAGGAGAGAAGGGGGCCGGCGGCCGCCCCCCGCCACCGCCGTGGGCAGCGGCAGGATGTGCTGTCCCTCCCCTGCACTTCCCAGCGAGCACTTTACATAACTTCTGCTGCTTAGTCACAGCTTCGACTCTTTTTTTTTTTTTTTCCCTTTCCCTCTTTTTTGTTTTTTTTTTTTTCCGTTTTTTTTTTTTTTTTTTTTTTTTTGGAGCGATTTTCTCAGCCGCATCAGAGCGCGAGTCATTTCGGCAACGGGAAGTCCCTTCCTTTCTTCCGTTCCCTTGGTAACTGCACAAATTTGCTCTTCAAATGATTCATGACCGGGGTGCTGTAGGAGTTCCCTCCTCCAACACAAACCGCTCCCACACAGCCACACATGCCCGATTAATCACTGATCGATGTCTCTTCCGCGAGCTGCGCCCGGCTCCAGCGCTCTCCTCCGGCCACCACGATGCTCCTGAGGTCCCTGGATCCTCACAAGCGTCCCCAAATAGGCGACACAGGCCAGAGTTTGTAATAAATCCCGTGCTCGGATGGGTTTTATGGGCTGTAAGTGAAATATTCCCCAAGCTGACGGGACAGGTTGGTGACGGGAGCCGCGGGCTCCCTGCGGAGCCGCCGATGGAGTTGGAGCTCGGGGCTGGCTGATGGTGGTGGAAAAACCTTCCCTGAACTCCCAACTGCATCAGCACAACTTTACTCACGTTCTGATTTTTGTTTCCAGCTCAAACTTCCTGAGATTAAACAGAGGGAAAATGGCAAAGCCAGAGGGTCACCTCCCCCCCCCCCACCCCACCGTGGGGGTGTCCCGTGGAGGGACAGAGACCAACAGCAGGAAAAAAAGCCAGAAAAGAGCTAGAAAAGAGCCAAAAAAGAGCCGGAAAAGTCCTTTTTTGGACCCCTGGTGAGCAAAATGCCACGAGGCCGAGCATGATCCCAGGCCCAGGATGCTTCTCACACATCTGTACCCACACAGCGAAGCAGCTTGGGGTGGAACTGGGAACTTGGCTGCCGGGAACACCCCAGCTGGAAAATGAAATTAATCTGTGAAACCTCTCCCTGCCGTTTTTGGGTGGGTTTTATCTGATTTATGCTCCCCTCGTTAAGAGGAGCTAATTAACAAACCATGGTTTAAATAAACAGCAGCCAGAGTGTTTGTAACCTCGGCTTTATTGAATTGTGACAAATTAGTAGCCTCTGCGTGTTAAATGAAACAGAAGCATCGAGGGAAAAAAAAAACCCAAAAAACAAACCCTGAATTCCCATCTGGATAAGGATCCCTGCTGTGGACAGGGAGCAGAGGGAGCAACTCCAGGCTAGCATGTGAAAAAAATCCCAAATAACCCCCAAACCTGGCGGGTTCCAGGGTGCTGAATCCTTCAGCGCCTTGGCGCTTCACCCTGAACTCATCCCTGGGGAACGGCAGGGTCGGGATCAGCCTCGGGACAAGGCTGGGATGTGGATAAATCCCAGCAGCCCCGGGAGCCTCCCGGAGCCGCCGGAACCACCCCGCTCATCACGGATCCGTGGCACTATAATGAGAATAATAACCCTATAATTCACCTCTGTGCCGAGCCTGTCATCCCGCGGCTCCCGGGAGGAGGGAGCAGCATTCCCGGGGGATGAGCGTGCCCCGGGCCAGCCCTGCTCCCCCCAACAGAGCACCTGGAGGAGGAAAGAAGATTTTGGGATGTTTTCCCCCTTTTTTCCTGCCCTCTCTGTCTCTGCTGCACCCTGGTTGTGGCATGGCCGCTCCCGAAATTCAGCAGAGCCATTGCTGGTGCCGTGGGCGCTTCCAGCTCCTGCTGTCCCAGCGGGAATTGCTCGGCCACAGCTCTCTCCAGGAGCTCTGGGAGTGTAATTACTCCGGAGCATTAATTACACTCCAGGTGAGCACAAAGCCGAGCAGGGAGCTCGCCAGCAGCTCCTGCGGGGTGGGAATGCCGGGATTTGCAGGGATCCAGCAGCGGGATCAACCCCCTGGCATCCCAGGACAAAATTGTCCCCCCGGACAGAGTGATAGAATCATGGAATCATGGAATTGTTTGGGCTGGGAAAGCCCTCTAGGATCGGCGAGTCCAAGCCCTTCCCCAGCCCTGCCAGGGTCACCACCAAACTCTGTCCCCAAGTGCCACATCCACATGGATTTTAAATCCCTGCTGGAATAGCGGCCCTGCCACTGCCCCGGGCTGGGCAGCCTTTACGGGGAAGAAATGTTCCCAATATCCAACCTAAACCTCTCCTGGCACAACTTTTGTCCTGTTTGCTGTTACCTGGGAGAGCAAACTGATCTCCACCCGTCCACAACCTCCTTCCAGGCACGGAGTCTCCTTTCACACATTTCTCAGGATGAGGAATTAGTGGAAATCAAGAATGGTTTGGGTGGCACCTAAAATCCCACCCAGTGCCACCCCTGCCATGGGCAGGGACACCTCCCACTGTCCCAGGCTGCTCCAACCTGGCCTTGGGCACTTCCAGGGATGGGACAGCCACAGCTCCTCTGGGAATTTCATTCCAGGGCCTCCTCACCCTCACAGGGAAGAATTCCTTCCATAGGAGCTGGGAAAGCGAAGAAAACTTCCCCTGAGCAGCAGCCTCTTTGCTTATTTTTATTTTTTTTTCTTAGTTTTTTTTTTTATTTCTTTTATTAATAAAGGCTTCATTAACGAGCAGCGACAGAAACTCACACCAGGGAACTGAGTATTCCGAGGAGCCAAGTCATCAATTAAACCAACATTTCCCTCTGTTCTTTCCCTTTCAAACCCTCGGCTTCATCACCAAAAAAGGGAGCTGAGAGGGCTCCAGCGAGGAGGAACAATAGTGGGGCACCAACTCCTACATCTGCCCCTTCTCCCCCTCCCAGTGAGGGGAGGAATCAGCGATCCCACAACGCCACGGATCCGCAGGAATTGTGGATCCTGGATGGCACTGCCAAGGAAAGCTGCCCCAGCACCTCCAGCATCTCCCAAAATGTGGAACCCCTCTGCCTGCAGGGTACTCAAAAGACGAAATTTTTCCCCTCTAGCATCAATTAATGATTAAAAATCATTCCCTGAGTGACAAGGATTTTTTCCTGCTGGGATGCTGAATGCACCTGGATCAGGAGTGCTCAGCAAAAGCGTGCCCGGGGTGTCCCTACAACTTCACCCAGCAGCCGAGGAGCAGGAACGACAGCAGCCAGCAATTAACAGCTGAGCTCTCTGACTTTTGATAAACCCAAGCCCTCTGGAGAAGCTGGAGCTGCATTCCATCAGAGTTTCCCTCAAAGTTTCCCGCGGAGCACAAGTCCCTTTGGGATGGGGACAGGCACAGGGGACGAGGCCTCAGGCACGGGCGAGCGGCCTGCTCCCCTCAGCTCCGCTTCCACCCTTCCCTTGTGAGAAAACTCCACAATTTTTAAGGTTAATAAAGCCCTTGTTTGCTTAAGACAGCACCTGTTTCTATGGTGACACTTGCAACCCGGAGCCTGTTTATCCACGGCGACGCCGAGCGCGGCGACAAACGCGGGGACGGCACCGCGGGGAAGGCCAGGACCTCTGGGGACAGCAATGCCACCATCCCTCGGCACCCAAACACCCCAAACCCTCTCCGTGGGATCCCCACCCCACCCTACAAACCCACGGGAGGGCTTGGAGCAGCGGGAGCTGCGCCCACAGCGAGGGGAAAGCCGGGATGGGCGACGAGTGGGAATGGTTTTCCTTCAAAAAGGTTGGATGAGCTTCCCACATCCAAGGCTGGAGGTGGCTGTGGTGGCTCCGTGCCTCAGTTTCCCCAGCGCCCTGCCCTGGGAAGTGGTTTTTGGGGTGCTCCAAGCGGTGGTGGCAGCGCCCAGCGGGTCCCGCTCGGCTCCAGCCTGGCGCAGGATTTCTCCCGGCTGGCAGAACCCGTTTCCATAACGACTTTGTGCTACAAACATATTTTGATAAAAATAAAGTTAAAGCGGCGAGGCTTTGGTGGAGTACAAATTCGCTGCTCTCGCCCTCCCCCCCTTCCTCCTCCCCGAGGAGGGGGAATAAAGACGGAAAGCTTTCCATTTGAAGGGCAGTATTTTCTCCCTTCTTTTCCTTTCCCCGCTGAATACAAAATGGTAAACCTTGTTTACCGCGGATTCGCTGTAAACCCCTTCCGACTCTTGCCTGGTTACCTGATGCTCTACAGTATGTACAGGATAATGTGATAAATTCATTTCCAATTCACTGCATTATCCTTTGAATATTTTAATGACTCATTGAATGGAGTAAAAAAAAAAAAAAAAAAGCAAAAAAAAAAAAAGCTATTTCAAATGAACAATTATGCTGCATTAGAGTAAAGGCTGATTATATTTAAACACTGCTTCCATGGATAACGGGACATATCGACCTCCGCCTATAAGAGCTAATTTGGCTCTTATCTCTAAATAATTTTACACTGCAAATTACCATGAAAACCTAAAGGGCTTTAAAAACATTCATCAAAAGATATTATTCCACTTTGTAGCAACATTTTTATTTAAATTATTTTGAACAGGAGTGAAAGCATCCCTCGTGTTCGACAATCGGAGCGGCGACGGAGCAGCGGCTGATAAGGAGCGGCGAGCGGCGCCGAGGGGCTGGGATGTTCCATCCCCAAATCCCACCTGGGAGAGCAAATCCCGAGCCAAACCCCAAAGCTGGTGGCGTGCCAAAGTACTGCAGCACCCGGCAGTGGCATTCAGCGCTGCTGGAGCCGCTTCCCTCCAAACTGGAGGGGTGGCAAAGCCTGGGTGACGCCGGAGGGGTGCCAGGGTGACACGCAAGGGATGCCGGAGGGAGGGGCTGGGGTGATACCCGAGGTGATACCCCAGGGGTGCCAGGGGGGTACGAGGGAAATGCTGGGGTGATACCCCAGGGGTGCCCAGGGGAGGTTGGGGTGATACCCCTGGGATGCTGAGGAGAGGCTGGGGTGATACCCCAGGGATGCCAGGGAGGTGCTGGGGTGATACCCCTGGGATGCCAGGGGGAGGCTGGGGTGATACCCCGGGGATGTCGAGGGGAGGTTGGGATGATACCCCAGGGATGCCAAGGGGAGGTTGGGACAATACCCCAGGGATGCCAGGGGGATGTTGGGGTGATACCCCAAGGATGCCAGGGACGTGCTGGGGTGATACCCCAGGGATGCCATGGGGAGGTTGGGGTGATACCCCAGGGATGCCAGGGGGATGCCCGGGAGATGCTGGGGTGATATCCAAGGGATGCTGGGGGGATGCTGGCGTGATACCCCAGGGATGCCGAGGGGAGGCTGGGGTGATACCCCAGAGTTACCAGGGGGATACCAGGGAGATTCTGGGGTGATATCCATTGATGCCGAGGAGAGGCTGGGGTGATACCCCAGGTATACCAGGGGGAGGTTGGGGTGATACCCCAGGGGTGCCAGGGAGGTGCTGGGGTGATACCCCAGGGATGCCGAGGGGAGGTTGGGGTGATACCCCAGGGATGCTGAGGAGAGGCTGGGGTGATACCCCAGGGATGCCAGGGAGGTGCTGGGGTGATACTCCAGGGATGCCATGGGGAGGCTGGAGTGATACCCCAGGGATGCCGAGGGGATGCCCGGGGATGCTGGGGTGATATCCAAGGGATGCCATGGGGTGGCTGGGGTGACACCCCAAGGATGCTGGGGGGGATGCTGGGGTGATACCGAAGGGATGCTGAGGGGATGCCAGGAGAATGCAGGGCCAATACCGGAGGGATGCTGGGGTGATACCCAAGTGATGCCAGGGTGATGCTGGGGGAAGGCTGGGGTGACACCCCAGAGATATTGGGGGGATGCTGGGTTGGTACCCAAGGGATGCCAGGAGGATGTTGGGGTGATACCCAAGGCATGCTGGAGTGGTACCCGAGGGATATTGGGGGAATGCTGGGGTGGTACCCAGGGTATATTGGGGGGATGCTGGGGTGGTACCCAAGGGATATTGGGGGGATGCTGGGGTGGTACCCAAGGGATGCTGGGGTGGTACCCAAGGGAGATTGGGGGAATGCTGGGGTGGTACCCAGGGGATAT
>JAWWMJ010000078.1:2928444-2943979 GCA_035047045.1 Vireo griseus
GGGAGGTGGGAATGGCAGAGACTGGGAAGGGACTGGAGGTGGGAATGGGAGGAACTGGGAGGGAACTGGAAGTGGGAATGGCTGGGAATGGAAGGGAACTGGAGTTGGGAATGGGAGGAACTGGGAGGGAACTGGAAGTGGGAATGGCTGGGAATGGAAGGGAACTCAAGGTGGGAATGGGAGGGACTGAGGGAACTGGAGGTGGGAATGGCAGAGACTGGGAAGGGACTGGAGATGGGAATGGGAGGGTACTGGAGATGGGACTGGGAGGGACTGAGAGAGGACTGGAGGTAGGAATGGGAGGGAACTGGAAATGGAAATGGGGGGGAGTTGGAGTTGAGGATGGTGGGAACTGGGAGGGAACTGGAGTTGGGAATGGCAGGGACTGGGAGGGAACTGGAGATGGGAATGGCAGGGACTGGGAAGGGACTGGACGTGGGAATGGGAGGGAACTGGAGGTGGGAATGGCTGAGAATGGGGGGAATTGGAGTTGAGAATGGCAGGAACTGAGAGAAGACTGGAGATGGAACTGGGAGGGAACTGGAGGTGGGAATGGCTGGGAATGGGGGGAATTGGAGTTGAGAATGGCAGGAACTGGTAGGGAACTGGAGATGGGAATGGTAGAGACTGGGAGGGGACTGGAGATGGAACTGGGAGGGAACTGGAGTTGGGAATGGCTGGGAATGGGGAGGAATTGGAGTTGAGAATGGCAGGAGCTGAGAGGGGACTGGAGATGTAACTGGGAGGGAACTGGAGGTGGGAATGGGAGGAACTGGGAGGGAACTGGAAGTGGGAATGGCAGGGACTGGGAAGGGACTGGAGATGGGACTGGGAGGGAACTGGAGATGGAAATGGGAGGAACTGAAGGTGGGAGTGGGAGGGAACTGGAGATGGGAATTGGAGGTGGGAAGGAGAGGGAATTGGGAGGGACTGGGAGGGAACTGGAGTTAGGAATGGCAAGAACTGGAACTGGAGGTGGGAATGGCTGGGAATGGGAAAGGACTGGAGATGGAACTGGGAGGGAGGTGGAGGTGGGAATGGGAGGGAACTGGAGGTGGGAATGGCAAGAACTGGGAGAGAACTGGAGGTGGGAATGGCAAGAACTGGGAGGGAACTGGAGTTGGGAATGGCAGGAACTGGGAGGGGACTGGAGGTGGGAATGGGAGGAACTGGGAGGCACTGGAGATGGAACTGGGAGGGAGCTGCTCTGGGAGCTGGGGCAGCCCTGAGCAGCCAAGGGATTCAGCAGAACCTGAGAGCTGCTCCCCACTGGGAATTCTGGCTGCATCCTGAAGGCTCTGTGAGGGAGCTCTGCTTGGATTAATTGCTTTTTAAAATTTAACGAACTTGGACAAAGCCAGGCAGTGTTGGAAGGGATAAAACAGGCAGGATTTGTCCAGCACTCAGCATCTTCCTGGCCTGGAATGCTGACTCTGTCCTAAGTGGGACAGGCCTGCTTAAACTGGGCTTTATTTACTGAGAAGTAAATAAATAATAAGAATGATAAATAAATCATATTTCATTATTTATTAGTGATGTTTTTGGGTCCTTTCCAACTCGGGATATCATATGATTCAATAATGAGTAAGCAGAGTTTATGGGCTTGAACTGAGCTTTCCCTCTGCCTCTCTTGGACAGCTTCAGTTTTCCTTTTGGGAGTCTCTTCATGAACAGTTCCACAGCGCTGGCCATGCAATTTTCCTCCTGTTTGGGCAGCTGATAACCTCAATTTCCAGAGAATTCCCTATCAAACATGAGACATGTGATTCCAAGGGGGTGGAGCTGAGCAGGGAAGCACCGAGGCACTCCAGAGCTTGACTGAGTAGTTGTGGATGTGTTTGATGAGTTCTGATCTCTCCTCTGTTGCAATTCTCTTCACAGATTCGGCACAAAAGACTCCCTCTGCTTCTTCTGAACCCAAAACAGCTCTGGGACTGAACCTCTGAAGAGCCAACAGAATCCTGCTGCTGCAGTTTGGGAAGTTGTCTTAATGTTCCTTTAACTCGTGAGCAGAACTTCCGAGGAGAGGGACGACTCCCCCGTGTCCTTTGGGATCTCTCTTTGCTCTGCAGCAGGATCTCCTGCCCTGACAATCCACTCTGGACCTGGCCCCAGCTGGTGTTTGTCATCTCCGTGCCAACATCTGCACTGGTCTCACTCTGCCTCGTGGCCCCCGAGTCGCTGCCACATCCAATCTTCCCTCCTGGGAATACAACTCCAGTGGAGATAAACTCTTCAGTGTCCATACCAGTGCTCACTTCTGGGTTTGATTTTTTTTCCATTTCTCTTCCTCTGCTGTGGCTGATGTTGAGAATGGGAGTTTGCAGCAGCTCAACGTTGGCCTGTTTGTGTGGTTGTTTAGAACACTTGGCAGCGTCAGTTCTGTCCCTGCAGTGAGCTTCACCACGCCGTGGTAGTCGTGTCCCTCCCCATGTGCACCCTGCACCCACACCAGGCACTGGAACTGGGCAGTTCTGGGAGATTTTGGTGCTGCTCAGAGAGGGCAGCAGTGCCAAGCACAAGACAGAAGAATTCCTCTCTCTGCAGTGACTTTAAGGCCTTAAAAGGGAGACCTGCAAAAGATTTCCTCGGAGGAGGTTCAGGCTGCTGTGGCTCTTTGCTGCTGCCTCTGGAAATTGGAGCTGTTGGCTGTTTCTGTGTCTTCCCTGTCAGCAAAACTTCGTGGGAGCTGCAGGGTGCTGGCTCTGAGCTGCCTGGGAGGGATTTGGGGTGGGAAGAGAAGGGATCCCTCCTTTTCCCCTTGGGGAGAGCTCAGCCCCACAGAGCAGCCTTGGCTTTGCCTTCAGCCTTGGCACAGCAATTCCCCAGGGTTGTGAGTTCCCAGGAAGCCCCAAATGCAGCCCCTGGGGGCGTTTTTGATGCACAAACCCCTGAGCACCACACCCACAGCTGCTCCAGGGCTGTCCCTCCCCACAGGAGCCCATCCCTCATCCTCTGCAGGTCACAATCCCTGAAAACCCGAGCTGTGAGGAGAGGGCTGTGCCCTTCCCTGCGCTTCCTGAGCGTGCCAGGGCAGTGCCAGGCTGCCTGTGGATGGATACCCAGCCCTCTGCCCCTCTCCCTGACTGGGAATGTATCCCAACACCCCCAGGGGCTGTATTCCCAGCACCACTCAGAATGTATTCCAACACCACTGGGAATGTATTCCCAACACTACTGGGAATTTATCCCAAACACCACTGGGAATGTATCCCCAGTACTACTGGGAATGTATTCCCAACACTACTGGGAATGTATTCCCAATACTACTGGGAATGTATTCCAGATACTACTGGGAATGTATTCCCAACACTACTGGGAATGTATTCCCAAAACTACTGGGAATGTATTCCCAACACTACTGGGAATGTATTCCCAAAACTACTGGGAATGTATTCCCAACACTACTGGGAATTTATCCCCAACACCACTGGGAATGTATCCCCAGTACTACTGGGAATGTATTCCCAACACTACTGGGAATGTATCCCCACTACTACTGGGAATTTATCCCCAACACCACTAGGAATGTGTTCCCAACACCACACAGAGCATCCCAACACCACTGGGAATGTATCCTAATACTACTGGGAATGTATTCCAGCACCACTGGGAATGTATTCCTAATACTACTGGGAATGTATTTCCAACACCACACAGAGCATCCCAACACCACTGGGAATGTATCCTAATACTACTGGGAATGTATTCCCACTACTACTGGGAATGTATTCCCAATACTACTGGGAATGTATCCTAATACTACTGGGAATGTATCCCCAACAGTACTGGGAATGTATTCCCAATACTACTGGGAATGTATCCCAAACAACACTGGGAATGTATTCCTAATACTACTGGGAATGTATTCCCAGTACTACTGGGAATGTGTTCCCAACACCACACAGAGCATCCCAGCAGCACTGGGAATGTCTCCCAGTAGCACTGGGAATGTCTCCCAGCATATCCCAGCACCACTCCCACTGGAGCTGCCTCTCCCAGCTCCCCTCGGGGCAATGGGAACCAGGGCTGGAATTCCCTCCTGGGAATCCTTCCGGGGGTGCCTGTGGGGGTGTCCCCAGGGCTGTGTCCCCTCTGTCCCCGCTGCCAGCACGGGCTCCTGCCCGGCTCAGATCCCCAGGCTGTCCATGGAATGCTGTAAAGTGACTCCAAGCTCTGTGTTCCTTTCCTTTGGAAGTAAACAGGAGAAAAACCTCGGTGTTTGCAGCCTGTGTGTGAGGAAGGGGAGGGGAGGAACCCGAGGGGCTCTGGGGCCTGCTGGGCTTTTTCCCTGTTCCAGCTCTGCTGGAATCCAGGGATAGTCCTGGGCTGCTCCAGCAGACTTTAATCTGGGTTTAAAAAAGCTTGTTGGACATTACTGGTTTTAATAATTTGTCTGGTTTTTTCCTGGGCAGCTTCTCCTGCTTTTTTGGGTGGCACCACCTTCATCTGTGGTGTCATTTTGGACACACTTTCTGTTTTTCCTCTTCTTTCCACTTCTTTTCTGTCACTCTGCATCTCAAACTTGCACTTTGAAGGCTCAGGGAGTCACAGCCCTTTGCCTAAACCACTTTGCCCGTGGAGAAAAGGAAATCAATTGTCCCAATGAACCCCTTGGTTTTGTACCAGACAATTCCCAAAGCTGATTTTGGGACAGTTTTCACCCAGCTTCTTGTTCTAGCTGTGATTCAGCAGCACAGACTGGGAGCCTGGTTCTGGTTTTCCCTCTGCCTGAAGAAAACCAATGTCAGTGTAGCTGTATAAACAAACCAAATTTCCCTCTAAAACCACAATGCCTGAACTTGGAATCCCCAGACTGTTGGTGCTGTTTCCTCTGGCTGAGGTTTCATGAGATCCCTGCAGAGCTCCCAGGGCTTTTTTGCAGGGCTCAGGTCTCACCTACAACCTGGAGCTTTATTTTTAAAGCCTCCTCTTTGCTCCCTGAACTCATCCCTTCCCTGGAAGTCCAGAGGGATTCCTGCAGGAATGAGCTCTCCCCTGCAACCCTGGGATGCATCAGCCGTGCTGGGAGTGACATTTAGGAGTTAAACCCAAGCAGCTGCTGCTTTATTTGGAGTGGCTGATAATTTTCTGCCTTTGATGCCGAGTGGGGGATGCAATCAGGGTGCCTGAATGGAGAATTTTCCGGATATTTTGGTGAGGCAGCAGGGAAAGGAAATCAAGGGCAGCCTCTTGCTGGGTGAGAAAATTAAATATAAAAACTTGGAGCTGAATTGCCACCAAACTGGAATCTTTTCATGCTGGAGAGCTGTTTAAAATAGGGCTTAACTCGAGCCTGGAAAAAAATAGCTGCTGAAGTGTTGGTGATAAAATAATGCAGCTTCCTCAGGGGAGGGGAATTGATCTCTCCCACAGGAGGAGCTGCTGGGATTGCTTTGCCTGTGGCAGCAGAACCCTCAGGGATTTCTGCATCAGGTGTGATCCAGAATGCCCAGGAATGGGACAAATGGGACAATTGGGATCCCATCTCAGCTCCCCAAGCCAGCCCCTTCAGGGGAGATCCTTTCCTGCAGCCTCAGGTGGTGCCAGGGGAGGTTCAGGTTGGATTTTGGGACAAAATCCTTCGTGGAAGATGTCAGGCAGTGGGAGGGCTCAAAATGTGTGGATGTGGCACTTGGGGCACGGTTTGGGGTGGCCTTGGCACTGCTGAGGCCACACTTGGACCTGGTGCTCCCCAAGGTCTTTGCCAACCAAAACAGTTCCAGGATTCTGCATTTTGGAGCTCCCGAGGAGGAGGAGGAGCTGCCCTGGGTGCTGAGGGAGGATTTCCTGGGAGCCTCCTGGCTTGGGATGAGCCACCCTGAGCGGCCACTGCCACCCTGTGCTGTGATTTACTGAGGTGACAGAGCAGTGCCACCCCTGCCCCGTGGGACAGAGCAGTGTCACCTCTGTGTGACAGATCAGTGCCATTCCTGCCATGTGTGTGTGACAGATCAGTGTCACCTCTGTGTGTGTGACAGATCCGTGTCACCCTGTATGTGTGTGACAGAGCAGTGTCACTCTGTGTGTGTGTGACAGAGCAGTGCCACCCTGTGTGTGTGTGACAGAGCAGTGCCACCTCTGTGTGTGTGTGACAGAGCAGTGTTACCTCTGTGTGACAGAGCAGTGCCACCCCGTGTGACAGATCAGTGCCACCTCTGTGTGACAGAGCAGTGCCACCCTGTGTGTGTGTGACAAAGCAGTGCCACCTCTGTGACAGATTAGTGCCACCACTGTGTGTGTGACAGATCGGTGCCACCTATGTGTGCGTGACAGAGCAGTGTCACCTCTGTGTGACAGAGGAGTGTCAGTCCTGTGTGTGTGACAGAGCAGTGTCACCTATGTGTGTGTGTGACAGATCAGTGTCACCTCTGTGTGACAGAGCAGTGCCACCCCGTGTGACAGATCAGTGCCACCTCTGTGTGTGTGTGACAGAGCAGTGTCACCTCTGTGTGTGACAGATCAGTGTCACCTCTGTGTGACAGAGCAGTGCCACCCCTGTGTGTGTGTGACAGATCAGTGCCAGCTCTGTGTGTGACAGATCAGTGCCACTCTGTGTGTGTGTGACAGAGCAGTGTCACCTCTGTGTGTGACAGATCAGTGCCACCCTGTGTGTGTGTGACAGAGCAGTGTTACCTCTGTGTGACAGAGCAGTGCCACCTCTGTGTGTGTGACAGAGCAGTGTCACCTCTGTGTGTGACAGATCAGTGTCACCTCTGTGTGACAGAGCAGTGCCACCTCTGTGTGACAGAGCAGTGCCACCCTGTGTGTGTGTGACAGAGCAGTGCCACCTCTGTGTGTGTGACAGAGCAGTGCCACCCTGTGTGTGTGACAGATCAGTGCCACCTCTGTGTGTGTGTGACAGAGCAGTGTCACCTCTATGTGACAGAGCATTGCCACTCTGTGTGTGTGTGACAGATCAGTGCCACCTCTGTGTGTGTGTGACAGAGCAGTGTCACCTCTATGTGACAGAGCATTGCCACTCTGTGTGTGTGTGACAGATCAGTGTCACCTCTGTGTGTGACAGAGCAGTGTCACCTCTGTGTGTGTGTGACAGAGCAGTGTCACCTCTGTGTGTGTGACAGATCAGTGCCACCCCTCTGTCACAGGTCGCTGCCACCCCTCACTCTCACAGCAGTGGCACCATCGGTGTTTGTTTCTGCGCCCTGAGATCCTGAAAATCTTCGTGCCCGGAGCAGGGACTGGGGGGAAATGCCCCGCGGGGCACCAGGGGCAGAGATTTCCTGGGCACGAGAGCTCTGCCCGGGATATCCTGAGAGGGAAGGGACCCACCGGCATCATCGATCATCGATCCAGCTCCTGGCCCTGCCCCGACACCCCAAAATCCCACCCGGGGCACCCCTGGCAGCGCTGTCCGAGCGCTCCTGCAGCTCCGGCAGCCTCGGGGCCGTTCCCATTCCGTGCGGAGCCGTGCCAGGGCTCATTCCACCCTCTGGGGTAGAACCTTTCCCTGTCGCTGCCCTGAACCAGCTCCGCGCTTTTCCTCCGCTGCCATCCCGAGTTCCCGAGCGAAGGCTGCTCCGCTGGTGCCATCTACCCTCGCTCCCTGGAACAGCCCCGGCAGCGGCGCTGCTGCGGCGCCACTAATGAGGCTTAATTAACAAAGCCTCGGAGCGAAGGCCGTGACACGGGGACAGCCCCAACACCCCGGAGAGCGCGGGGCTGGCGCTGGGAGCGAGCCCGGGCTGTGCCTTCCAGGGAATATCGGATCCCTTGGGAATGGCTCGGGACAGCTCCTGCTCTCCCCGGGCTCAGCAGTCCCGGGCCGGGGTGGTGAAATCCGGGCTCAGCAGGGCTGGCTCGGGGTGACTGGTTAAAGCCGGGCTCAGCAGAGCTAGCTCGGGGTGATTGATTAAAGCCGGGCTCAGCAGAGCTAGCTCGGGGTGATTGATTAAAGCCGGGCTCATCAGAGCTGGCTCGGGGTGCCTTGGTGGCCTTTTCCCCCCGAGGTGACAGGGAAAGGCAGGGTCAGGGGTGCTCCAGGGCCGCGCTCCGGGCCCAGAGGAAATTCTGTGTCCCCAGGGTGACTTGCAGAGCTTGTCCTGCTCTGCCTCATCTCACTGTACCTGTGAGGCTTTTCCGAGCAGTGGTGCTCGAGTGGGGAGGGGTGGCACTGATCTGTGGCACACACAGGGGTGGCACTGCTCTGTCACACACACAGGGGTGGCACTGATCTGTCACACACACACAGGGTGACACCGGTCTGTCACACACATAGGTGACACTGATCTGTCACACTCAGAGGTGGCACTGCTCTGTCACACAGGGCAGGGGTGGCACTGCTCTGTCACACACAGAGGTGACACTGATCTGTCACACACACACAGAGGTGACACTGATCTGTCACACAGAGGTGATACTGATTTGTCACACACACAGAGATGACACTGATCTGTCACACACAGAGGTGACACTGCTCTGTCACACACACAGGGTGGCACTGATCTGTCACACACACACATAGGTGTCACTGCTCTGTCACACACACAGAGGTGGCACTGATCTGTCCCACGGGGTGGCACTGCTCTGTCACACACAGAGGTAGCACTGATCTGTCACACACACACATAGGTGACACTGCTCTGTCACACACAGAGGTAGCACTGATCTGTCACACACACACAGGACTGACACTGCTCTGTCACACACAGAGGTGACACTGCTCTGTCACACACAGGACTGACACTGCTCTGTCCCACGGGGCAGGGGTGGCACTGCTCTGTCACCTCAGTAAATCACAGCACAGGGTGGCAGTGGCCGCTCAGGGTGGCTCATCCCAAGCCAGGAGGCTCCCAGGAAATCCTCCCTCAGCACCCAGGGCAGCTCCTCCTCCTCCTTGGGAGCTCCAAAATGCAGAATCCTGGAATTGTTTTGGTTGGCAAAGACCTTGGGGAGCCCCAGGTCCAAGTGTGGCCTCAGCAGTGCCAAGGCCACCCCAAACCGTGCCCCAAGTGCCACATCCACACTGGAAAAGCATCCTGACTTTCTGGTTGATCTTTCCAGTTATCCCTGAGGTGAAAGCTGAGGTGGAATGAGCTGGGAATTAAGGAAAGAGTGATGAACTTGAAAGAGAAGCTTTACACCACTTCACTGAAAGTAAAATCCGTTTAATAATAATTAAAAACCATATCCAGGTGATGTTCAGCATCCTCACTGCTTCTACGCTGGAAAAAGATCTGAGGCTGCTTTGTGTGGGACATCCAGAAAGAAAAATCTTCCAGGTTTGTTGAGGATTTTTTGGATGTATTTTTTCCTTTTTTTTTTTTCCTGGAGAAGGAATTTTGCACTGGACAGTAAGTCCTGGTTTTGCACCAGCTCAGGGCAGGGAGGAGTGACTGGTTTGGGGTCATCTCTGAGCTGTGACTGTGTTGCCTTTCCCTGGTCTTCAAATTAAAACCAAAACACAGTTTATGGGGAAAAAGGGGTTTTTTACCTCGGTATTTATTGAAGGATCCTTGAGTGCATCACTTGGTCCAGGTGGAATGAACAGAAATGCACCCCAAAATGCACCCCAAAATTCACACACCCCCACGATACACCGCGTACACAATTTACAGTTAATTGCAAATTAACATTCCTATCAAAGATTCCCCAAGGAGAGACTCGAATGAATCCTCCATCCCGAGGAATTCCCCCCTGGATGGGCCTATCTGAGTTTATGGGATGTGTTCTTGGTGTCTTGGGGCTCCCAAGATGTTTGTTCTCCTGGCCTAATGGAGCAGTGATTCTCAGCTAAGACTTCAGACTTGAAGAATTACAACTCTGTGGGCTAAAAGCACTGAGAATACATTAAAACTTTATAAAAGGGTGTATAATAAATGGGGTATAAAAGAAAAGGCAAAAAAATCATCCTGCCATCAACTACTTTGGGGTCATCTCTGAGCTGTGACTCAGCTCCTGGGCAGTGAAATCAGAGATCACAAGAAAATCCTGCGCTCATTTGCATTGAGGACCCTCAGATCTGACAGGATTTTTGTGATTTCCTCCCTCAGCCCTCTCACCGAATTCCCACTGACTCACCCCGCGGAGTCTCTCACTGCTCCGAGGGGCAGAGGCAGATCCCGCCCGGGTGGAACGCGGAGGAGGAATTGGCTCCAGAGGGAAGAGCTCCAGGTTTGTGAGCAGGGAGGAGCAGGAGCAGCTCAGATCCCCTTCGCTCCCCACAGCAAATCCCAGCGCGGCCACGGAAGGGATCCGGGAATTCTGCAGCGGCCGCGGGATCACCGCAGGGTGAAGAGGAGAGAGGAGGGTGAAGAGGAGAGAGGAGAGGGAGGAAGATCGGCAGCAGAGCCTCGGCAGCCCCCGGAGGTGAGTGCCGGCCCCTGGGAGCGGCCGAGGCAGGAGGGAAAATCCAAACGCTGACAGCAGAGACCTGGAAAGGAGCGAGAGCTTCCAGCACTGTTCTCTGTGCTGGGAACCCTTGATTGCAGCCAGGGCTTCGGAGACGCTGTGGGAGCAGGGAAAACGCGCTCTGGGTGCTGATGGAGACTTGAGCAGCTGAGAAACCTCGGCAGGACGCGATCAGCGGGGGAGCCATGGATGGGATTTACCCCTCGGCAGGAGAAGCTGGGCAGGACGTGCCCAATGCCACCGGCTGGGCACAGCAGAGCCGCTCCGCGGTGTCCCTGAGCGTGGTGACAGCTGCCTGCCTGTCCCTGCTCATCCTCTCGGCGCTGCTGGGGAACGCCCTGGTGTGCGTGGCCGTGCTCAGGTTCCGACACCTGCGCTCCAAGGTCACCAACCTCTTGGTGGTGTCCTTGGCCGTGTCCGACCTGCTGGTGGCCGTCCTGGTGATGCCCTGGAGAGCTGCCACCGACGTGTTGGGTTTCTGGCCCTTCGGGGAGTTCTGTGACCTTTGGGTGGCTTTCGACATCATGTGCTGCACGGCCTCCATCCTCCACCTGTGCCTCATCAGCCTGGAGCGCTGCTGGGCCATCGCCAGCCCCTTCCGCTACCAGAGGGTGGTGACGCCGCGCGTGGCCTTCGTCACCATCGGGGTGGCTTGGCTGCTGTCCCTCCTCATCTCCTTCATCCCCGTGCAGCTGCGCTGGCACAAGGAGCCGCGGCCGGGACTGAACGGCTCTGCAGAGGAGGGGAGCTGCGATCCCAGCCTCAGCAGGAGCTACGCCATCTCCTCGTCCCTCATCAGCTTCTACATCCCCGTCGCCGTCATGCTGGGCACCTACGGCCGCCTCTTCCTCATCGCCCGGCGCCAGCTCCGCAGGGTCCGCTCCCTGGAGAGCGCGGCCGGACACGGCCGGAGCTGCCCGGGCAGCCCTCGGGAAACCTCCCTGAAAAACTCCCTCAAGAAGGAGACCAAGCTGCTGCAGACCCTCTCCATCATCGTGGGCGTCTTCGTGTGCTGCTGGCTGCCCTTCTTCGTGCTCAACTGCCTGGTGCCCTTCTGCGATGCCGAGCTCCGGGCTCGGGGAGCGCTGCCGTGCGTCAGCGGGACCGTGCTCGGCGCCTTCACCTGGCTGGGCTGGGCCAACTCCGCGCTCAACCCCATCATCTACGCCTTCAACGCGGAATTCCGCGGGGCTTTCGCCTCCCTGCTGGGCTGGGGCGGTGCCGTGGAGGCGGCGACCTTCAGCAAGGAGCTGGTGTCCTTCCACGCCGACACCACTGACCGCAGGGCCCTGCAGACCCTCAGCCAGCCCCCGCTGCTGCCCCACGCTGTGCCGCAGGTGGAAAACCACGAGGTGTGCTTGGAGAGGGCATCTGCGGGCTCCTCTCTCCATCACGAGCCCTTTCCCGAGGGTGGCACTCCCGTCCCGCTGGCGAGGATTCCCTCACTCGCCAGCAGCGCCTTCCAGTGAATCCGGAGCGGGACAGGGCTGTGGGAATGTCCCCGCAGGGAGGGAAGCTGAGACACTCAGCCCTGCTCCTTCTCTGGGGAGCTGAGGGAAATTCGGGCGTTCCTCTCTCTGTTTGCAGCGTGGGACAGCCGGAGGGGTTTTCCAGGTGTCTCCAGCCGTGGTTTTGGGATGGGATTTTGGTCCCAGCCCGGGCGGGCAGCAGGGATTTGTGCTGCTGCTTTCTCCGTTTGACCCGTGGAAAAAAAACCTCCACACTTTCTGCAAAGGATGGAAATGGAAGGGCTGGAATTCCACTTTCCTGGTGACTTCAGCTGGGAAAGCAGAGCTGGTGTGGTCTCACGAAATGAAATATGGCCAGGAAATGAAAACCCAGCTGTGCCTATGGGGAGAGAGGCAACATTGGCCACTGTCCGTGTCCTGTGGCCACTGGCGTGGGGCTGCTGGATGGGCACTGGCCAAATCCAACTGGTCACTGGCCTGAGGCTGCTGGATGGGCACTGGCCAAATCCAACTGGTCACTGGCCCCTGAGGCTCCTGATGGGCACTGGCCAGATCCAACTGGTCCCTGGCCAGCTCCAGCTGCTCCCTGGGTGCCAAGTGCTGCTGTCAGAGCTGGACAATCCCACCTGGAGCTCGCTGGGCTGTGCGGCACCTCTGGCGATGGAAAAGCGGGAAGAAGGCGATGGATTTGCCGGGATAACCCTCCCGGGCTCACCTCCGGCTCTCCCCGTCCCGCAGGTCCCGGGGCTGTGGCTGTTGTGTCTGGAGCGTGGTGCAGGAAGGATTTGGCGGCTGAAAATCTGCTCTGGAGCCGGGGCAGGAGCCTCGGAGCCTCCCTGAGCTGGGATCGCCCGGCTGGGGAGGTCCTGGCGGGAATCAAAGCTGCGTTTGATCCCTAAAATCCAGGGTTTTAGTCCCTGGATGCTTGGAGCCTTTGGGAATGAGGATGTCCGAGCCCTTCAGAAGGAGCGGCAGAAAATCAACAATATTTTCTTGATTTCTGCTCCTCCTCCTTTTCCGAGGCTGTTCCGTCCCCTTTTGATTTATTCTCCCTCTAATTCTCTTCCTGCTCCATTTGATTACGGCTCCTTCCACTCTGCCCTCCGGAGCTGCCTCATTTCAATCACAAAGCCTCTTCAGAAGCTCTCCGTGCTCCCAATCAACCTCTGGAATTTTCTGTCTGATCGGAGGGGTCGGGAGCAGCTCCCGGCGCTCCTTTCCAGCCGTGACGGTGACTTTGGGAAGGAGTTTTGATCCCCGCCTGATTAAACCCGGCTCATCCCCGCCGCGAATCCCAGGCAGCCTCAGCTCCCCGGCAAAGGGGAACAAAGGGAGAAATCAGCCAGTGCTAATTACAGAGCGCCGCTAATTATCCAACAGAGCCCAGGTACAGGCGGGATCAGCGCGGGAGGGGAGCGGAGCTCGCTCGGACTCCGCGATTTTTCTGGGTCAGCACTGACAGGACCCAACACCATCCGCGACATCTCCCTGTGCCACAGCGAGGAGGATCTGGGGACAATCCAAAAGAATCCTGGGATTTTTCAGCCTGATTTAGAGGAGAAGTTTTTGGTGTGAGAAGGGGACGATCACCTGGAACCCCTCAAATGACCGACTTAATCTGAACGCCGCTGTAATGTTTATAATTAATATTTAAAATTCAGGGTGTTGTGTGGAACCTGGGACTCCTGGTTTGGCGGCAGGAGGGAATTGGAGTGCCCAGCTTTTCCCAAAACTCTTTTGGAAGAGTTTCCTGAGACTCGTGGCAAAGTTGTGAGGCTTAATCCAGGGCTGTTTGTAAAGGATTGGAGGAAAACAAACAGCTCGGTGTCCGTGATGAGCCGCAGGGTGAACCTGCAAAAGAGAGACAACAAAGAGGCTGAAGTGACCCTTTTTTTGTGTCTAATTACCACCTGTATTTAATTATTCTGCATTTTCCCGCAGCAGCTCTCTCCAGCTGCATCTCTGACCTGGGGCTTGGCAGCAGAAGGGGCGAGGTGGTGGCAGAGCCACCCCCAAAGGTGCCAGGCCCTGGAGTGAGTCCCTGCGTGTTACAGACATTCCTGTGGGCAGGCTGGGGAACGGGAACGGCTCCAAACTGGTGTCACTGGGGCTGCCTTGGCCACAGACACCTCTTGTTTACCTGGCTGCAGAATGTGGCACTTCCCCCTCTTTCTTCCTGCACAGGCTTCCTCTGTAATTCCACCAGGAAGCATCTTCCTCATCTTCCTCCTCCTCCTCCCATCCCACATTACACACTCGGGTGAGTGAAATTGTTCCTACCTGGAGCTGATCCCGGAGCAGGAGTTGGGTCAGGATTTGTGCCTGATCCTGCTCTGTAATCCCCCCAAAAAATCCCCAGGTCACATCCTGGAGCTCTGGATGTGCCATGGGCGACCTGAGGAAGGTTCTGGGGTTTTTGGGTGGGCAGCAGAGGAACCCGAGCAAGGTGATATTGGTGAAAGAGGGGAAGGAGGAAAAGTATCAAATCCACGTGGAAGTCAGGAGATAGAGAGGGAAATTTGAGGTTCCTCCTAATCCAAACCATTCCATGATTTTTATGTGTTAGGCTGGGGCAGGCAGGAAGAGAGGAGTTGTGTCCACTGCTCCATTCCCAGCTGGAACTGCCGGAGGACAGCCTGGGATAGGGAATCGCTGTTGTCCTTAAAGTGATTTTTCAGCAAGAAAAAGTCAGGAATTTTAGGAAGAAGGGATTTAGCAGAGAAAGGGAGAATCGGCACAGGGGAGGGTAACGCGATGTGGCTGCTGTGCGATGATGTCTTGCCTGATTTGCTTCCAGGCTGGAAAGCTGCTCCTCTCCTCAGGGAAAGGCCGGGATGGTTTCCCAGGAAAGCTGCTCCAGGCGGGGTCAGGGCTGGCTGAGCATCCTCGGCTCCCGGAGGAGCTCGGCAGAGGCTCTCTGGAATCAGGCGCGGCTGCTTCAATCGCAGCGGTGATTGCGGAGCGCTCAGGAGGGGAGAGGGGAGGATTAACCCTGTCCGGGAGGGTTCGGAGAGAGCAGAGCCAGGATCTCTCCTGGCACCAGCGTGGGAATGGCTTGGATAGAGCCAGGGCCGGGCAGGAAGAACCGGGAGCGAGAGGGACAGAACCGGGAGCGAGAGGGAAGAACCGGGAGTGAGAGGGACGGAACCGGGAGCGAGAGAGACAGAACCGGGAGCGAGAGAGACAGAACCCAGACGGGGAGGGAAGAACCGGGAGTGAGAGGGAAGGAACCGGGAGTGAGAGAGACAGAACCGGGAGTGAGAGGGAAGAACCGGGAGTGAGAGGGGAAGAACCGGGACGGGAGGGAAGAGCCAGGACAGGGCGAGGGAAGT
The DNA here is from genome assembly GCA_035047045.1 of Vireo griseus. Lineage (NCBI taxonomy): Eukaryota > Metazoa > Chordata > Aves > Passeriformes > Vireonidae > Vireo > Vireo griseus. Next base: position 2,943,617 of record JAWWMJ010000078.1, read on the forward strand.
GATGGGATCAAGCAGGAGGAACCAGAAGCGGGCGGGACGAGCCAGAACTGGGATGGAAAAGCGGCGATCAGCCGGGAGGAGCTGGGACAGGACGGGACGATCCCGGAGTGAGCGGGAGGAGCCGGGACGGGCGGGAGGAGCCGGGACGGGGCAGGAGGAGCCGGGACGGGCGGGAGGAGCCGGGACGAGCAGGAGGAGCCGGGAGCGAGCGGGAGGAGCCGGGACGGGGCAGGAGGAGCCGGGGACGGGCGGGAGGAGCCGGGAGCGAGCAGGAGGAGCCGGGACGAGCAGGAGGAGCCGGGACGGGGCGGGACGATCCAGGAGCGAGCGGGAGGAGCCGGGGACGGGCGGGAGGAGCCGGGA
>JAWWMJ010000078.1:3051007-3063269 GCA_035047045.1 Vireo griseus
GGCTTCCCGGCCCCCCTCCCGCCACCGCCGCCGGGGCCACGCTGATGGAGGGCGAGGAGTACGAGAGCCTGCCCAGCGGCGCCGCGCTCGGCACGCACATGGTGGCCGGGGCCGTGGCGGGGATCATGGAGCACACGGTCATGTACCCCGTGGACTCGGTCAAGGTGCGTGGGGATGGCGGCGAGCGGCGGGGGAGGTGTGCCCCGGGGGGAGCGCGGGGTGCGGGCACGGGGGAGCCGCGGGATCCGGGCAGGGTGCCCGGGGGATGCTGCTGCGCTCGGGACAGCCCCGGTGGGGTGCTCGGGGGTACCCGGGGTGCTCGGGGGACGGGGGGAGTGTGCGAGGGGTGGTTGGGGTGCAGGAAGTTGTGGGGTGCAAGGAAAGGGAGTGTAAGAGGTGTGCAAGGAGTTGTTGGGGTGCAAGGAGGGAGGAGTGTAAGGGGAATGCAGCAGGTTTTTGGGATGCAAGAAGAGCTGGAGGTTTAAGGTTTTTTTGGGGTGAGGGGGTATGCAAGGGCTTGTTGGAGTGCAAGGAGGGGAGAGAAGGTAAGGGGTGTGCAAGAGGTTTTGGGGTGCAAGCAGGGGGAGGTGTAAAGGGTGCGCAAGGAGCTGTTGGGGTGCATAGGGGGAAGAGTGCAAGCAGTTGTTGGGGTGCAAGAAGTGCTGGAGGTTCAGGAGGTTGTTGGGGTGCGAGGATGTGTAAGGGATGTGTAGGAGTTGTTGGGGTGCAAGGAGGGAGAAGAGTATGAGGGGTGTTGGAGTGCAGGAGGGGGCAGTTTGGGGTGTTAATGGGGTAAGTGTGCAAGAGGTGTTGGGGTGCAAATGGGGGCAAATGTTTAAGGGGTGTTGGGGTGCAAGAAAGGTGGGAATGTGTAAGGAATCTTGGGATGCAGACGGGCAGAGTGTGCACGTGTGGGAAGGTGTACATGGAACGTTGGGATGTAGAGGCTCCCGGGACAGGGAATGCACTGGACAGGGAATGCACTGGGCACGTCCCCGAGGTGTCACCCCGAGATCCCCGCTGGCTCTGGGGCTCTGCTCCCCCCGGACCCGTCCTGCAGCCCTGGGGAGCTTTGCACAACCGCTGGTGCAAAGGTGACGTCCCAGTGCTGCTCCCTGGCCTGGGAGATGCCACCAGTGCCCTCCTGGATCAGCAGCTCTCCGGGCAGCTTTTCCCTCCCGGAGCGTTGGAATCCCAGCGCAGGAGGGAAGAGCTGCTGGGATGGGATGGAGTGTCCGCACCGGGATGGGGTGGGTGGCACGGACGTGGCTTTGTTGGGGTCGGGGTGTTTGCAGAGGGGCTGGCAGCTGGGGTTCGGAGCTGATGATGCTCGAGCAGACTCAGGGAAGGCTTCCCAGCGTCTCCAGAGTGGTGGGAAGCATCCCGAAGGATAATTCCTCCCTCTGCCTTGGCGGTTTGCTGCTGTGGGGCCTTCAAAAGAAAAGGAAAAGCTGGGAAAGGCCAAACTCCCTCGATGGTGGTGTGGATGAATCACGAGATGTTGCAATGCCTGCTTTTCATGCGGGGCGCCCTGCAAGAGCAGAGGAGAGGAAATGCCTTGGCTTTGAGAGGTTGCAGTGTGACAAGCACTCAAAGGAAACATCCCCTGGTTTTTTACTGTGTTTTCCCTCGCAGTCTGTCTCTTTTTCACCTGGCTCATAGATTTGGGGTGTCCCCCTGGGTGTGGGGTCGGTGCCCACCCTGAGCTGCTGGCACAAACAAATGAGGTGTTTTGTGCCCAGTCATGGCCGGAGCAGCTCCGGGAGTGTTGTCACTCTGAAATTCTGGAGTTGTTCCCGAGGGCATTTCCTCCGTGGGGAAAGCAGAGCGAGGAAACGAAAGTGGTGCCCGCCTTCCCAGAGAGGGAGGCGCTTTGTAGGAAAAATCTCTGTGTTGTGAATTCCCCGGTGGCTCCAGGGCCAGGGCTGTGCTTTAGGCTGGGATAATCCCGCTCAGCCGAGTGCCTGGAAGCGCTGGGGAGCGGATAAAACGCTCTGGCTGCCGCTGTGGAGCGTGGCCAAGGTCGCTCCGTGTGCCGGGGCAGAGCCAAACCCCGAGCTGCAGGCTGGGATCCTGCTCCTGCCCTGGGCACTCGCTGCTGTCCTACCTGCCTGCTTAGGGAAAAGGTGAGAAATAATCCAAAAAAGGGATTTTTTTGATCCCTAAAGAGCTTTGTTTTTTTTGTAGTGGGAGCTGCTCAGTAATAACTCAGCTCCTTAGTGTGGCTCTTTCACTTCACCGTGGGAGAGCAGCCGCGTTCCTACGGAAAGGGAGCGAAGCTTTTCCTCAGTGGGATTTCCTGGAGCAGAGCTCCAGGCTGCAGGAGCTCGGCGTTTCTGGATGTGCACCTGGGCAGCTCCTGCTCGGAGGGGAACGTCTGGGTTCCAGCGAGTCATTTCCTCCCAAAGAGAAACCGAAAATGTCGTAATTTGGGGAATTGTTGGCTGCAGACACTTGCACAACCCCTGGGCTCGGCGGGGTCACGGAGTCCCAGAAAGGTTTGGGTGGGAAGGGACCTTAAAATCCCCCAGTGCCACCCCTGCCATGCCCAGGGACACCTCCCACTGTCCCAGGCTGCTCCAGCCTGGCCTGGAACACTTCCAGGGATCCAGGGGCAGCCACAGCTCCTCTGGGAATTCCATCCCAGCCCCTCCCCACCCTCCCAGGGAAGAATTCCTTCCCAATATCCAATTTAAACCCCCACTCTTTTCCTCCCTGTTATTTTCCAATGTTGAATAATAAAGAATAATTTTATTTTTTTTCACCATTAGGCAAGGCCCCCTCGAGCTCCAGCCTCGCTTTTCCTGTGCCTCTCCCCCTCAGCTCTGGTTGTTTGGGCACTCTGGGCTGCATTTTCCTGGTGCCGCTGGTGTTTCTCAGAGTTCTCAGGCTTGTTTTTGTTTGTAGCTGCTGCAAACAGCTGTGCTGGGAGCCCTGCTCCGTCCCCAGATTATCTGGAGGGATCAGTGAGTCAAGGCCTCCCGATGGCAGCAGAAAAGGACTTTCTGGAGGACTCCCCTGGAGCCTCCTTCCCTGATCCATGCGGTGATTTTTCTGCTGGAGCTGTTTTCCCAAGGGCTGTGACAACAAAGGATGGGATCCCTTGGGGATGTGAGGAACAGTTTTGCTCCCCTGGGGGTTAATTAATTGCTGGGGGGAGAAATTGGAGGCGTGCAGGGCTGGCACCTCCCTTCGTGCAGAGGGCAGCAGTGGCTCTAGGGACAGAAAAAACTCCTTTTCCGTGAAAACTTGGCCTGCCTTTGGAGCTTCCCTGCTGGTCACCAAGGTCCTGGAAGCACAGCAGGACACCTGAGGGAGGCAGGGCAGTGTAGGGCTGTGGATTATTTGGGATTTGCTGGCGGGAGGTTCTGCATCCCCCATCTCCAGCAGCTCCAGGAGGAGCAGTTCCTCTTGTTCCAGCTGAGGGGGAGAGTTGGGATGTTGGGAATTCCTGGGTGAGCTGCTGGGCTGACCCTTGGCTCCCCTCCCTGGGGTTATTTGCAGATACAGAAGTGCTGTTTGTTTGGGGGCTGCTCCAGCTGAACCACCCCCAAAATTGGGGGTTCAGAGCTTTATCCTGGCTCGTGCCCTGTCCAGCTGGTGGAGCTGCCCAGATCCCTGCAGAAACGCAGCTCATTCCCTGCTCAGAGCATTTGCTGTTCCCTTGGGGAGCCTTTGTCAGGCCAGGGCTGTCACACAAACCCGGGAAAAGCAGGTTGTGTTCAGAGAAAAGAAATAAAAAACCCCAAAACAAAAGGCAAACAAGATCTGAGAGTGTTTGTAGGTTGTCAAACCAGCAACCCTCTGCCAGGATGTGTGAAATAGAGACCTGACTCTTACTGGGAAAACAATTCTGGGTAGAAAGCAGTGCAGGAGGGCTGGTGCTGCTCTACCCGAGCTGCATCCAGCAGGACTGAGCTCTTCCCAAGGAGCAGGAACTGCCTGGGCCTGACCCTGGCACTGCTGGTGGTGGTTTTTTAATGCCCAAGCTGCAGCCAGGACGGGCAGGGCGCTCGTGGCTGGCCCCCAGCGCTGCCTTATGCAACGGGGATTAATGGGAGGAGGTGGAGAAGAATTTCTTGGCTGCTTATCAGGGGTGAGGTTCCAGGAGCTGCTTGGTGGCTCCAGATAGGTGAGAGGAGCTGGGGGCACTGCCCGGCTCGGGGAAATCATCTCCCCAAGCCCTGGGCAGCTGCAGCTCCCTCGCTCAGAGCGATCCCAGCTCTGCTCCTCCGGCTCGGCAGCACCACCCAGGACATCCTGGATTCTCTTACTCCTTGGGCTGTTAAATCCACGTTTGGGTTATTCTTTGGCCTGTTTGTCCTCCTAAATGCAGGTTTGGTTATTTTTTTGGCAGTTTATCCTCCTAAATCCAGGTTTTGGTTATTCCTTGGGCTGTTTGTCCCCCTAAATCCAGATTTGGGTTATTTTTTTGGCAGTTTATCCTCCTAAATCCAGGTTTGGGTTATTCCTTGGGCAGTTTATCCTCCTAAATCCAGGTTTGGGTTATTCCTTGGGCAGTTTATCCTCCTAAATTCAGGTTTGGGTTATTCCCTAGGCTGTTTGTCCCCCTAAATCCAGGTTTGGTTATTTTTTTGGCAGTTTATCCTCCTAAATCCAGGCTTTGGTTATTTTTTTGGCAGTTTATCCTCCTAAATCCAGGTTTTGGTTATTCCTTGGGCAGTTTATCCTCCTAAATCCAGGTTTGGGTTGTTCCTTGCACTTTTAGTTCTGTTCAGTCCTGATTTTTGTTATTCCTCAGCTTGTTTTTCTTGGTTTTGGTTATTCCTTGGGCAGTTTATCCTCCTGAATCCTGCTTTTGGCTACTCCTTGGGCTGCTGAATCCTGGTTTTATCTGATCCTTGAGCTGTTTGCCATGTTCAATCCTGCTTTTGGTTATTCCTTGTGTTTTCAGTCCTGGTTTTATCTGCTCCTTGGGCTGTTAGTCCTGTTTGATGCAGGTTTTGGTTATTCCTTGGGCTGTTTATCCTGCTTTTGGTTATTCCTTGGGCAGTTAGTCCTGGTTTTTATCTGCTCCTTGGGCTGTTAGTCCTGTTTGACGCAGGTTTTGGTTATTCCTTGGGCAGTTAGTCTTGGTTTTACCTGCTCCTTGGGCTGTTAGTCCTGTTCTGCCCACAGGTAGTGGATGGCTGATGCAAACTGCAGCCTGTGTGGGCTCTTCTGGACTATGGGGTGCATTTTAAACCCATTCAGAGCAGCTCAGATCCACAAAAACCCCCCCAAAATCCCATTTATCCATTCTCACGTGAGAGCCTGCCCACCTTACATCCCTTTTCCATGAAGACCTGCCCTGTTCCTGATCGAGCTGGGGCCACAGGGAGTCTGTAAATTGATTTTCCTGGTGCTGTTTGTGGCCCCTGGCAGGTGCAGGAGGCTCTGTTCCATCCTGGGAACTGCTGGGGTGAAAGTGGGGACAACCTGGATCCTCAATAAGGGTGGAAATCCTTGGTTTTACTTCCCAAAACCACGCTTTGGGCCGTGCACATGAATGTCACCTGCTCCTCCCACGACATCCCAGAGCTCAACCGGGGCGAGACTGAGATTTCCTCCGGAGCATCCTGAAACCCTGACCAGTATCCATGGGATGGGAAGGTGCAGAGGCCCATGAGGGGTTGCAAGACTGGCTGAGAGTTGGGTTTAAACCCTGCTTTTAATTCCCAGTGGGTTCAGTGCATTGCCACCCTCCCAGGAGGATTTTCCTGAGCCTTTGGGTTCATTTCCAGAGCCGGTCGGAGCTCCCAGGGAATGTGGGGCTGTGGAACCAGGCTTTGCACCAGGCTGCCAAATTCCCTGTTGGAGGGTGATGCCTTTCAGCTGATGCTGGAGTCTGAAATTCCAGCCGAGTCTCCTCACAAAGAATTCCTGTGTGATTTTTAGGAGGTTTTTAGAGGATTTGCTACGAATTCCGTAGTTTGGTTGGTTTAGGCTTGAGGTTTCGTTATTCCTGGTGAAAGTCCTGAACTGAGCTCTGATCTCTTCCTTGGGTTCATGTAGAGGGTGTGGAAGTGCCTGGGGGTTCCAAAGTTCCTTTGGGAAGTGCTTTGGGGTTCCAAAGTTCCTTTGAGAAGTGCTTTGGGGTTCCAAAGTTCATTTGGGAAGTGCTTTTGGGGTTCCAGGGTTCCTTTGGGAAGTGCTTTGGGGTTCCAGGGTTCCTTTGGGAAGTACTTTGGGGCTCCACGGTTCCTTTGGGAAGTGCTTTGGGGTTCCAAGGTTCCTTTGGGAAGTGCTTTGGGGTTCCAGGGTTCCTTTGAGAAGTGCTTTGGGGTTCCAAAGTTCATTTGGGAAGTGCTTGGGGTTCCAGGTTTCCTTTGGGAAGTGCTTGGGGTTCCAAGGTTCCTTTGGGAAGTGCTTTGGGGTTCCAGGGTTCCTTTCAGAAGTGCTTTGGGGTTCCAAAGTTCCTTTGGGAAGTGCTTGGGGTTCCAAGGTTCCTGTGGGAAGTGCTTTGGAGTTCCAGGGTTCCTTTGGGAAGTGCCTGGGGGCTCCAAGGTTCCTTTGAGAAGTGCTTTGGGGTTCCAAGGTTCAAACCTTAAAGGTTTTTATGGGATGAAGGCTGTGCTGCAGTGCGGCCTCCTGGCTAATTAATGAAGGGATTGATGAGCTGGAGGGGATCCTGCCGATGAGGGAATTGTTCCTGCAGCTCTCAGGCTTCTCCTTGGAAAAGCATGAATTCCAGAGGTTGCTGAACTCGCCTTTCCCAGGGCCGAGGCCTTCCCAGTGTTTGTGTTTCGAGGCTGAGGCTGCTCCAAGGGCCGTGTCCCTCCGGGCTGGTTTCGGTGTCACGGGCTGGAATTGCAGAATCATGGAATTATTGAGATTGGAAAAGCCTTCCAAGGCTATCCAGTCCAACCTGTGACCCATCCCTACCTTGCCACCATCCCGGAGCATGGAGTGCTGCATCCAGGCCTTCCTTGGACACCTCCAGGGATGTGACTCCATGACCTGTCCCAATGTTCAACCCTTTCCCACATGGAGGACAGGAGGGATCCGTGGGCATTTTGCTGCTCAGGATTTCCTGGGATGATCTCTGTGGGATGGCTGGGGACGTTTGAGCTTTCCCAGTGCCTCTCCCATTGCTTGGACCCCTCTCAGGTTGTTATTGTCACCTGGGACCCCTCTCAGATTGTCACTGTCACCTGGGACCCCTCCCTCATTGTCACTGTCACCTCCAGGCCCTTGAGCCCTTCTGTGTGATGAGATCATCTGCAGAGGCCTGGAAGAAGCTCCAAGTAATTTTCCTGAGGGGAAAATTGTGCTCTTTAGGGGTGGTAGGGAGGTTTGGAGGAGGTTTGGCTTGCCAGGAGCTCAACTGGCTTAAAATCCATGGAAGAAAACAACCTGAGGGACACAAGTGCAGCTGGAATTGCCTGGCCAGGCCCACGGTGGGTGCAGAGCTGTGGGAGCTGAGGGGAAAACAGGGATAAGGAATGTCCTGGAGCACTGGGGGATGGTGACTCTACCTTTTCCTTCTGGGGGAATTCCTGCCTGTTCCCACTCCATGACCTGTCCCAATATTCAACCCTTTCCCACATGGAGGACAGGAGGGATCTGTGGGCATTTTGGTACTCAGGATTTCCTGGGATGATCTCTGTGGGATGGCTGGAGAGGTTTGAGCTTTCCCAGTGCCTCTCCCAGTGCTGGGACCCCTCTCAGGTTGTCATTGTCACCTGGGACCCCTCCCTCATTGTCACTGTCACCTCCAGGCCCCTGAGCCCTTCTGTGTGGTGCGATCATCTGCAGAGGCCTGGGAGGAGCTCCAAGTAATTTTCCTGAAGGAAAAATTGTGTTCTTTAGGGGTGGCAGGGAGGTTTGGAGGAGGTTTGGCTTGCCAGGAGCTCAGCTGGCTTAAAATCCATGGAAGAAAACAACCTGAGTGACACAAGTGCAGCTGGAATTGCCTGGCTGGGCCCATGGTGGGTGCAGAGCTGCAGGAGCTGAGGAGAAAACAGGGATAAGGAATGTCGTGGAGCACTGGGGGATGGTGGCTCTGCCTTTTCTCCTGCTGGGGGAATTCCTGCCTGTTCCCACTCCATGACCTGTCCCAATGTTCAACCCTTTCCCACATGGAGGACAGGAGGGATCCGTGGGCATTTTGCTGCTCAGGATTTCCTGGGATGATCTCTGTGGGATGGCTGGGGACGTTTGAGCTTTCCCAGTGCTCCTCTCAGTGCTGGGACCCCTCTCAGGTTGTCATTGTCAACTGGGACCCCTCCCTCATTGTCACTGTCACCTGCAGGCCCCTGAGCCCTTCTGTGTGATGCGATCATCTACAGAGGCCTGGGAGGAGCTCCAAGTAATTTTCCTGAAGGAAAAATTGTGTTCTTTAGGGGTGACAGGGAGGTTTGGAGGAGGTTTGACTTGCCAGGAGCTCAGCTGTCTTAAAATCCATGGAAGAAAACAACCTGAGGGACAGAAGTGCAGCTGGAATTGGCTGGCTGGGCCCACGGTGGGTGCAGAGCTGAGGGGAAAACAGGGATAAGGAATGTCCTGGAGCACTGGGGGATGGTGGCTCTGCCTTTTCCCCTTCTGAGGGAATTCCAGCCTGTTCCCATTCCATGACCTGTCCCAACGTTCAACCCTTTCCCACATGGAAAAGGAAGGATCTGTGGGCATTTTTCTGCTCAGGATTTCCTGGGATGATCTCTGTGGGATGGCTGAGGAGATCTGAGCTTTCCCAGTGCCTCTCCCAGTGCTGGGACCCCTCTCTCATTGTCACTGTCACCTCCAGGCCCCTGAGCCCTTCTGTGTGGTGCGATCATCTGCAGAGGCCTGGGAAGAGCTCCAAGTAATTTTGGGAAAAATTGTGGTCTTTAGGGGTGGAAGGGAGGTTTGGAGGAGGTTTGGGTGCCAGGAGCTCAGCTGGCTTAAAATCCATGGAAGAAAACAACCTGAGGGATGGAAGTGCAGCTGGAATTGCCTGGCCGGGCCCACGGTGGGTGCAGAGCTGTGGGAGCTGAGGGGAAAACAGGGATAAGGAATGTCCTGGAGCACTGGGGGATGGTGACTCTACCTTTTCCTTCTGGGGGAATTCCTGCCTGTTCCCACTCCATGACCTGTCCCAATATTCAACCCTTTCCCACATGGAGGATGGGAGGGATCCGTGGGCATTTTTCTGCTCAGGATTTCCTGGGATGATCTCTGTGGGATGGCTGGGGAGATTTGAGCTTTCCCAGTGCTGGTTGGGGTCCTGGGATCTCTCTCTCGTTGTCACTGTCACCTCCAGGCCTTTGAGCCCTTCTGTGTGGTGCGATCATCTGCAGAGGCCTGGGAGGAGCTCCAAGTAATTTTCCTGAGGGAAAAATTGTGTTCTTTAGGGGTGGCAGGGAGGTTTGGAGGAGGTTTGGGTGCCAGGAGCTCAGCTGGCTTAAAATCCATGGAAGAAAACAACCTGAGGGACACAAGTGCAGCTGGAATTGCCTGGCCGGGCCCATGGTGGGTGCAGAGCTGAGGGGAAAACAGGGATAAGGAATGTCCTGGAGCACTGGGGGATGGTGTCTCTGCCTTTTCTCCTTCTGGGGGAATTCCTGCCTGTTCCCAGTTTTCCCAGCTCGCCCTTCCAGGAGCTGTCCCGAGCTGCTGGGCAGCTGCAGGAGGGACAAGCTGGGGCAGAGTCAGGGTGTTGAAAGCAGGAGGCAATTACTGCCTTCCCTGGGATTCCTCTGCCAGCCTTTGGAGCAGCCACAGCAGCCTCATCCCTTGGACTCTCCATGGATAAAGCAGAGCAGAGGTTACATTTCCCTCCTGGAGCAGCCTGGGTGTCGCAATGGGAGTGTGGAGTCCATCCAGCAGGATAAAAATAAAAAAATAGGATAAAAAAAAAAGGGATAAAAATAAATAATGGGATCAAAATAAAAAAAAAAGGGGATAAAAATTTAAAAAACGGGATGAAAATGAAAAATAGGATAAAAATAAAAAATAGGATCAAAATTAAAAGAAACAGGATAAAAATTTAAGAAAATGGGATGAAAACAAAAAATAGGATAAAAATAAAGATAAAAATAAAAAATAGGTTCAAAATGAAAAGAAACAGGATAAAAATTTAAAAAAAGGGATAAAAACAAAAAAGAGGATAAAAATAAAGATAAAAATGAAAAATAGATAAAAATAAAAAAATATTAAAAATAAAAAAGTAGGATAAAAATAAAAAAGGATTAAAATATGATAAAATAAAAATAGGATAAAAATAAAAAATAGGATAAAAAAATAGGATTAAAATAGGATAAAAGTAAAAATAGGATAAAAACAGAATTAAAAAACAGGATAAAAATTTAAAACAGGATAAATATAAAAAATAGGCTAAAAATAAAAACAAAGAGGATAAAAATAAAAAAAATATAGGATAAAAATAAAAAATAGGAAAAAAATCGACAAAAAACCAGATAAATAAGGAGTGTCCAGGGGCTGAGCTGAGCCCTCAGTGATGTTGGGATGGTGGCAGCTGTGGGATCTGTGCTCTCAGGTGGGTAACCAAGGCCTCTCCTCGTGTGCTTTGTTGCAGACACGGATGCAGAGCCTGCAGCCCGACCCCAAGGCCCAGTACCGCAGCGTGTACGAAGCCCTCAAGAAGATGGTGCTGACCGAGGGGCTCTGGAGGCCTTTACGTGGGATTAATGTCACCGTGCTGGGGGCTGGCCCTGCCCACGCCATGTACTTTGCCTGCTATGAGAAAATGAAAAAGTCTCTCAGTGATATTTTCCAGCAGGGAGGAAACAGCCACTTGGCCAATGGTATTTTTGGGGGTTTTCACTTGAAAAAAAAAATCCCATTTGTGGTTATCGACCTGTCCCTTGCTTGCTTCTCGCTCAGCCTGGTGTCCCTCCCCATCTAAATTCCTGTTTAATCTCAAATTATTCCAGAACAAAGCATCAGTTTAGTGGGCAAAAGGTGTCCAGCTGCAGCTGTGCTGTTCCTGTATTTTCATGGGATACTTAAAGTTGGGAAAGACCTTCAGGATCATCAAATCCCAGCTTTGAGGTATCACCTAAGCTGTGACCTTGTGTTGAAGGCATCCCCTGAACCTCTGGAGGTTTGAAGTTCAGGTGTCCCTGGGGGCACAGACTGTGCTCCATCCTCCGTGTGCTTTAATTTTGAGCAGGAGTTTTTCCCTTTTAAACTCCTCGGGGAAGTGCTTCTGGAATATTTCCCTTTTAAACTCCTCGGGGAAGTGCTTCTGGAATATTTCCCTTTTAAACTCCTCAGGGAAATGCTTGTGGAATATTTCCCTTTTAAACTCCTTGGGGAAATGCTTCTGGAATATTTCCCTTTTAAACTCCTTGGGGAAATGCTTCTGGAATATTTCCCTTTTAAACTCCTCGGGGAAGTGCTTGTGGAATATTTCCCTTTTAAACTCCTTGGGGAAGTGCTTGTGGAATATTTCCCTTTTAAACTCCTTGGAGAAGTGCTTCTGGAATATTTTCCTTTTAAACTCCTCAGGGAAGTGCTTGTGGAATATTTCCCTTTTAAACTCCTTAGGGAAGTGCTTCTGGTTTTCCTGAGGCTTTGGACTAACCAAGCAATAGCAATAACCTGGAACTGAGCAGCCAGAGCTTTACCAAAGGGGAGATTTCCATGATTTTGATGGGAAGTGTTGGTAGGAATCTTCCATGGGGTCACTGAACTCGGCTAAGGGAATAAAATTCCTTCTCCTCGCTGCTCTTTGCTGGGAACACATTCCTGAGTTTGCCTTTCAAGTAGCTACAGGTGTTGACAGGAAAACTGGAGCTGTGGCTCGGTGAGGAATGACCAAAAGTCATTTGGGCGAGAGGGAATTGGAGGTGGGAGCCGACATCAAAGGGAAGGTGTGGCTGGAGAGCCTCATCCCAGAGCCGAGCACGGGAGGGGTCACGGCCAGCAGGGTTTGGCAGGACCTGGGCTGGAGGAGTGTTGGAAAGCAGGCTGAGTAAAGGGATGAAAATCCCTAATTATGGATGTGCCGAGGGGATGGCGAACGTTGCTCATGGCTGGCTCAGGCGCCGGCGGCGTCTGGGATGGATGAAACCTCTGGAATTGTTGTTGGGAAGAGCAAAGGTGGAGACTGGGAGTGGATTTCTCTCAGGATGGGTTTCCTGCCCTGGGAATCTTTGCTGTGGGGCCTGGGTGCTCCCTGAGCATGGATGGGATTCCTCCATGGGTGGGATCCCCCGGATGGATTCCACCAAGGATGGAGCCCCCCATGGATGGGATCACCCCTGGATGGGATCCCCCATTGAAGGAATCCACCATAGATAGATCCCAGATGGATTCC
>JAWWMJ010000078.1:3111368-3122057 GCA_035047045.1 Vireo griseus
AGGCTTTGTTATGTCAGTGTGAGCATGAGAGAACAGCACTGAACGAGCTCCAGGGACCTGCAGAGTTACACTGGGCATTGCAGGGCTGGAGAAATAGAAAAGTTCAAACCTGAGTCCTCAGTGGCACCCCCGGGGACACCTGGGCACATCCTGGGGACATCAGTGCCTGCAGGTGCCAGATCTGCCCTCACTTCCTGCAGATCAGCAGGGATTGAAGGCCGCTGTTGTTTCCTGTGCTCCTGGTGAAATAAAATATCCCAACCGAGATTCCAGGGCTGCTTTGAACGATGAACGACCAGCAGAGCCCAGAAATAGCCCCGTGCTCCTGCTGCTGCTTTGATCTGGGGCACACACAAAACCCTGAGTAGTCTCTGCCACACAAACCTTTCCCCAGCCAGGGTCGAGCATCTCCCAGCCTGGAAAACAAAACCCTTTGCTGGGTGAGTGGGTGAGGATTTGCAGGATCGGGCCCGGCAGCCTCGGCCGTGTTATTTGTTTGGCTCTGCTGTTGCAGAGGTTTCCTTAGCGACCACTGTATCCTTTTACAAGGCATTGTTGGTGACACACATTGACGTGGGGATGCTAAAAACGATGGCACCCAATAAAAATAACCCCGGTGGTGACCCCGTTTCCTTAAGCAAACAGCGCCATTATCCACCAGGAACCGGCCAGAGGGAATTCTCGCTGGAACAATGATGCCTGCAGCCCTCAGCAGCACCAACGGGAGCCTCTCTGGAGCTTGCAAAGGTCAAGAGGAAAATCTCCCCTCCTTTGCTCTCTGTGCCTGATTCCAGCATTTCCTGGCACAGGGCTGGCCGGGAGAGAGGGAAATGTTCCCTGGGATCTCTTCTAAAGCCCAGGATCCAATTCCCTGCATGGATAAAACGTCCCTTTGCTGTTTGGTGATGGGGGGTGGTGCAGATCTGGGTCCTTCCCTCACACAGGTCCCTCCTGAGGGGCTGAAAATCAGCCAGGTTTGGATTTCCCAAAATCCCAAAATTGGCAGCTCCGTGTTGTAATCCAAGGAAAATTCGTGGGTCAGTTCTCCTGCTGATCCTCAGCTCTGGAAGGGATTGGGTGCAGATTTCAGCTCCTCAGCGGGGTGAAAACTCCGAATTTTCTTCACCAACTCCATGAAAACAGAAACCTCGGGAATGGTTTGGGTTGGAAGGGACCCTAAAGCCCATCCAGCCCCACTGGCCATATCTGATCCCGAGGGTGGGAGGGGACACCATGAACTGCTGGGATCACTAAATCCATGAATGTTTTTGGGAAGACATTGGCCAGAGGCAAAGGAAAACAGGGAGCAGAGCCATTGTCCAATGTGGATTTAATAGGAGGCTGATTTCTGGTGTAAACACGGGCAGAGGAGTCGATGTTGGGTTGATACAGCCAGTCCTGGCCTTTACTGGTGCCGGCATGAGCTGGTTTGAAGCTGGCCTGGATCTCTTTTATCCATCTGACATACCCTGCCATGGAATTTTGGCGGTTTTCCCATGGAAAATTATGACTTTGCATCAAAACCTGATTATTTTCCAGTTTATGATTATGATTTTATTTTTTCTTTGACAAGGAGCTGACGCTCTTTGTTTACAGATCAGCCTGGGTTCGCTGCTCTCTGGTGAAAACACGAAAACCTCGAGTCAAGCAGGCCTGGCGTGCGTGGTTTCAATTTGGTGTCACAACCCCAGTTCATACAAGGAGATGGGAGAAGAAAGTTCCAAAGGAATTTTCTCCCAGTCCCAGAGCCTGGAATTCTCTGGTTTAACCCATCATGAGTGGAGAATATGGGTTTGGAACCAGGTCCAGCTTAGGGGACCAGGCTGGGCCTTTCTTTTCACTGTCCCCTCTTCATCTGAGGGTGCCCAGGCCTGGGCGTTGATCTGGGCTCATCCCAGTCGGAATTTCATCCAAAGGAAGAAATCCTCTTGCTTTTCCCTCCCCATCCAAAGAGTTTGGGATCCAGTGGGAGGGAGTTTTGCCTCCACAAATTCTTTATGAGCTTCACACCGACCCCAGGCTTGGGTAGGGAAGGAGGGGAATGGAGAGGGAATATCTGCCTTGTCTGAGCTGAGCCTCACCAGCATTCCCAGAGATTTATGGCTGAAAACCAGCTCAAACCAGTCTGAATTTTAACTTCTAAAACTGAAGGAGGACAGTGACTCCAACCTCAACATGAGAACAGAGCTCTTGAACTAAATTATTTCAACTTTGGGCAGAGCCTGCTCCTAAATGAGTGACAACCACTCACAGTGCCAGGCCAGGATTCCCTGCTCATCCTGGGATTCGTGGATATTCTGATTCAGACACGGAGATTTCGAGAGGCTGAGGCAAAAGATAAGCTGGCTTTGATAAGCTCTTGAACTGAAGGAAAATATTCCTTTCAGATTCATCTAAAAAATGCAGGGAAGCCTTGGAGGAAGAGTCTGGAAAAGCCTGGAATGAAGCCTTTATTTACTTTTCTTTTCCCTGTTGTTCATTTCCCCTCTTTTTTCCTGCCCCTCCCAGAGAAGAGACCTAAGTCCTACTTTGCAGTTTTGCTTCGTGACGTTGGCCATGGCCTTTCCCTGCTCCCTGCCCTCGTTTCCCATGGATAAATGGGAATATTCAGAAGAGCTGAGCCAGAGGGGAACTCCAGGTCAGCTCCAGGCTCATCTCCCAAGACAGGACCAGTTTTGTCCCTGTGATTTCCAGAAGCACTTTCTGCTAGGCCTGTGCATTCCTGCTGGGGCTGGAATTGGCTGTGGAGGGGCAAGAAATTTATTGTAAACTTCTCTGAAGTGGAATTTCTTCTGAAAACTTTGTTTCTTTATTGCTGGGATGTTTTTCCTCGTATTTAGCCTGAGTCACTCCTGCTGCAGCACAAACTTTGTGCCCTGTGGCCTTGGAGAACTTGGAGTGAGGCTGTGGCAGGGATTTGTTTGAGGACTTTAAGCATCAGAGAATCTTGGAATTCCAGAATGGTTTGGGTTAAAAGGGACCTTAAATCCCATCCTTAAATCCCACCCTTAAATTCCACCCTTAAATCCCACCCTTAAATCCCATCCTTAAATCCCATCCCTGCCCTGGGCAGGGGCACCTTCCACAATCCCAGGTTGCTGCACCATGAAACACTTGGAAAACCACTTGTAGGAAGCTGAATCCCAGATCCAGGTGTTATAATTCCTATTGTTTCCCTCAAAAGGCATCTCAAAAGTGCCAAATTTGAGGGATTTGAGTGCACAGCCCCCAAAACTGGACACCAAACCCCAAAACAGGATGTGATTAGAGACCAATGGCACCTCAGTGCCACAAACTCACCTGAACCTTGAATTGTCCCCAAATTGCCCATGAGGATAAATTCAGATTTTTTGTATTTTATGGCCAAATTGCAGTTTTTGAGCAGGAAGGTGAGTGCCTGTCCTTAACCTCTGGCACTGCCAGGTTCATGAACACTAAATGGGGACAATTTCTAATTATAAGACAAGAATTTCATGAGTATTGATGACCCTGTCCAGTGGGAAGCCGTGGAGGAACAGTTTCTTTTGGAGATCAGTAGCTGGTAAAGCTCTTGAGAGTCACTGCTTGGACTGGAACAAAAAAGGAGCTCTAAATCCTCAAGTATTCACATCTCTTGCCCCTGGATTTAAAATCAAACCCTTTCCATTGTCTGGAAGTTCTGAGGAAATAAAAATAGGGAGCTATTTCAGTCCAAACACAGAAATAAGCACAGAAAGCTGAGAGTAACTGAGCTGGGCAGCTGAGCATCCCAGGAAAATCCTGCTCGTGGCTTTCCAGCCACTGGTGACCACAGCTTTTAAAGGAAATAAAGCAATGAAAATGTGCCTGCATAATCCACCCAACCCCCTCCTGCTAACAGGGAGTTTATGAGGATTTCCTTTGAATTGTTGGAGAAGTGGTTAAAAAAAAGATGCATTAAAAGCTATTAGAAAATGTAGTTGTAATAACAAACATGACTTTAGGGAAGGGGGAGTAACCCTAAAAAGATTCCCAAGTTTGGAGTTTCCAGACTCTTTTGGAGTGTGGCCAAAATAATGATTGACGCTGGGGGTCAGTGACGGGGTGAGCGTTTGTTGTTTGGGGAGACGATGGCCGGGGCAGTTTCACAATGGAATCTCTGGAAAAGCAGGATTCTTCCCGGGCAGGATGTTTACAACAACCCCCAGCCCTCGTCCCTGCACCCCCCCGACCATGCTGTGTGTGCTGATGTCACCACTGTGTCACCTCCTGGGCCTTCTGCATCATCCCCCATTCCCATTTCCTCCCCACTCAGACCCTGCTGCTTTCCCAGTGCTCGCAGCTGGAAGGTCATGGAATCCCAGAATGGTTTGGGTGGGAAAGGACCTTAAAGATCTCCTTTATCCAGGGGCACAGACGTCACCACTCCCTGCTCCCTGAGCTCCCAACCACGGCTCTTTGCTGGCATGGGATGGAATTCCCAGGGAAGCTGTGGCTGCCCCATCCCTGGCAGTGCCCAAGGCCAGGTTGGATGGGGCTTGGAGCACCCTGGGACAGTGGGAGGTGTCCCTGCCCACGGCAGAGGGAGTGGGATGAGTTTTAAAGTCACTTCCAACCCAAACCATTCCTTGTTCTGTGCCTGATAAACCAACCCCTGGATCATTTGGAGCTGCCTCAGTCCCTTGTGGTCTCTTTCTCCTTTTCTTTCTTTGCTCCTGTTTTCTGCTCGCCATTACCATGTCCATCACTGATCCCTCTCCACTCCCCCCTGGTTCCCTCTCCTCCTCCCCTCCTCTCCTCGAGCTGTGTCCTGTTTGTTGCAGCCCCTGCCCTCTCCTTCACCCCAGCCCTTCTCCCCTCCGGCTCCCATTCCACGCCTGCCTATGGAAACGCTGGTGCTGGTATCCAAAACAGAGCAGGAAGGAGAGACAGGAATCTCCCTCCAGCAGCCAAACCCCTCAGGACTCCCCAGCTGACAGGGAGAGCTCTGGAGCTGCTGGCTCAGCCCTCACCATCCCAGGGGATCATGGCCCAGGCCACGCCAGCGACTCATTCCCATTAAACCCTCGGACATCTCCTTGGGTTTCCTCTGCTCCCGACTCCCGTGAGGAAGGAGGAGGATGCACACGAAGAGGCAGCAATGCTTTGCTTTCCTAGCTTTACTTTCTGAATTTTTCCCTTTTTTTTGTGTTGTTTCTTTTTTTTTTTTTTTGTCCCTTTAAAGTCTTGTTTTTAAACAAGGCTTCCTGCTGTCCTCGGAGCTGGCAGGGCTCCGGCCCAGGATGGGAAGAGGACAGGCCTGGGAAGGGAGGAAAGGGCTCTGATTCAGCAGAGCAGGGCTGTGACTCAAAGCGCTGCCACTCTTGGAAAGGGCACTCTCACAATGTTGGCATTATCAGGGATGAGGCAGGGGAGGAAATCACTGCTGTGATAAGGATAAGGATGCAAAGGGACAGAACAGGCAGCAGAAACCTCACAGCGCCACAGAACCGTGGAATCATTAAGGTTGGAAAAGGTTTTTGGGATGGACAAGTCCAGCCATCAACTGTGTCCCCAAGGGCCTCACCCACACATCTTTCGAGCACTCCCAGAGATGGACACCCCACCACTTCTGTGGGCAGCTCCACCACTTCCCACCACCTCTAGAGAAGTCCTCAACCCCTCTCTTTGCAGGGCTGTGATCCCAGAGATTCGGGATAAGAACCATTCCGGTATCCAAGACTTTCTCCCAGCCTGGCAGAGCCATCAGCTCCTCCTGCAGATCCAGCAAACCTTCAGCTCCCACAGCTCCCACCGTGGGACAGGAGGACCAAGCTGGAACATTTGTAAAGCCTGAAATAATGGAAAAGCTCCCAAACCAGCTACAATTTCGACTTTCCAGTCATCCAATATTTACCACAGAGCCTTCAAATGTCACTCTGAGTGTAATGAACAGGGCTGGAGAGGAAGAAGCTTTGGGATAATCAGCACAGCTCAGGCAGTGACCTATGAATCACTTTGCAGGAAGTCCATCCTCCTTCCCAAGAAAAACGTGCATTGAAGCAGCTGAACAGGAGGTTGGTTGTCCAGGCTGGATCAGAATGAACGGAATAGTGAATTGGAATAGTGAATGTCCAAGGGTTTCATCAGGAATTCAAGTCAGAGAGTCCCCTGTACGTGTCAGCGTGAAGGGAGCTTTGGTGGGAAGCTGGGAGTGAGGAAGCAAAGCAGGACTGGGGCACCAAAATTCCATGGATGAGTCTGAAATGGTCAGTGCAGGCAGAGATTCCAAAGGGGTGTTTGAGCCCACTCAGCACTCACAGATCCAACACCCAACACTCACAAATCCAATACCCGACACTCACAAATCCAATACCTGACACTCACAAATCCAATACCCACAAATTCCAACACCCAATACTCACAAATCCAACACCCACAAATCCAATACCCAACACTCACAGATCCAACACCTAACACCCACAAATCCAATACCCAACACCCACAAATCCAACACCCCACACTCACAAATCCAACACCCACAAATCCAACACCCAACACTCACAAATCCAACACCCACAAATCCCAACACCCAACACCCACAAATCCAATACCCAACACCCACAAATCCAACACCCAACACTCACAAATCCAATACCTGACACTCACAAATCCAACACCCACAAATCCCAACACCCCACACTCACGAATCCAACATTCAGCACTCACAAATCCAACACCCAACACACAAATCCAATACCCAACACTCACAAATCCAGCACCCACAAATCCAACATTCAGCCCTCACAGATCCAACACCCAACACTCACAGATCCAATACCCACAAATCCCAACATCCAACGCCCACAAATCCCAACACCCAACACACAAATCCAACACCCAACACTCACAAATCCAACACCCACAAATCCAACACCCAACACTCACAAATCCAACACCCACAAATCCAATACCCAACACACACAAATCCAACACCCCACACTCACAAATCCAATACCCAACACTCACAAATCCAACATTCAGCACTCACAAATCCAACACCCGACACGCTCAGATCCGACACTCAGCACTGCCACTGCCACAGCAATATTTGGCCTTGTTTTTCCAAGAGGACAGTAAGACCTGATTAATTCTGCACCCTCACACTCTGTCCCCTCTCAAATTTTGTCTCCCTCCCACTCCATCACCTGAGCTGACAGAATTTGAGGCTCTGCTCTCTCTGAAAGCGTTGGGTTGGCATTTGGGGGATCTGGTTGTCACCCCAGTTACACACACGGATTTTTGGCAAACCACTTCCTCCTCCTCTGCCTGTTTTTCCATTTGTGAACCAGAACTATCAATTCTTGCTCTGTCCAACTCCTTCCCTAGCCTGTTTAGGCTCCTTGGAGAAGATTCAGGCTCTTGCAAAATGTTTATGCAGGGCTTGGCAGGAGGGAGCCAAGGTTTTGCCTGGGACCTATAGAATATCCCAGAAGCAGAGCCCAGCTGGTCCTGCAGGAGCTGCTGGGAAATCATGGACACCCAAGTTTTAGGTCAGTTGCTTTAAAAACTGGGATCAGATTGGCCTCCAGGCTTCCTCCTGCAATTCCTGACATAATTCACATTATCCTGACCATGAAATATTAAATCTGGCCATGTGTATGCTCAGCAAAGCCCTCCAGTGAAGGCTCCGTGCCCTCCCAGCAGTTGGGATGGGTTGGGATGCCAGGCAGAGCTGCTGAGTCACGGCCATTCCAACAGGACAATCCTGATGCTCACATGTTGCTTTTCCTCAGTTTTCCACCGCTTGTGATGCAGATTTTGATGATCTAAAAGGCCATTTCTTCCCTCGGATGTCCCTGATCCTCTGACATTTAAACAAAAGGCAATCATCCCACAGCTTCTGCTGGGAAGAGCTGGAATCTTGCCAATCACAATATTCCCCTCCTCTTTCCACTGACGTGGGGAGGCCTGGGTGTCTCAAAGGAGGGTCTGAGCAGGCAAACCCTCGGTGCTGAGGGTTTAAACTGAGCTTTAGCTTCAGGCAGAACCTGGCACAGGAGTGGTGGAGTTGTTTCACCTACAGCTCATATCATTAGAGCAGTTCAAATACTCCATTAAAAATTAAAAGCTTTAATGGGAACCGCTCAGCTGGACAAAATCACCCTCCTGAACAAGGCCAGGAAAGCAGGGTCTGATTTACAACAAACTGCATTTAAACCCTCGAATATGCAAGAGCTGCACTGGGAGGGTGTTAAAATAACCCCAAATTAGAACATTCAAACATCAGAGCATTCAAACTCACCCATGGGAGGAGAAGGTGAAGAACTCCCCAAATCACTTGAGCAAATTACTCAGCGCCCACCTTTGTGTCTCACCTCGGAGGAGGAAAGAAGTCTCAGCTCTCAAACTCTCCAAGTTCCTTCTGCCTTTGCCATTCCCACCAGCGGTGCCACCAAGAGCTCACTGATGTCCCCAAATGTCAGTGCTAGGTGGTGGAGACAGACTCCATAAATCCAATTCCTCATGGAATGGATGTGGATTCATGGGATTCACTCACAGATTCAGCTCAGCCTGGTGCTTGGGGACACGGATCAGGGATGGACTTGGCCACCCAAGTGTTGGGTTAATGGTTGGATTTGATGATCTTGAAGGTCTTTTCCAACCTAAATCATTCCATGACCCTGTAGCTGCTCTCCCTCCCTGGAAGGCTCCCCTCCCTTATCCCAAGGGATCTGCACTGCCAGTGATTAATTCCACTCCAAATTTTCATTTGTCCGAAGGAGAACAAAGGATGTGGCGGGGCATGCACAGAGAGGAAGGAATACATTGTCCTCATCCAACAATCAGGAATAATGGGAAAGGTCAGCAAAACGCACAAAAGGCCAAGATTTCAGCTGGTGGAAGCAACAGAGCTCCACTGGTGACACTGGGTCAGGAACTTCTGCTGCGTGAGGTGCTTTTACCCCATCTGAAGCCTTGGAGTGCAAGTTGCAGAGGAACAATTTGGGAAGAGGAAAATAAAAGGAAAACAAATCCCAAAGTCCAGCCAAACGTAGCAGATCTGTTCCTTTCACAGCTCTCTGTGCTGCCTTCTCCAGCCTCCAGCTGAGGAAACTCCTTTTCAATACATTCCCATTTCCCTCTTTATTGCACAACTGCTTTAAAGCCTTGCAAATTCCGAGGAGTGCCAGGGCTGCACTGGCACTCAAATTGGCACTCAAATCACTCATCCCAGAGTCCTGCAGCATTAAACCCACAATTCCAGATGGCACAGACATCATTCCCTTCAGCTGGATGCTGGGAGGCCTAAGGGGAGATCCTTACAATCCCATGGATTGCAAAAGGCGAATTCCCGATGTTCCAACAACCAGCACGTTGGATGGGACAAGGGAACCGGCCTGGAGTCGTGCCATGGGAGCTTCAGGTGGGATATCAGGGAATATTTCTTCACTGAAGAGTGGCCAAGCGTTGGAACAGGCTCTGGGGGAAGTGGTGGAGTCACCACCCCTGGAAGTGTTCAGAAAATGAGCAGTTGTGGCAATTCACGATTAGTGGGAATGGTGGGAATTCTTGGATTTGACCATCTTGGAGGTCTTTTCCAAACTTAATGATTCTATAATTCCATGGAGACATCAATAACCCCTCTTGGAGATCTTTTCTACCCTTAATAATTCTTTAATTCTACAGAGGTATCAATAACCCCTCTTGGAGATCTTTTCCAACCTTAATAATTCTTTGATACTATGGGGACATCAATGTCCCCTCTGCCCTTCCCTCCTCTTTCCCTGAGGGATCCCTCGGGCTCAGCCATCAATGTCCTCACCCTGCTTCTCAAGGCTTGGCATCTCCTTCAAGGAAACCCAAATCTCAGGACATTTCATCTTCCAAACCCTTCCCAGTCCCTTCCTCCACCCCCTCCCCTGAGGGTTTCCATGTGTCAGAGCAAAGACAGAGGGAAAGAGAAGGACAGAGGCCTGGAGAAGTCGGCTCTGGATGCACGGAGAATCCTTGTCTCCAGGACTGTCAGCAGGACCACGCTCTCATTATTAATATTTTGAAGTTGGATATTTTTCCAGGCCAAATGGCAGCTTTCAAAGTCCTCCCCTGGCATGAATTTGTCCCCTTTTATTTCTTGCATAACCAGGCCTCCCAAAAGCTCCCCAAAGGTTGAGTGTGAGGCAGCCTGTGCCGCTCACACGCATGGGATGTTCCCTTTCCATGAGTCACGGAGCAGATGTGCCTCGTCATGCGATGCCTGGAGTGGCACTGGAAAGGAAAAGAAAATTAACTCATCCCTCGGAATTGGAGAATTCCAGGGAGAATTTGCACACCCAGGCATCAGATCGATCTATTTATCCTTTCTGGTTAAAATCACAGAGGCAGAAATGGAGTCACCCATGAGCCTGGTAAAGTGCAGCTTTCCCTTCCAAGCAAGTGGGAGATCAGCTGGAAATCCTTGGAAACAGAGCTAAAATGTTTCTCTTCCTGAAAATTTCTTGTGATGGGAGGTATTTCATGGAAGCATGGAATGGTTTGGGCTGGAAGGGACCTCAAAAGTCACCCATTCCCACCCCTGCCATGGGCAGGGACACCTCCCACTGTCCCAGGCTGCTCCAAGCCCTGTCCAGCCTGGCCATGGACACTTCCAGGGGTCCAGGGGCAGCCACAGCTGCTCTGGGAATTCCATCCCAGCCCCTCCCCACCCTCCCAGGGAAGGATTTCTCCCCAATATCCCATCTAAACCTCTTT
>JAWWMJ010000078.1:3180612-3192167 GCA_035047045.1 Vireo griseus
CCCAAACCTGGCTCCTGTGAGCTGTGCTGTGCCCCCACCCCACACCTGGCTTTTGTGAGCTGTGCTCTGCCCCACCCCAAAAATGGCTTTTGTGGGTTGTGCTCTCCCCCCTCACCCCAAACCTGGCTTATGTGAGCTCTGCTCTGCCCCACCCCAAACTCAGCAGAGGAAGCTCCTCAGTGCTGTTGGTGGCTTTGGCCTTTTGGTGCATGCACACCTTTCCCTCAGCCTGAGATGATTGAACAATAAGGTTTCCCTTTATCTAATCAGCAGTTTGTATCAATGTTTGAAGCATGAACTATTTTCAGTCTCTGACAGACCCCTCCCCTCTCCAGCTCCTCATCCCTGATGGGATAAAGGAGAGTTCCACAAGAAACAATCCCCTGGACTTGGATTTAACAGCACTGACAAAGGAATCATGGAATGTCCTGAGCTGGAAGGACCCACTGGGATCATCGATCCAGCTCCTGGCCCTGCCCAGACACTCCAAATCCCAGCCTGGACATCCCTGGTAGCACTGTCCCAATACTCCTGGAGCTCTGGCAGCCTCGGGGCCGTGCCCATTCCCTGGGGAGCCTGGGCAGTGCCCAGCACCCCTGGGGGAGGAACCTTTCCCTGAAATCCAGCCCAACCTCCCTTGGCACAGCTCCAGCCGCTCCCTCAGATCCTGTCACTGCTCACCAGTCCATCCCAAACCACACCACCACCATCAGTTCCCTCACTCTTCCACCATCCTGGAGAAGTGAGCCCTTTGATGAGCCATTTTCTCCTGGGAATAAAATCTGCGGCACAAGAGGCAAAACCCTTGTGAGCTGACACATCCAGCATGAAGTGGGATTTGGATCTTGCTCCTCACACAGCCTGTGGAGTGAGGAGGAGAATTTCCTGCCCTACTTTAACCCTTATTGGGGTGGTTTTGAGCAGTGTGGAGAGCTGGGTGCTGAGTGTGGTGTTTCTCCCTCCCTCCCTCAGTACAAGAAGTCGGGCTCGGTGTGCCGGGCGGTGAAACACGACTGTGACCTGGCTGAGATGTGCACGGGGAGCTCCTCCAGCTGCCCCGAGGATCGATTCCGGGTCAATGGGTACCCCTGCAACTACGGAGAGGGATACTGCTACATGGGCACCTGTCCCACCCGGGACAGCCAGTGCAAAGCTGCCTTCGGACCACGTGAGTGCCCTGTGGAGCTGGGAAAATCAGCTTGTCTTGGTCACAGGAGAGAGGGAGAGAAGGAAATTCTGCATCTCCAAACCCTCAGATCTGTTGTACCTCAGGAACCGCCCATCCCTAAAAATAGTTCGTAGCATAATTAACGATGATTTCTGTATTTCCCACTGTCCGTGGTTGTGAATCGTGAGCTGCAGCTCAGGGCCTGGCGTGCTCTGAGCTTCCAGGGAAATGAGAAGTGGGGAGCACATTCCTCTTTTGCAGCATGGGGCTGAGGTAGCTGGAATGGAGCTGGGGAAGTGGTTTTGGCTAAATAGGAAGAGGAAATGTCTGTCCTGCAAATTAACAGCCAAATTTGGCACATCTGCATGCTTCTGAAAGCAGCAGTTCCAGGAACTGCAGAATGGTTTGGGCTGAAAAGGACCTTAAATCCCATCCAGTGCCACCCCTGATAGGGCAGGGACACCTCCCACTGTCCCAGGGTGCTCCAAGCTCCATCCAACCTAGCCTTGGACACTTCCAGGGGTCCAGGGACAGCCACAGCTGCTCTGGGAATTCCATCCCAGCCCCTCCCCACCCTCACAGGGAGAAATTCCTTCCAAATATCCCTAATATCCCTCTCCTTGCCCTCTGGCAGTGGGAAGCCATTCCCCGTGCCCTGTCCCTCCATCCCTTGTCCCCAGTCCCTCTCCAGCTCTCCTGGAGCCTCTTTATGCCCTGGAAAAGACTCCAAGGTTTCCCCAGAGCCTTCCCTTCACCAGGCTGAAGTGCCAGAAAGTCATTTACGCCCGTGGACACTCCAGTGGGAAAGGCCATGTCCTAAGGAAGGAGAGGAGGTGGAACATTCCCAGCTGTCCCAGGCAGAGATCCCAAACTCATCCTGCTGCCTTTTCCTCCCTCAGAGGCGACAGAAGGCCCAGCCTCCTGCTACCACGTGAACGAGAGGGGAGCCTACTACGGCTACTGCAGGAAGGAGAAAGGGACTCATGTCCCGTGCAAGAGAAAGTAAGCACTGGGCTATGGGGCTTGCTGGGATTTGGGAATTGAGGCTGTTCCTACTCAAATTAGGAGACAGAAGCCAGGGGCACCCTGTTTTAGTGGCACAGCCCCGAGTCTCTTCTTGTGCTGTCTGAAAATTGTGGGAAATAATTCCTAAGAAAAGTGGATTTAAATCATGAGGTGAGAGAGCAAAGGTGTGCACAGAGAGCTGTGCGAGGCTGCTGGGGAGGATGAGTGTGTGTGGGTGTGCAGGGAAATCCAGGGATTTTTGGGATAGGGAATTTGAACCTCAGAAGTGAAGGAATAGCAGTTAAATACTCGTTTCTGTGAATGAATTTGTGTTCCCTAATAAGCTCAGCAGGATTTAAGAACTGGTCACCTGCTCAAACCAAGCTGCCCTCACCACTGCCAGCATTCCCTTCTGCAGCCGTTTCCTTGGAATTCAGGCTGCAGGAGAGACCAGCTCAGAGGGGTTTGCTGGGCCAGGTCCTTGGGTAACAGCTCCTGCTCTCCTTCCAGGGACAGAATGTGTGGAAAACTCTTCTGTTCTGGAGGGAGGGAGATGCCTCGGGAAGGGAGCCTGGTGACCTTTGATTCCTGCAAAGCCAGTTTTCCCAGGAATGGAGAAGCAGACCCAGGGATGATCCTGGATGGAACCAAGTGTGGGAATGGGATGGTGAGTAGAGAATAACTTTTACTTTATTCTTCCCCCTCTTTCAGTCTTGTTTATATAATTCTCTCTTGTGCAAGAAAGATTTTGAACAGGGAAGACTGAGTGGGACCCAAACTTCTGCTGATCTCTTTTCCCAACTTTTATCCCAAACCAGCAGCAAAGCCAACAAGAATTGCCACCATTCCCATTTCCTCAGGCTTGGCTGCTGCCTTATTCCCTTTCAGTGACACAAAGGTGTGTGACAGCAGAAACACAGCTCCGTGTGAAGGGTTAGGGGCCCATAAATGTGTTATTGCATTTAATTATTTCCACAAGGGATGTGCCAAGCATCGCTGGGTGCTGTTTCCAATCCCTTCCCTGTGTATTCCTGCCTGGAAGGGAGGGGGTGAGGGGTTGGAGTGGGAAGCAGTGATGCCTGCACATCTCTGTCACTCCTCTTTCAATAGAACACCCAGGGGAAAATTAACCCCCATGTCCCACTCCTAAGGGGGGTTTGAGGGGTTTCCAGAGCTGTTTCTGTGTCTCGTGCTGCTCTCCATCCCCTCACAGGGTAAAATACAAACTCTGCCTGCCCTGGAAGCTCCAAATCCCTGTGGTTTCCTCTCATTCCAGGTGTGCAACCACGGAGAGTGTGTCTATGCTGAGGAGATGTTCAGGTCCACCAACTGCTCTGCCAAGTGCTCTGGCCATGCTGTAAGACACCAGCTTTTGATGTTATTCCATTTAAAACCCCAAGGAAATTATCCAGATCAGCCTCAGACCTTCTTGCTGATAGTGTTTAATTCATTGATATGAATCTGTCAAATTTGGGGAGTCAGAAGCTTCTTAAATTTTTATAAAAACACATCTACCCTGATGCAACACCACTATTTTTGCCCAGGAGAGGGACACAGCCCCTGTGTCTGGCCCTGCCCCTGAGCCATGGTATCAAAGCTATTTTTTTTTAAGTAATTTTGGTTTGGGGAAGAGAATTCTGCTCATATTTGACCATTCAGAGACCTACATTAAATCTGGAGTGAAGCTTTCACTGCAGAAACAAAATGTACACGACAACAGGATGCTCTTTAACCCAAAACTGCTTATTTTTGTGCTGAATTTTAGCCCAAATAAACTGAAAGCTTCAAAAAACTTCTCGGGATCCTCACCCAGGAAGTTTCTGACCCCCCAGATTCCCGACTGAGGGTGTCCCTGCTTTGTGCCCCCCAGGTGTGTGACCACAAGCTGCAGTGCCAGTGTGAGGAGGGCTGGGCACCCCCGAACTGTGACAGCTCCTCCGCCCTCACCGGTAAGTGCCACACCTCGGAATTTGTCCTTTCCTGGCTGGAATGAGCAGGGGAGCTCCAGGGAACAGCCCAGCACCGGAATGGTTCATACAATTGTTAATTAGAATCGTTAAGCTCATCAAGCCCAGCCACCAACCAGCGCCACTAAATCCTGTCCTCAGCTGCCACAGGCGCAGGTTTTTTGTACAATTCCAGGGATGGGGGCTCCAGCCTGCTCCAGAGCTGGACAACCTTTTCCATGAAGAAATTTGTCTTAATATCCAACCTAAGTCCCTGTTTCTTGGCCAAGATTGCATCTCCAGGGAGCTGATTCCTGAGCACCTCCCAGTGCTGCAGGGATGAGTAGGGAAGGTGTTTTTCCTTCTAAGCTGGCGAGTGATTCCCCTGGAGGTGAGAGCAACAGGCTCCTCCTTTTTATTCTTGGAATAACGAGCTCATTGTTCCTTCAAAGTAGAGCCAGGATCCCGAGAGTTTGCTCTTGAGGGAGCTGGACAAGTTCATTTATCATCTGCAAGGTCTTTATGATCCACCTCTGAGGGAAAATAGTTTGTGTCCAGATTTCCATGTGTTTGGGGAGGAAAATGTGCCTTTATTTCATTTGTAAGATGAAATATTTTTGTCCTCTCTTCACCCTCACCAGAGCACCGTCAGCTCTGAACCTCTTGCTTGGTGGAGGCTTTGGAGTAGTTTTGTTGAAAATTGTGAAAGAAACTTTATTTGAGGGCAATTCGAAGATCTGCACCCCACTTTGGGTAACAGCCTTTGAGACAGAGAAGAGGAAGGACAGGGAAGGATCTTTGAGGCTGGATGAAAAGGAAAGGGTTTGTTTAGGGTTTGTTTAGGGCATTTTTTAGCCCAAGGAGAGCTCAGGCAACAGCAACTGAATTCAAATATGGCAAAACCAGCAGGAATTCGTTCTTTTCCACCACCATTTGTGGCAGGAGAAGAAGCCATAAAAGAGAACAAATAGAGTTAAAAAATTCCTTCTGCAGTGGTGATGGGAAACTTGTAAATAACGGTGGCTCTTGTTGGGTCTCTCGCCCCACAGTGGTTCTGTGGTGTTTTAAGGACTGTTCCTGTCCTTGCCCCAGTGATTCCCAGATGTTTTAGGGGAGTGTTCCTGTTCCTGCCCCAATGGTTCCCCGGTATTTTAGGGGAGTGTTCCTGTCCCTGCCCTCAGTGATGCCCCCATGTTTTAAGGACTGTTCCTGTCCCTGCCCCAGTGATTCCCCCATGTTCTAAGGACTGTTTCTGTCCCTGCCCCCAATGATTCCCTGATGTTTTAAGGACTGTTCCTGCCCCTGTCCCTGCCCTCAGTGATTCCCCCATGTTTTAAGGACTGTTCCTGCCCCTGTCCCTGCCCCCAATTATTCCCCCATGTTTTAAGGACTGTTCCTGCCCCTGTCCCTGCCCCCAATTATTCCCCCATGTTTTAAGGACTATTTCTGTCCCTGCCCCAGTGATTCCCCCATGTTTTAAGGACTGTTCCTGTCCCTGCCCCAATGATTCCCCCATGTTTTAAGGACTATTTCTGTCCCTGCCCCCAGTGATTCCCCTGTGTTTTAAGGACTGTTCCTGCCCCTGTTCCTGTCTCCAGTGATTCCCCCGTGTTTTAAGGACTGTTCCTGCCCTCAGTGATTCCCCCATGTTTTAAGGACTGTTCCTATCCCTGCCCCCAATGATTCCCCCATGTTTTAAGGACTGTTCCTGTCCCTGCCCCAGGGATTCCCCCATGTTTTAAGGACTGTTTCTGTCCCTGCTCCCAGTGATTCCCAGATGTTTTAGGGACTGTTTCTGTCCCTGCCCTCAGTGATGCCCCCATGTTTTAAGGACTGTTCCTATCCCTGCCCTCAGTGATGCCCCCATGTTTTAAGGACTGTTCCTGCCCCTGTCCCTGCCCTCAGTGATTCCCTGATGTTTTAAGGACTGTTCCTGCCCCTGTTCCTGCCCTCAGTGATGCCCCCATGTTCTAAGGACTGTTTCTGTCCCTGCCAGGCATCGCCGTCGCTGCCGGGGTGCTGGCTGTCCTGGCTGTCACTGCGGTTGCAGCCGTGCTGCTCACTCGCTTCCGAGGCTTCCACAAGAGGTAAATCCTTCCCACACCCACCTCAAACCCACAAACCAAAGCCAGGAAAGACCTGCAGAGGTTCAAGTAGAGTTTTCAATGGGGGTGGGGAGAATTAGACTCTGGGAAGGAAATATGGTCCATGAGATTTGTGGAGGTGTTTTAGATATCCCGTAGCTGGGAGGGGATGGGAGAGTTGAAATGGAGCTTTTGATAAATCCTTAATACTCCTTGATAAAGGGAAGAGAGAAATCAGAGACATGCCCACAAAACACCAGCAGGAGTAAGGCAGGGCTTCAGCTGTGAAGTTTTTTCCTCAATCAAGTAAAATTTACCCTGATATGAAATCTTTGACAGCCACCGGAGCAGGAGGGGGCCCGGAGCCACCAACCAGGTGTTTGTGGATCAGGAGCAGAGCTGCCGGGAGCAGCTGCCACCCGCCCAGGTGAGTGCGGGGACAGCTGGGGACTGTCCCCGAGGGCTCAGCCACCAGCCAAAGTGGCTGCACTTCCACGAGATTCCCAAAGTGCTGAGGGGAGGGACAGCGCTGGGAATCCCACACGACATTCCCAAAGTGCTGAGGGGAGGGACAGCGCTGGGAATCCCACATGAGATTCCCAAAGTTCTGAGGGAAGAGACAGTGCTGGGAATCCCACACGAGATTCCCGAAGTGCTGAGGGGAAGGACAGTGCTGGGAATCCCACACGACATTCCCGAAGTGCTGAGGGGAGGGACAGCGCTGGGAATCCCACACGAGATTCCCAAAGTGCTGACGGGAGGGACAGTGCGGGGAATCCCACACGGCATTCCCGAAGTTCTGAGGGGAAGGACAGCGCTGGGAATCCCACACGAGATTCCCGAAGTGTTGACGGGAGGGACAGTGCGGGGAATCCCACACGACATTCCCCAAGTTCTGAGGGGAGGGACAGCGCTGGGAATCCCACACGAGATTCCCAAAGTGCTGAGGGGAAGGACAGCACATTCCCGAAGTGCTGAGGGGAGAGACTGTGCGGGGAATCTCACACGACATTCCCAAAGTTCTGACGGGAGGGACAGCGCTGGGAATCCCACACGAGATTCCCAAAGTTCTGAGGGGAAGGACAGCGCTGGGAATCCCACACGAGATTCCCGAAGTGCTGAGGGGAGGGACAGCGCTGGGAATCGCAGCTCGGGGAGGGCTCTGAGTCCCTGAGTGACCCCAGGGCAGGGCAGGGACACCCAGAGATAAGACAGGAACTGAGATAAGGGCTCCACCCGATTTGTGACGGTTCCTGTTTGCAGGTGATTGATAAGAAAGTTCTTCCCGTGCCTCCGCCTCAGGAGAACAAGCCTCAGCGCCCGAGTGTGAGTATTCCTGGGAATGTCCCTGCTTTCCTGCTGGGTTTGGTGAACATCACAAACCCCTGGAGACCCTTGGGGACAATCCCCAAGGGCCATCCCTGAGCTCCAGAGCGGGCTCTGTTTTCTCCGGCAGCAGGAGCATCCCTGCACCCCCCCAGCCCTCCTAAAGCCTTTCCTACCCAACTCCAGCCGCACATTCCCGAGGAACACATGGATACACACACAGTGCACACAGAGGGTTCGAGGGTTTCCTATTTGATCTTTTCCAGCCTGTCCTGAGGCCCAAAGGGCCCCCACCTCCTGTTCCTGCCACCAAACCCGGCTCTTCCCACCCGGACACGAAGTTTGTAAGTACAACCCTCACATCCCTCATCCCAAGTACCAATCCCTATCATACATCAATTAATATTTGCAGTTTCCGACTACAATTTAATGTAAAAATTAAAAATCGCAGCTGTTCAAAGCACAGATTTTTAGGGTAGGGTCACCTTCTTGGCCGTGTAATCCTGGACGGCCCAAATACTCCTCATCTGTGCCAGGGAGCTCTCCGAGGCATCAGAACACAGCTCAAACCACCAGAGATTTCAGGAGTAAACACAGTGCAGACGATGAGTAACTCTGCTCATCAGTCTCTGTGCTGGTCCCCGTACGGCAGAGATGTGCTGGGTCTTAAATCCAGAGGAATGGTTCTGTTTGTCGTTAATAAACCCAAACCGTCCTAATTAAAAGAAAATACCAAATATTCACCATCTCAGCATTTGAGCTCCCTGCTATGAGGGTGGAAAATCTGACTTCACACTGGTGACACAGCTGTGGGGAGCTGCAAGCACAATCACTGGGTCAGGACTAAATAAAATATAAAAAGTAGAATATCAAATGTAAAATAATGTAAAATATTAAACATTAAATAATTTAAAATGTAAAATGTAAAAAATAAACTCTAAAATGTAAAATGTAAAATATAAACTATAAAATATAAAATGGAAAATATAAAACATAAAACATAAACTCTAAAATGTAAAATGTAAAATATAAAATATAAAATAAATATGAAATATGAAATATGAAATATGAAATATGAAATATGAAATATGAAATATAAAATATAAAATATAAAATATAAAATATAAAATATAAAATGGAAAATATAAAATGGAAAATGGAAAATGGAAAATGGAAAATGGAAAATATAATCACCCATGTATCGATTATAAACCATGCTTAAATCCCACTGTGTTCAGAGATGCACCTTGAGCTTCCCACATCCTGTGTGAGCTTGGATATTGATATTTAAATATTGGAAATAGCTCGGTGTCCTCTGAGACAGATCTGTGCCCTTGTATTTGCATTTTGTTGCCTCCTTGCACGTGGGCAGATGATTCCACTCCACCTCCAGCATTCCCAGCAGGAAATGCTGCAGGGAGCCAGGGGAGGAGGGTGGCTGAGGGCTGGGGCTCTGCAGCTGCTCGGTGACCCTGACGCCCTGTGTTGTTCCAGGCTCCAGAGAGAAGAGCTCCTCCTGTCCCCGTGGCCAAGGGCAAACCTCCCCCTCCGCCCCAGGTAACTCCCAGGGCCTCCATGGGAACAGTTCTCTGGGCATGGAATTCCCTGGAACTCTGGGATTCAACTCCTCCTTCTCCATGCAGGCTTTGAAGCCCCCAATGAACCCCAGGGTCTGAGGCTCCTCCAGCAGGGCTGGGTGAGACACCTGACGTTTCCAGGGACTGTTCATCCCTCGATTCCTCCACTTCTGGCAAAG
The DNA here is from genome assembly GCA_035047045.1 of Vireo griseus. Classification (NCBI taxonomy): domain Eukaryota; kingdom Metazoa; phylum Chordata; class Aves; order Passeriformes; family Vireonidae; genus Vireo; species Vireo griseus. The sequence goes on from JAWWMJ010000078.1 coordinate 3,189,898, forward strand.
GCATCCGAGACCATCTCCCTCTTCTCCTTAAGAACTGACTGAGAGCTGTTGGGAAGAACACGGAATTTCCAGCAGGGAGGAGCTCTGGTGGTGACATGGAGCTGCTGTGCAAGGGAAGCAGAGCAGAATCACCGCCTGCACTGAGGTGTAAACTGGGAGTAAGTTACCAAAGCTGCTGAACAACCCCGACTGCCAGGCCAGCACTGCGGGATGAGGCTGCTCCTCCTCTGCTCCTCTGGGACCAGAGCTGAGGGGAGCAGGGAAAGTGTGGCTGCTGCAGGTTTGGGAATTGTAAACCTTTGCTGGGCTCCATTTCTGGATCTTTTCCAGCCCTCTCTGCCCTCAGCAACACAAAGATTTCTCCTTCATCTTCAAGTCCTGGAGAAAAACAAACCTTTCCTGCCCTGGAGACAGAAGTTGTGTCCTCAGGGTCTGAGCTGGACATGGAATAAGTAACACTGGGAATGGTTCTGGGAAGATCCTTTGGATTGGATCCTCTCCACAATCCTTAAATTCCCTGTTGAGGATGTCATTCCTTGCAAAACACAGATGTGAGGGAATTTCAGTCCTCAGTTTGAGGAGTGAGGTTGTGTTGGGTGAAGATGGATGTTACTGAAAGAGCAGAGCTTCCTTCCTCTTTGGATAATTGCTGCTTTATTTGAGCCAGGAACAGATTGGAATCTCCACCTGGGTTTGACTGGGGTGTAAAAATCCAGAAGTTGTTTTTTTATGAGCTGTAATTAATGTATTTACAGAGATTTCTGTATTAAAGTTCTGTCTGAACAGGAAGGAACTGTTGTGTTTTTTAAAACCCATCATGGCACATGAAACAGGGGAAACAGGGTGCTGTGGGATCATTTCTGACATTGCCAGAGCCCTAAAACTCCCAATTTGCAGCAAAAAATCATTCCCAGGTGCTGTCAGACCTGCCAAGTCAGCCAGGAAAGCTGAATTCCATTTATAATGAGGCTGGACGGGATATCCCATCACAGCTTCTCTGCCACCTCCAAATCTATTTCTTCCTGACTTCCAACATTTGGGAGCATTCCAGAATTTTCCAAGGACAGTGAGATTTGAAGCAAAATCCAGATAATTGCTGTTTCTTAATTACCTTCTGAGATTCAGCTCCAAACCAGGGAGCTTGGGCTGCCTTTTCCTGCAGAAAATCAGATCCTGAACTCCTCCAGTTCCCAGCCCCTAGCAGGGGGTGAACCCTGGGCTGAGACCAAAAATCCTCCTTCAGAGTGACCAGGAGTAGAAGCTTCAAAAAATACTGTATTTTCTCTGTAATTTCTATATAATTTTACATCTCATTTATTCCCACCAGAGCAGGTTATGATTTCCAGCCCCTCCTGCGTGGGACACCTGTGGTTACTCCGTGTGTAGCTACAACCTCGTGTTGTGTTGTACAAACATGACATCTGCTGCTCAAAATCCTCCACTGCAGGAGGAAAAGATCCCAAAATTACCTGGCATTTGCTGTGGACGAGCCATGGGCTGGACGTTTCCTCACTCCCAGCCCCTAAAAAAAGCAATTTATTGCTGGGGTTTTTTGGGATGAGTGAATATTCCACTCCTCCTTCTCCCTCACTCCACAGGGAAGCAAAAATGTCTTTTTTTCCTCTTTCCTTTCCAACCTCTGAATTCATGGAATGGTTTGGGTTGGAAGGGACCTGAAGGATCATCAGTTCCAAGCCCATCACCTCCCACTATCCCAGGCTGCTCCAAGCCCCATCCATCCTGGCCTAGGGCACTTCCAGGGATGGGGAATCCACAACTTCCCTGGAATAACCCATTCCAATTTTCCACCCCTTTTCCTCCCACTTTTCCCTCCATCTGCACCTGAGGATGGTGCCACCAACACCTTTTCTCTTTGCACCCCAAACCCAATCTTCTCCGTGAAGGTGTTTAGGGAGTTTTGGAAATTCAGAGCATCCCAACAAATCGAATTCCTCCGGAATTCCTCTCCCACCCTCGGAACTGTCCACTTTGTTGTGCAAATTCCATGCCGGCCGTTAGAGGGCAATGGGATATGGGGAAGGAGCGAATCTCGCTCGCTGAGGCATCAATTCTGCACTGGCAGCACCTCCTGACCTTGGCTGTGCGAGCAGGGGACAGGGACAGGGATGGGGATGGGGACAGGGACAGGGATGGGGACAGGGACAGGGACAGAGACAGGGACTGGGACAGGGATAGGGATGGGGACAGGGATGGGGACAGGGACAGGGACAGGGACAGGGACCGGGACAGGGCCGGGGACCGGGACAGGG
>JAWWMJ010000078.1:3237826-3256721 GCA_035047045.1 Vireo griseus
TGGCACTGGGTGGGATTTAAGGTCCCTCCCAACCCAAACCATTCCATGTTTCCATGATTCTGAGTTTAGGGAAGAGCTGCTGGCCTTCCACAGGGGAGGAGCTGGCACAGGAAAATGATAGAGGGAAAACCAAGCCCAGAACACGCCAACAAATGAGCCCTGGAGCCAAGAACACAGAGCTGGCAAGAGCAGCCAGATCCACCCGAGGAGGAGCCCTTCCAAGTGCCATTTCCATTTGTGTTATTAATAAAAACCCTCTCAGCCAACGACCAGGAGAAAAATTGATCCCATCCTCAGCAGAGTAAAATCCAATCAAGCTCCACAAGGTGACAGCTCCAAGAGCCAAGGCTTTGATTAAGAGGATGGTGTTTAATTAAAGGCCTGTGCATTGCAGCTGGAGGAAGAAGCTCCTGATTAGGACAAAATAATGTCACTTTTGGGGACATTTTTTGTCACATTTCCTCCAGGAGAAACACAAACTGTCCGTCATGGAAACCATGGGAAGGACAGCGAGTTCAGGAAACCTCTGGCTTTGCTTCCAACTGGAAAACCTTGGAAATCTCTGTTGAGAAACCAAGTGAGAGGAGCTGGGGGTGTTTGATCCAGAACAATGTCCTGCAGACTGTCCTGCACCTGTAATTACAACACCCAGGTGTGCAGGATGTGGGATGGGAAAGGAATCATCTTCCAGTGCTCCCTCCCAAAACACCACCCACCAACATGACGGAGGGCGGCAAATATTGTTATATATTTCTTATTCATCTAAAAAACAGCAAGAAATGAAGTTATTAGAAAAACCCATGAGTTTGGTGCTGTTTTTTCTCACACTCCACGTGCAAGGAACGAGTGCTGTGGGTGTGGAAGATCAGGAATCATCGTGGCAAGGACGTTTTGCTGTTCCCACCTCAGGAGGAGAAGGAGGATCAGCCCTGGATTTTCTCCCACCCTCAGGGAGCTCCTTGTCTGAGCAGGGAAAGGGGAAAAACTCCCCTGCATTGGGGCTGTCCTCACAGTGCACTTGAAGAAAACCTTCACCACAGCCCCTCTGAAGGAAAAAAAGAGGATAAAACAAAGTTGGGAAGCATTTCCCAACAGCAGCAGCAGGACTAGGATTGCTCAGCCCTGAACCAGCATCGGATCCCTTGGGATGGGAAATCAAAGGCAGCCAAAAGCAGCCCCAGCCACGTCCCTGCCAGCTATAAAAAGTCCTGTGCTTTCATCAGCCTTCCCCAAAGATTGCTTTTCCATCGGAGAACTCCAAAGCTTTTGATCAAAACAAAAAACCCCAACCAGAGTGTGAAGGAAAAAGCTTGGGGCTGCCTCGGTTCTGCCTCAGCTGTGACATCTTGACCCAAATAATCTCTTCCCCGTGGAGTTCCCCAGGATTTAATTTTATCCTGGGCAGGGGCACCAGAGGGAGCCAGGAACGCCTGGCCCAGGGCTGGTGCTGCTGCAGGAATGGCCCCAGGGACTGAGGTTTTATGGAAAACCCGAGTTCCTCCAAGGATTCCCCCAAAATGTTGAGACTAAAAGCAGCATTTCCTCTGGAACTGAGGCAGCAGAGCAGGTTTTGATTGGAAATGAGGATTTGTAGAATCATGGAGTGGTATGGGTTGGAAAGGAGCTGAAAATCTTCTTTTTCCACCCCTGCCATGGCAGGGACACCCCCCACTATCCCAGGGTGCTCCAAGGTGTCCTTGGACACTTCCAGGGATGGGGCAGCCACAGCTTCTCTGGAAAGCCTCATTAATCCGAGTGTTGATCAGCACAGCGAAATATCCTTCATCCTTATCCAGCTGAGCCTGCAGGGATGGACAAACCCAGCACTTCTGGCTGCCCCCAAAGCCCTTTTTTAGGGTTACAAAGCAACCCTGACCCTGAACTGTCCTCAGGATGCTCCCAACATTCCCAGCTTTACCACCCCTGTGACCCCAAACAAGCCCCATCCCAATGAAATGGAAAAATATTCCAGCCTTGATAAGAAATCTCAGACCTTTCTGATCTCGGAGTGCCTCAGGCCCACTTTCTTCTTGCGGTTTTATTTCAGATAATCAAGCAAATCTTTTCTTCCAGCAAAAGCTCCCGATTTTCTTCTTGTGTTTTCCTTTCAAACAACAAGGAAAACACTTCCTTCAAAGCCTCCCCTCTCCCAAACATTCTGTTCCTCCCCTCAATGATGCTCTTGGGTGTTTTAAAAGTCAGATTTCAATGAGTGACACGTTTTGAGACACGGGTAACAGAAAGTGAGTTTTGATAAAAACCCACTTTGAAATGAAATTTCTGTTCAACTCCACCTGAAGCTTTCTGGATGCTGAAATTACTGAGGCAGCAAACCCCAGATAACAGCTGGAAAATATGGGAAGCAACTCCCAGGACTGGCGGAGCTGGAATAATTACTCAGAGTATTTCACATCAATATTTCACGGGATTGAAAACTGAGATTAATGAGTCTTTGTCTAGGAAAAGGTAAATTGCAGCATTCACTGAAACAGGCAGTAACCGAATTTCTGCAGCCCCACAAAGTCCAATGGAATTAGAAATTAATTGGCTATAAGTCAAAATTAACGACTGCTGGAATGAGCACATGGGAAACTCGACATGTGAGGACGTTATTGAGCATGGAGAGCAACGACAGAAACATCTTTTCCAGCATTAATCTCTCACAGCCTGGCTCCACTGGGGAGTTAATCTTCCTAAATTCCATTTTTTAGTACAATGGGGTGTTGTGAAATGTGTGTTTGGGTTGTTGTTTTTATTAAAATAAGATGGAATTGCTGAGGACTCATCATTTGTGTTGTGCCAAGCGGAAATTGGATAAATTCTGAAAACAACCACTCTGTAAACAACATTTTCTGTCACTAGAGCTCCTGATCACATCAGTCGGAATGAAAAAACAGAGAGATGTTCAAGGAAAAGGAACTGATGAGGGGCTTGTTCTCATTCTGTTTCTCTCTTTTCCAGACACTGTTTAAAACACCACCAGGATTCTTCCTGAATTGGGACTTTGGGGCTCATTTGTTCCATGGGAACCAAACCCAGAGCACAGCACCAAGCCCTAAATGAGCCACCTCTGCTTAAAACCTGAAAAATGGATCTTTTCCATCCCTGATGCATCTTCCCAATTTATTACCAATGGCAGGGTCCCTCTGGAAGGAATTCATTCCACCAGGAGGAGCAAAGGGCTGCATCACCACTTGTCCCACGCAGAGAAAGGTGAAAATGGAGCAAAAACCTGGTGATGAACCCACCTTGTCCCTCCCCATGGATCCTGCACTTCCAGAGCCACATTCCTGCCCAGCCCTTGCCCCCAAACCACCTCTGGAGGTGCTCCAGTGGCTTTGAGCCCCGGGAGCTCCTTTATCCAAAGGTCAGCAAAGCAAATCCCTCCCACACCGAGGCACTGCCGGTTCTCATTATTATTTGGAGAGACTGATATTCTCATTTTTCAGATGATGCAAGGGAACAAATCAGTCTGGAGCCTCTCCAGGGGGAAAAATGCCATCATTGAGCTGCTTTTGCAAATCCTGCTTTAATTGTCTTAAGTGGCTCATCCTGACTGGGAGCATCTGTGGATCTCATCTCCCAAACCACTCTGGTCCTTCTGGAAATGCCCAAACAAAAAGGATTTTGTCTGAACCCACTCCTGCACTTGGATGATCACAGGATTTTTGCTGCAGCTGGGATCTTCAGCATGCCACACTTCCCAAACCAGGGTGGGGGAGGAATCAGGATCTGTCCCTCCCCTCCTCGAGCCTTGAACTTCCCAACCCAAACTCTCCTTGGTGCTCAGGAGCAGGACAGTTGTGGTTTAACCTCCTGATTACCCCAAATGGGGAAATCACCCAATTAATTGAAGGGAGAGGGCAAAGCAGATTTACTCAGCTCCTCTGGGGCTCCTAAAATTCTCCTAAAAACCCCTCCCCGTGCCCTGAACACACAATTCCTGCTGGGAGGAGATTTCCCACTGAATTTCACCTCAATTCACTGCAGCAGTGCCCCGTATGGAACTGGAAGACCCAATTTTATTAAATTTTTTTAAAGTTGATGCCTTGATCCCAGCAGAGCTCTGGTACCACAAGAAGAATTCCATTTGTGGATGAGGAATACCCAGTTAAAAATGAGATTTTTCTGTCTCTGTTGGAGAGATCACTTCTTAAATCAAGGCCTGATTAGATAAGCAGAGGTTCTGTGCTGGGCCCCTCCAGGCTGGGAACAAAATCCCATCCCCTGTGCCCTCCCTCATGGTGCTGATTTGCATCATTGCACATCCTCAGCACAGAATTGCACCCCAGAACTCAGCCAGCATCACATGGGCACCTGCAGCACCCAGAACGAGATTTAGTTAAAGGAATTTAACGAGGGCTAATGCCTGATTAATGAGCCTGGGTGCTGCAGAAACACTTTGTGGATGACAGAACAAATCCTGTGTGAGGACACGGCCTCGGCCCACAGGACACTGATGTGACTCTGCCCGTCCTCCTCCTCAGCAGAATCTGCTCCCCCACCTCGGGCTCCTCATGCATTTTTAAAAGCTTCCGTCTCTCTCCTCCTGTGCTCCCCACGGCTCCGAAAGCACTTCCAAATGCCATTAACCTGAGCGTTAATTGAGTTATTATTGTGGCTTTCGGTGCTTGCTCAGGTCTGTAAAACCAGCAGGATTTCTGTGCTCCCCAAATCTGCACCTCCAGGCTCTGCTCCGCTCCCACCTCCCTGCACTGGCCAGAGAAAAGAAGGGACACAAGTAAATCCTGCTCTTTTTTCCAAGCTTAAAGACTCTGTTTTATGTCTCTCTGAGATCATTCGGCCTTAAAGATCTTTAATTTCTTCTTCTAATTCATGGTAGCGGCTGCAAAAGCAGAAATGCACAAAAGGGTTGCTCAAATTCTACAACAGCTGCACTGACTTTAAAGCATTCAATTTTCCTGCCACATCCATGGCAATCTCTTCCAGGGATAAGGGAGCATTTCCTACAGGTCAGAAATCTTTTGCTTAAGACAGCCCAGGTGCTGAAGTGCAGCAGCTCCAAACTTCAGATACTAAAAAAATGATGATTTTTTGGAAATCGCTGTTTTCTCACCTCAGTTTAGGTATTTTCCCACTGTTTGAATAACTGAATGTGCGGCAAAGAAAAATCCAGCTTGACCTGAGCCTTCAGTGGGACCTGAAGTTAAACTCAGGTTTGTTGGGCTGAGCCAGTTCTCAAAGCTGCAGCATTACCCTCTGCTGGGAGAGTGACTCACGCAAGAGAAGAACTCATTCCCCCAAGTCCTCTCTTCTTTTGGGCTGCTATGAAATGTTTCTCTTTTTAATTAAAGAACAAAGAGCACTTTACAGCTGCCTTCCAACATCACACAGCTCTCACATCCTCACCCTTGATGTTCCCTTTCGCTCTTTGCCAGCCAGGAGAATATTCAGGATTGAGTTACATCCCTTGTTGCTGACACGCACTCCAGGCTTGAAAACACAAAATCAATCTCCAGCCCTGTTTAACCCTTCCTGAGGGCTTTGCAGAGCATTGGACAGGTAATAAAGAAATCTGCTTTATGGCAGGCTTGGACTGCCCTGGGAAAAGGGCAGAAAATGAAAAAAATTATAAAAATAACAGGTTATTGAGAGCACAGTGCACTTAACAACAAGTTCTTCACATTTAGAAGAGTTTATCAAGGATTTCCTTCCCTGCTGCTCGTGCAGTGTTCAGCCTAACAGGACAGGATCAGTGTCCCTGCAAACCCCAGTTCCAGCTGCTGGTCCCCACCCTGGGGACAGGAGTCCTGGGAAAACAGGGACAGCCCAGCCTGCCTCCCCCTTACCACCGACCTGTGGGGTGTGGGGCCTGGTTATTGATTGCAGGAGTTTGGGGCAGCCCTGGACAGCCCTGAGCCAGCTGTGGGACAGCTGTGGGCCAGGTGTGGGGAAACTGTGGGGCAGCTGTGGGGCAGTTGTGGGGCAGGTGTGGGCCAGCTTTGGGCCAGCTGTGGGCCAGCTGTGGGGCAGTGGTGAGCCAGCACTGAGCCAGGTGTGGGCCAGCTGTGAGCCAGCTGTGGGGCAGCTGTGAGCCAGCTGTGGGCCAGCCCTGGGCCATCCGTGGGCCAGCTGGGCTCGCCTCCCCTGCCGGGCCGGGCCAGCTTTGATGGAGCGAATGAGCCCCTCCTGCTGCAGGGCCCAGGCTGCTCCAGGCCCTGCGTTCCTGGCTGGTTCCCAGGCAGGAGCTGCTCCAGCTCCAGCCAGAGATCCAGGGGCAGGATCCAGTCCCAGCCCCTGTGATTTGGGAAGGGGAAAGGGCTCCCAATGCTCCTTTGTTCCAGATCTGCTCTTGGCCAGGCTCTTGTCCCTCACAAACCACAGCAAAAGGAGCCTGGGACAGGGATACATCCTGGGATAAAGACATTAGAATAAAGCCATGGCTTATCCTTCAGCACAAGAGGGGTCCCAGTGCAATGGATTGACTCAAATCTGTGACTCCTATCACGATGGTCTGGTGTCATCACTACCATCCATCCTTGTGTGTAATGGGGCTGGGATTCCCAACCAAGCAATGAGCTCCTGGTGGGTTTCATCTGCATCATCCCCCCGAATCCATGGATACCCCATCCCATCCCTGGCAGTGCCCAAGGCCAGGCTGGATGGGGCTTGGAGCACCCTGGGACAGTGGGAGGTGTCCCTGCCCATGGCAGGGGTGGCACTGGATGATTTTGAGGTCCTTCCCCACCCAAACCATTCCAGGACTCCACGATCACTGTCTCTCCTGGAGGCAGTTTATTTCTGAGCCCATTCACGAGACATTTATAACCTCCCTCAGCCACACTGTGTCAATCACTGACACAGTGGCACTGGAAGTTTGGGAAGTGGCTCCAGAGCTCACTTCAGGTTTATATTTTGTGCAAGTGAGCGTTTTTAGGCCAGAATTAAAAGCACACTGGAGCTCTGTGGTTTGGTGGCCACAGGAGCAGGAGGGAGGCTCCGGGTCACAGCCGAGCTGGTGTTGGTGACATCCCAGGGCAGCTCCTCTCCCCCTGCCAGCCCCCACGGCACAGCCAGGGCTGGGTGAGCCTGGAAGAGCTGCTCAGGCTCTGGAGCTCACCTGGGCTCTGGAGCTCACCTGGGTTCTGGAGCTCACCTGAGCTCTGGAACTCACCTGGGCTCTGGAGCTCACCTGAGCTCTGGAGCTCACCTGGGCTCTGGGGCTCACCTGGGCTCTGGAGCTCACCTGAGCTCTGGAACTCACCTGAGCTCTGGGGCTCACCTGGGCTCTGGAGCTCACCTGGGCTCTGGGGCTCACCTGAGCTCTGGGGCTCACCTGGGCTCTGGAGCTCACCTGAACTCTGGGGCTCACCTGAGCTCTGGAGCTCACCTGAGCTCTGGGGCTCACCTGGGCTCTGGAGCTCACCTGAACTCTGGGGCTCACCTGAACTCTGGGGCTCACCTGAACTCTGGGGCTCACCTGGGCTCTGGAGCTCACCTGAGCTCTGGAGCTCACCTGGGCTCTGGGGCTCACCTGAGCTCTGGAGCTCACCTGGGCTCTGGAGCTCACCTGGGCTCTGGAGCTCACCTGGGCTGCCGTGGGAGGCTGGGGATGGTCGGAGCTGCTCGGCCTCGCTCCAGCCCTGGGATGGGAACTGCTCTTCCACAGGCATGGCTGGAAAGGCTCCTTTGGTCAGAGGAGAGCACAGGGAGCTGGGAAATGCACGGATTTGTTACCCTAAAGGTCATCCAGGACAGGAGCCCCAGGGAGCAGCAGGGAACAGGGATTCCAGCCCCAAAGCTTCCATCGGATCAGGGAATGGTTTGGGGACCTTAGAGCTCATCTCTGCCATGGGCAGGGACACCTTCCACCATCCCAGGGTGCTCCAGCCTGGCCTTGGGCACTTCCAGATCTCCTCTGGGGCTCCTAAAATTCTCCTAAAAGCTCCTCCCCGTGGCCTGCACACACAATTCCTGCTGGGAGGAGATTTCCCACTGAATTTCACCTCAATTCACTGCAGCAGTGCCCCGTATGGAATTGGAAGATCCAATTTTATTCTTTTTTTTAAAGTTGATGCCTCGATCCCAGCAGAGCTCTGGTACCACAAGAAGAATTCCATTTGTGCGTGAGGAAAACCCAGTTAAAAATGAGATTTTTCTGTCTCTGTTGGAGAGATCACTTCTTAAATCAAGGCCTGATTTGATAAGCAGAGGTTCTGTGCTGGGCCCCTCCAGGCTGGGAACAAAATCCCATCCCCTGTGCCCTCCCTCATGGTGCTGATTTGCATCATTGCACATCCTCAGCACAGAATTGCACCCCAGAACTCAGCCAGCGTCACATGGAGACGTGACACCGTTGGGAAAAAAAAATAAACTTATTTTTGGTGAAAAGGGAGCAGAAAAATTACTGTGAGAAACAGAGGAAAAGCCAAAACCTTCCCAGAAATATAATTCCAGTCTTTGCATGAGGATGAAATCCCATTTCCCAGTTCTCCTAAACATTTCCTGAGTTCCCTTAAAGTCTTTGACAGCAGAGTTCAAGGCATAAACTGTCAAGTGACAAAAATAATTTAATGCAGGGGGCAGATTCCTGCCTTTCCTGCCAATTATGATCATAAGGAATAAATGGAATTTGTGAGATAATTGTAAACATGAAAAGTCTGTGAGAAAAGACTTTTAAAGCTCTTCAGTCGCTTGGTCCTGGGAGGAATATCCTTAAAACCGTTTTTTTCTCCCTTGTAACACTCTCACAGCACCTCAGACAGGCTGGAGGTGGGTCCTTGATAAGGATTAAGCAAACGATTTTGTATTTCCCAAGGTGAACCCATCCCCATGGCAGTTTCTGGGTTATATTTTGTATTTAAGCAGGTAAAGTCGTGTGGAACAACCTGGAATGAACTGCAGAGCTCAGCTCTCTCCAGCTGCCATCAAACCCTTTAAAAGCAGATTTTCAAAGGTGCACAGAGAGTTGAAACATTTCCCCCTGAAAGCAAAAGAAGTTGGGCAGAGAGAGAAAAAAGGAATTCAGTTCTTAGAGGTGCAAACGCCGTGCAAGGGAGGGCAGAGCACCAAGGGTCACCTGAGCAGAGGGGCCCTGAAAAACCCCTCTGTACCCACAGGAAAAGGGGACTTGAAAGTGAAACAACTCCTGAAACGCCTCTCAGAGCTGGAGTGAGAACCTGAACTCCTGAAGGGAACAGAGCCAGGGAGGGAAGGAACTCCTCCCCTGTAACCTGTGGGATTTGGCCATGGGAGAGAGCCCAGACACAGCCTGGGATGCTGGAAAATCCCTCCAGAGCCCAGAAAGGGCTCAGGTCAAAGCAAATATCCCAAATTTTAAGGAAATTTTGTTGCATCAAGTTGTGTTCAGCAGTGTAGTGTTAAATATTAGTGACAGGATGAGGAGGAATGGCTCCAATGGGAAAGAACTCAGGGTTAGATGGGATTTGGGGAAGGAATTCCCAATGCGAGGGCAGGGAGGGGTGGAATTCCCAGAGGAGCTGTGGCTGCCCCTGGATCCCTGGAAGTGTCCAAGGCCAGGCTGGAGCCACCTGGGACAGTGTGAAGTGTCTCTGCCATGGCAGGGAGTGGAAAAAGCTGATTTTTAGGCCCTTTCCAACCTAAACCCTTCCCTGATCCATGAATGTCCATTCCCAATTGAAAACTACCAAGGGATGGGCAGCAGCTTCCTCCCACCTCACTCCGGCCCATGCCACAATTAAATCTACAAGGAAAGGTTTCCAGTTCATTTCTGAGCAGGGAATTCTCCACCACACAGCCCCCTAAGGTATCCATGGCTGTTTTTCCATGGTTTTTAAGGACCCTGCTCTGTTTCCCAGCAATCAAGCCTGTTCCTGATGGTTACCAGGGATCCTTCTGCCACCTCTCAGGCACGGCCGAGATTTCAGCCAAGCAAAACTCCAAGGGCTGAAGCTTCCAGGCATTCAGCAGAGTGAGGAAGAACTCCCTGAATCCTGAACTTCGCTCTTCTTTTGTGCTAAATTGTTGTGTTTAAGGCTTTTTCTGCAAGATAATCTCTCAAGTCTGTGTTCCCATCCCAAATCCGTGACAAAACCCCGAGCTCTGCTCGCTCTGTGTGGAGCTGGAGTGGCAGATGGGGGAGCAGCAGGCCAGAGTTGCCACTGGAAGCTGTAAAGTCACATTTATTTTCAGCTGACTCTGACCTTTCTGCAATGAAACCTCCCTTTTTTGCTGGTTTTAGTCCTCGGTGGATGAGCTTTTATTATCAATAATGCAAAAGGTGTGAGCAAAGCAAGAGCTGGCCAAGAGCTGAGGGAGGAAATCTGGAGATTTGCTGCACCCCTGCCTCTCACACATCGCCTTTTACAAACATTTAATGGCCTTAGGTCAAAAAAAGAGAGATAAAAAGTTGTTCCCAAGTATTTTTCAGTGGGGGGGGGGGAGGGAAGGTGGACAAAGCAAGCCCTAAACTGGGGATATTTGGAATAATAGAATTGTTCATGTTCAAAAAGGGATTTAAAACCATCATTTCAACCAAATAATTGCACAAAATCATTCTTCATTTATTTTCTTTATTATTATTTCTTTTATTTAAATAAAAACACAAAAAAAAGAAAGTGAAGAGGACTGGAATTTCACTCAGCATCATTCCCAAATCCATCCCTTAAAATGCTGGGAGCACCTCCTTGCCCAGATCCCTTCTGGAATAACCCAGCTGTTACATTCAAATCCCACCTTGCTCCAGGATAACTTCCCAACACAATTCCCATTCCTTCCCCATTTCCTGCACCAATTATAATTTTCTGTTCCTGCACACACACTCCATTTGGAGTTTTGCTGGGTACTTGGAGAGGAATTAAATCCACAAAACGACCCCCAAATCCAGCAGCCTGATCCCCAATTCCCTCCCGTGGCGATGGAAATTCCGTCCAGCTCCACAGCAAACATTCCCAGAGCGTTCCAGGACCCTGCTGAGGTGCTGGGCAGGGAGAGCAGCCTGGGAGGTGCTGATGGAGCCCTTGGACACATCAGTGTCCCCTGTCCCTGAAGGTCGCTGTCGCTCAGGGACAAAGCTGCTGTTCCCATTAACTAAATTCCCTTCCTGGGCCAGCTGATTGCAGATCATCTCCTTCCAAAGTGCAGAATTTGGCTTCATTTCCACTTCCTTCAGCTTTTTCATCTCCCACAGGCATTTTTTTCATGGCTCCCCCTTGAAAGCGTGCAAATAAACCCCAAAATAAGTGAGCAAAACCCCATGAAATTCTCTCCCCTCCCAGCAAGAAATGTTTCACTGGTGCCAGTTTGCCTCAGCTGAGAGATCTTTGCTGTTTCCACCCTCAGGAAATCCCTGATCCTGGATTTCCTATTAAAAGAAAATAGAAAACTACAGAGAAAATAGAATAATATTAACAATTCTTACTTTTTATCTGAAATCTCTGGAATTCAGAAGGAGATTTCTCCCATTTTGCAGCATTTTCACAAGGAAACAACAGACTGGGACAAACTCATTGCTGGAAATAATAATTTGGAATTCCCTCGAGAGCTCCTTTTCTGTAAGAACAACAAAAACCTCAGTGTAAAGGCACTACAGAAAACCTCTGGGAGGGTTTTACAGGATGGAACACGAATTCCATTTGAACCTGTGGTGGATGGTGGATGTTCCACCATCCCTGTGGTTGTCAGCTGTTCCTTTACCAATGCTGAACTGGTGGTTTTGGAGGTGATGAATTCCTTGCAGCTCCAAATTCACCACTGAGCTTTTCAGCTTCACATCCCCTTGGCTGGGAATAAATTCAGGATCAGCAAAGGAAGAGGTTTGGATGTCAAACACGCTCCGAGGGGGTTGTACCAGATGGAAAAGTGCATTTGGGGGGTTGATATTAAAAAAACAACAAAAGGGAAGTCATTAACGATAGGCTGAAGGGCAACGTCACAGGGGAATGAATGGAATATATTCATGGGGATAAAGGAAAAGAGAGGCTTTGTTTATTTATTCCAAGGGAAGCAAAGCAACAGAACAGGACAAAGGGCAAGAATCTCCTTGAATCAGCACAATGTTGATCTCCAGGATAACATCCTGCAATTCCTGCTCTCCCAGGGCAGCTGTGGGGGAAGGAGAGACTGGAAGTGCTGCAGAACCCATTCCTCCTGTCCAGAGCTGGGGCTGAACCCCCTGGCAGAGCCCAGAGGGACAAAGACACTTGGAGGAGATCAGGCCTGGGGCAAAGACTCGTGAGGCTGAGGGGATCAGGCTGGGCCTGGTGCACTGCCAAGCAGCCCCTGTTTGTCAGCCAGGTGAGCTCAGGCACAGCAGAGCCCCGGGCAGCCCCTCAGAGCCCACCTGCACCCCTTTCCCAGCACCTGCACCCCTTTCCCAGCACCTGAACTCCTTTCCAATCTCCTACACCCCTTTCCCAGCTCCTGAATCCCTTTCCCAGCCTCTGAACCATTTTCCGAGCTCCTGAACTCCTTTCCCACCCCTGCACCCCTTTCCCATCGCCTCCACCCCTTTTCCAGCACCTGAACCCCTTTTCCATCACCTGAACCCCTTTCCCATCCCCTGCACTCCTTTCCCATCGCCTCCACCCCTTTTCCAGCACCTGAACCCCTTTTCCATCACCTGAACCCCTTTCCCATCCCCTGCACTCCTTTCCCATCGCCTCCACCCCTTTCCCAGCACCTGAACCCCTTTCCCATCGCCTGAATCCCTTTCCCAGCACCTGAACCCCTTTTCCAGCACCTGAACCCCTTTCCCATCCCCTGCACTCCTTTCCCATCGCCTGAATCCCTTTCCCATCCCCTGCACCCTTCCCCATCGCCTCCAGCCCCGCGTGTGGCTCCAGCCCCTCCCCGCCCAGCTCGGGCTGAGCAGGATTGAGACAGTGCCATCTACTGCCACCAGCTCCGCTCTTCCTCCGGCTGAAGGGACAAACCGGAATAGAACTGGAATCGGGAGGGTCCCAGGGCAGGAACAGACGGGGCTGGGGGAGCTCCAGCAGCGCAGGGGACAGCTCGGCACAGGGGGTGACAGCATGGCCTGAGGAACTTCAACAAAACTGAGGGAAGAGTGGAGCAGAAGTAATTTTTGTGGTAGGGAGATTGAAAACCAGAAATAAGTGGGATGCTCGTTTGTGGCAGGAGGAATCTGAGTTTCCCAAATTCAGCTGATTTGGGGTTTCTTTCCTTGCCCAGTTAAAGGGTAAAAGCCAGGTGGGAGCAGGACAGGGGGCTCAGAAAGAAAAAGGATGGAGGGGCAGGACACAGGGAATGGCTTCCCACTGCCAGAGGGCAGGGATGGGTGGGATTTTGGGAAGGAATTCCTGGCTGGGAGGGTGGTGAGGGGTTGGGTTGGAATTCCCAGAGAAGCTGTGGCTGTCCCTGGATCCCTGGCAGTGCCCAAGGCCAGGCTGGATGGGGCTTGGAGCAGACAGGGACTGTTTGCACAGAACCTGCCCCTGAGATCCGCTGGTTCTGTTGTGGCATCCTAAAAAATACGGATTAAACCTTTGGGAACTTGGCCTTGAATTGATGAATTCACCTCAATGTCTGTCACAGGTTAATGCCAGGCTGGACAGGGCTTGGAGCAGCCTGGGACAGTGAGAGGTGTCCCTGCCCATGGCAGGGGTGGCACTGGGTGGGGTTTAAGTTCCCTTCCATCCCAACCCAGTCTGTGAAACTCGGAAAGCAGAACAGGTCCCAGGGCAGCCCAGATCACCCACCCTCAGCAAACTGTGCCTTCCACGGAGATGGAGACAGAAATGAGCTGTCCCTGAGCCGGGATGATCCATTCGGGATCCACACCCAGGCTCCGATGCATTCCCAAAAGCCTCAACACGGAAAATGGAATGGTTTGGGTGGCAAGGGACCTTAAACCTCACCCAGTGCCACCCCTGCCATGGGCAGGGACACCTCTCACTGTCCCAGGCTGCTTCAAGCCCTGTCCAGCCTGGCTTTAACCTGTGACAGACATTTGAGATGAATTTATCAATTCAAGGCCAAGTTCTCAAAGGTTTAATCCGTATTTTTTAGGACGCTGTGACAGAACGAGGAGCAGGTTCTGTGCAAACAGCCCCTGACAGACATTTCACAGCTGCCTGCGCCGCTTTGGTGCTTTGAGGGCAGACAAAGCCCCGCATCACCCGCGTCTGTCTGGGCATCACTTCACCTCCTGTGCTCCCACTCAGGCTCGGAGCAGAGCAGCGCTCCAGTCACAACCCGTTAGGCAGCAGAGCCCTGATGAGCCGTGTCCCCAAAAATGGCCCTCCTGGCCCCAAATGAACCGGCCCAGGCGGGAGGGGACGGCGGGCCCGGCACTGCTCCCGTCCGGCCCCACGGGACCCAGGGAGGGCCGCGGATCCTCTGCTGCCAGCCCCAAAAAGCTCAGCAAAGCCTCCCAGCACAGGGGTCACAATTCCTGCTTCGTTCCCGGCAGAATTCCCAGGAAAACGGGGTTAGCTGCTCTGTATGAGATACCACACCAGCAGCACATCCAACACCTCCTTCCTCCTCCTCCTCCTCCCTCTTCCCTCTTTCGCTCTTCCTCCAAGAGAGAAAGAACAGCGTTAAGGTTCCCCGAGCTCGGAGGAGCAGGGCTGGGACCTGGCTTTAACTCTGGCTATTGATTTGTGCATTAATGTGCCATTATCCCCACAATCTATGGCAGCTGAAACCCAGACAATGCTTAAATTTATTGCTGCCTCTCTTTTTTCCCCCCTCTTGTTAAATCACTTTTATTGTTTCTTCCATCTCCAGAGATGCCTCATGAGCAATCTTCAATCAGACATTAAGGCTTCCAGTCAGGAAAAATGTTAAGTGTGCAAAAAGCACGTTTTTAAATATATCATTACCTTGTACATCTTCATAATCTTAAATGGTTTCGTTCTTCAGGGTCCTTTGCCGTTAATTCCAGTTTGGCTTTGAGATGCTCAGGGATTGGGAAGATCAAGGAGCTGCAGCTGGAAGGAAACCATGGGATGTGTTCATGGGAATTGCTTCTTCCTCAAGTGGCATGTTTGGAAATGTAGATGCCATTGTGTGTTACCAGAAAAATATAAAAAAAATATAAAAATACATAAATATATATATATAAATAACAAATAAAAAAGATAGAAAAATATAAAATATAAAGACTTAAAACCCAAGAAGGAAATTTCAAATGCTCCAAGGGAATTATCTTCATCAGGAGGGATTTACACCCCTCTGGGGTATTGCCCCTGGTATACATCCAGATTATCTCTGGTATTTTCCAGGTCACCCTTCACATTGGAAATAGCACTTGGAAACCTGCAGAAAACCCAAAATCCATTAAATTAACCCAATTTATTCCAGATTCATCCACCTGCAACTCACCCAGCCTTGGGCACAGGGAGACAATACTGGTCAGGGCTTTGAGGAGTTTTCCCCACTTTTCCAGCCTCGTGTAGGATTTGGGTTGGTCTGTTCGAATTAAACTCTCTTTACATTAAATTCAGTGAATTTTTGTATAAAACTCTGAGTTTTGAAGGAGCAGAAGAGGGGGATTGGGACTCTCAGGGAAGATTTTGCTACTCCAGTTTGTGCTGAAAAGCAAAAGCTTTCAGTAAACCTCAAGATCTTACACATGAATTTAAATATTTAATCAACTATTTATAATAGTTATAAATCCAAATTTTAAATACCAAACCGCAGAGGCAACTCCTCCCTGCAACCTTCGCTGATAAATTTTCCTGCCCTTATCATTTTTTGGCCTGTAAAAACCAGGATTCTGCCTCGATTTCCTTACCTATACTTGAAGAGCTTTTAGGAACAGCCCTAAAATTGTCCATTTATTCAGAGAAGTGAACCCAAAGAGGGCACAGGATGGGAAGGGACAACTCCTGCCAAAACCCTGCCTGCTCCTCCTGCAGCTGGACAGGGATTTGAGCACAGCCAAGTCCCCTCTGATGAAAAAAAACCTGCCTGGGATCAGGAAAAACACCAATTTTGTGTCCAAAACCCTCAAATATTGGTGTAGGTAAAACCTTTCTCCCTTTATGCATTCAGGAGCCTTTTCTCATCACTTGTTTTATCTCCATTTGAATCTGCACTACAAAATAATCAGAGTCATTAAAGGCCAAGGCAAATTACAGATTGTGGCCACTTATAAAAGAAGAATCTTACAAAACCCAGGAAATCTGGCAGGGGGCACCCTGGAAGAGCGAGCCTGTACCTGCCCATATGCACTGAGTTTTCTGGGCTTAAAAATCTTACAAATAATTGAGTTTTCTGGGCTTAAAAATCTTAAATTCATTGGGCTTTCTGGGCTTAAAAACTGTAGAAACCACTGAGTTTTCAGGGCTTAAAGATCTTAAATTCATTGAGCTTTCTGGGCTTAAAAATCATAGAAACCATTGAGTTTTCTGGGCTTAAAAATCACAAAAACCATTGAGTTTTCTGGGCTTAAAAATCTTACAAATAATTGTTTTCTGGCCTTAAAAAATCTTTTAAAATCCTTCTACACTTGAACAGAGTCTCCTCAGGAGTGCTGTAATTTGAATTTTCCTCAGCCCAGGAAGTGCTTTGGTTTAGGAGAGCATCCTTTGGTTTTGCTGCAGCAGCACCCCGAGGGTTACAGGGAATGCAGCACCTGGCTGGCGAGGCTGCATCTCTGCTCAGGCCACAGGAATTGTGCCAAATAAGAAAAAAAAAAGCTGCACAAACTCCTGATGCATTGCAGATAAAATGTAGATCAGGAGAGCCTGGCTTGGCACGAGCTGGAGCAGAGTCCTGGCTCTGGGGTGGGAACACACATGTCCCTCCCTCCCCTTTCCTTAGCCCCGGGAAAAGCCTTTTTTTTTTTTCTTTAAATACTAAAAATTTGCTTTTAAAAGTGCATATCTGCAATTATCCCACGGTATTTCACAAATCTCAGGGGGTTTTTGGCTGTTCCACCCCGTTTTCCGCTCTTATTAATGTAAATAATCAATGTTTAGAAGCGACAGAATCGTTTAATTAGGGAGCACTCCTGTACCATTACATGAATTGTTCGTTTTGCCATTGAAACAGCAGCTAATTGTGCACCTTAATTTCACTGTGCACTGGAATTCCATGGTTTTACCTCAGGAAAAGGCAGAAAATCACCACAGGCCCAAGGGAAAGGACAGGAGACACCAAAGTCCCCTCCACACCCTGGTCAGGCGTGGCCTGGTCAGGCCCTGGTCAGGCCCCTCCAGCCTGGCCCTGCTGTCACTCCATCCAGAGGCAAAATTTATGGATATCAGTGGGGATAAGGTGACAGAAATGGGTGGGGGGACAGGCAAAACCCCACAGCAACTTCCCAAAAAACCTCCAGATCACATGCCCTGCCCAGCCGGGCTCCCTCAGGAAGGAGAGCACAGATCCAGCTTTTCCAGGGAGCTGGACTTGCTGTGGGGATGAATTCCAGCATTTCCCCACAGCCTGATATCCCTGGGGATATTCCTGGGATCCCTCCCAGCTCCCAAACTCCATCCCAGCTGTTTATTCACAGTTCCCTGGCTCGGGGTCATTCCTGCCCTTGCTTCCCTCTCGTCAGGGCCTGAGTAGGCCTCAGAAATTTAATTCCCGGGGCTCCTCTGCATCTTTTCCACCCTAATTTTGCAACTTCCAAAGGACCCCAATATTCCAAGTACTTTGGAAGGACACTGATGTCCACCAGTGAATTCACATTCGGGGCAGGGCAGGTTTTAAAGGTGCTGAAATGTTTCAGTTCAGTATTTTACCCTTTTCTCTCTTTTGTTATTGTCACCTCTTCTGCATCACATGTAATTTTTCCTGCTTTTCTTGATCAGAAGTCATCCTACAAGACTTCAGGCTCAAGAAAATGAATTTTTCCCTGGAAAAGATGAATGTTTGTTACTGTTTTTTTTCAGTGAATTCAGTGAAATCCCTAATCCAGAGGTCAGCTCTGTGTTTCACATCAGCACCACTGTGCTGAAGCAAAAACGAGGATCTGAAAAGAGAAATATTTCTCATTTACAGCAAAAATGTTTTCTCAGAGAAAAAAAAAAGAAAAAAAATCGTAGTTTCTTCACTTTCTGCTTGGTTTTTTGCCTCATGTTTTTTTAATTTGTTCAAAATCCGAGCTCCATTTTGCATGCAGAGGATTCAGTGATTGGTATTACTGCAAATAAAAAACTAGAATAAATGAAAATAATATTATTAATGAAATAATAGCAAAAATAAAATTACTCGTCCTGCTTTTACACTTTTAGGAGCTCAGTGGCAGCCTGGGCTCATGAAAGCCTCAGGATCCAGCTCCTCCCCGCGCTCCCTTGGACTCTTTGCTCTGTGGATTTGATTCTCTTTGTGTGATGTTCTCACTCCAGTTCACTTTGAAAACGCAAAATTTGCAACCTCAACCCTTCTGCCGTTTTCTTCCCCAGCAGTTCTTTGTGCCAGATCTCCCCATCCACCGTCAGAAAGAAAACTTTTAATGTTATTTATGTGAATTCCTTGATGCCACCAGCACCAGCCGAAGGTTCCTTGCAGCAGACAGAGCTCAGATTTAAGGTGAAAAAAACCCCAGGGCTCAGCAAAATGAGCTTCCCTTGAATCCCTTTGGCCGGGCTGAGCATCAGTTTGCTGCACCAGCAATCAATAAATCCCCATCTCCCAGCTCTGGCATCCACAGGGTGAGAAAATGTTGGGATCAGCAGAGGGATGGAGCAGAAGTGTGGAGTCACTGCTGCTGCAGTGCATTCATTACACCAACGCCCAGCTCACACAAAAACCTCCTTTTTACACAAAAATTCTCCTGATCCAAGGAGAAAAATTGACCTCCCAAGTGCACGGATCTGACAAAAATCCCACACAGGGATAATTCTGCTGCCCAGCCTTGGGATGCTGCTGAGGAGCAGCACTGGGTGGCCCCAGAGAATAAATTCTTCTCACAATAAAGGAATTTTCACTCCTGAAGTGCTGGAAAAGCCCCCTGATCCATAGGAATAATTGTTCT
>JAWWMJ010000078.1:3307805-3332160 GCA_035047045.1 Vireo griseus
CCGCACACGTGTGCGGGGCCGCCCCGCAGCCGCCCGGCCGGGCTATAAAAGGGGCGGCGGCGGCCGGAGCAGCCCCGCACCGCCGCCCCCAGCGCCCCACCATGAGCTACACCATGGAGCCCCTGGGCAACCCCTCGTACCGCCGGGTGACCGAGACCCGGGCCACCTACAGCCGCGCCAGCGCGTCCCCGTCCAGCGGCTTCCGCTCGCAGTCCTGGTCGCGGGGCTCGGGCAGCACCGTGTCCTCGTCCTACAAGCGCCCCAACCTGGGCGGCCCGCGGGCCACCTACGGCTCCACCGTGCTGAGCTCGGCCGAGAGCCTGGACGTGAGCCAGTCCTCCCTGCTCAACGGCGCGGCCGAGCTCAAGCTGAGCCGCTCCAACGAGAAGGAGCAGCTGCAGGGGCTCAACGACCGCTTCGCCGGCTACATCGAGAAGGTGCATTACCTGGAGCAGCAGAACAAGGAGATCGAGGCGGAGCTGGCGGCGCTGCGGCAGAAACACGCCGGGCGGGCGCAGCTGAGCGACGCCTACGAGCAGGAGCTGCGGGAGCTGCGCGGGGCCCTGGAGCAGGTGAGCCACGAGAAGGCGCAGATCCAGCTGGACTCGGAGCACATCGAGGAGGACATCCAGCGCCTGCGGGAGCGCTTCGAGGATGAGGCGCGGCTGCGCGACGAGACGGAGGCGACGATCCGCGCCCTGCGCAAGGAGATGGAGGAGGCCTCGCTGATGCGCGCCGAGCTGGACAAGAAGGTGCAGTCGCTGCAGGACGAGGTGGCCTTCCTGAGGGGCAACCACGAGGAGGAGGTGGCCGAGCTGCTGGCGCAGCTGCAGGCGTCCCACGCCACCGTGGAGAGGAAGGACTACCTGAAGACAGACCTGACGACGGCGCTGAAGGAGATCCGCGCCCAGCTCGAGTGCCAGTCCGACCACAACATGCACCAGGCCGAGGAGTGGTTCAAGTGCCGCTACGCCAAGCTCACCGAGGCGGCCGAGCAGAACAAGGAGGCGATCCGCTCCGCCAAGGAGGAGATCGCCGAGTACCGCCGGCAGCTCCAGTCCAAGAGCATCGAGCTCGAGTCGGTGCGCGGCACCAAGGAGTCGCTGGAGAGGCAGCTCAGCGACATCGAAGAGCGCCACAATAACGACCTCACCACCTATCAGGTACCGGGGAGGCGGCGCGGGGCTGTCCCGAGCCCGGCGAGGAGGCGGGGGATGGCCGGTGCCGGCTCCGGGGAGAGGGGTGCGGGAGGTGCCCGGTGCCCGCCCCGGCGAGGGATGGAGAGGTGCGGGAGGTGCTCGGTGCCGGCTCTGGGAGGTGCGGGAGATGCCCGGTGCCGGCTCTGGGCGGTGGGATGCCGGAGGTGCTCGGTGCCGGCTCTGGGAGGTGCGGGAGGTGCTCGGTGCCGGCTCTGGGAGGTGCCCGGTGCCCGCTCCGCCGGGAGGGATGCGGGAGGTGCCCGGCGGCGGCTCCGCAGCGAGGGATGCAGGGATGCGGAGGGCGGGGGGAGGATGCTGCGGAAGGCGGTGGGAGCGGGTGGGTCCTGCTCTGATGCCGGCCCTGCCTCCCCGAGCGGCGGGAAGAGTTTCTAAAAGTCCCCTCAGAGAAGTTGTGCCCTCTCTGTCCCCGCGTGCAGCGTCTGCCCATGTCACAGGGGTTTTCTGCGTCTCCCTTGCAGGACACGATTCACCAGCTGGAAAACGAGCTCAGAGGAACGAAGTGGGAAATGGCTCGTCACTTGAGGGAGTACCAGGACCTCCTCAATGTCAAGATGGCCCTGGACATCGAAATTGCTGCGTACAGGTACAGTGGGATCACTGCAGACATGTCTGGAATATTAATAGCACTGCGGATGCTGCTGGCCCGGGAGGCTTTACCACAGCTAAGAAATCTCTGTATGCAGCGAACACGGGTAAAATTAGAGCCTGGCTAAGTCATTGCAACCATTACCCAGCCCAGTAAGAGCCCAGAAGGTCATTAGGGACCAGCTAATCAGCGGCAGAGCTGC
This sequence comes from Vireo griseus, assembly GCA_035047045.1. Classification (NCBI taxonomy): domain Eukaryota; kingdom Metazoa; phylum Chordata; class Aves; order Passeriformes; family Vireonidae; genus Vireo; species Vireo griseus. Next base: position 3,309,814 of record JAWWMJ010000078.1, read on the forward strand.
CAACAAGCCCCGCGGGCACAGCATAGCGTGACTCAGTGCGGCGGCTCCCGTGCCGCATTCTGTCCTTGGCCGCACGAGCAGGAGATGCAGCGAAAGACGAGTTTATTTTTAATTCCTGTCTGCTTTGCAGATGCCAGACATGCAGGGCTTGTCACCAGAGCTCCCTTTCATCGCCTGGGAGAGACAGGGAATTTGCTTGATCATGGTTTGAGGCAGCGACTGCTGATCTGTCTGTCACAAACACTTTTGTTTTTCTTGCTCAACTTTCCTTCAGAGGCATCTGCTCTAATCTGGAGCTGAGCGTTGCTTGCTGTTGCCATCACCTGGCAAGTTTTTTTAGTCTCCTCTGTTTCACTTCAGAACTCTCACTAGAGAGCTCCTGATTTTTCTGGGTCACAGGCTTAGATGAAAAACATTTGAATAGAAGAAAAGTGAAAACAACAAAAAAAACACCCCATCTCCAGATCCATTAAAATTCCTGAGGTTGTTCAGACACACAAACTCTCTGAGGGCTGTAGCTGGCTGCTGCCAAAATCAGCTGAAGTCTCCAGTTCTCATACTCCCACAAAAAAAGGTGGATGCCCAAATTATTGAATTAGAACACGTGCTCTAATCAGCTGAGACTGCCTCAGACACAATATTTGATTTGGGTCTGTTGGCTGTGTCAAATTCTGTTTGCCTAAGTTGTAATGAATCCTATGAAGTTAATTAGTTTGTCCTAATCCCTGCTGATTTACACCATAATGAAGCTTTCTGACATTAAAGATGAATTTAACCGATCACTGAAGGTGTCACACCTGCCACAGGCAAACCAAGCTAAAAACTGCTGGATGTGAGTAAAGAGTGGGTTCAAGGCAAGCTGGGCTGGGGCTGTGAGCAGTGGTTGGCACTGGGCAGTTCCAGCACATTCCACAGCAAACTGGTTCTGTCCTGCTGGCAGGGAATAGTACAGCAGGGAATGCTACAGAATCCTGGAATGGTTTGGGTTGGAAGAGACCTTAAAGCTCATCCCAATGCAGGGACACCTTCCCCTATCCCGGGGTGCTCCATGCCCCGTCCAGCATGGCCTTGGACACTTTCAGGGATGAGACAGCCACAATTATTCCAACAACTGTCCTGTATTTTGGTTTTTTTGATGCTCATTCTCTTTTTTTCCTCTCCTCCTGATTTCTTCAGGAAGCTGCTGGAGGGTGAAGAGACAAGATTCAGTGCCTTCTCTGGAAGCATTACTGGTCCCATATTCACACACAGACAACCATCTGTCACAATAGCATCCACCAAAATCCAGAAAACAAAAATCGAACCACCAAAGCTGAAGGTCCAGCACAAGTTTGTTGAAGAAATCATTGAAGAGACGAAGGTGGAGGATGAAAAGTCTGAAATGGAAGATGCTCTGGCAGCCATCGCAGAAGAAATGGCAGCCAAGGCACAGCAAGAGGAACAGGAGGAAGAAAAAGCAGAAGAAGCTGCAGAGGAAGAAGTTTCTGAGAAGGCTCCTGCAGAAGAAGCTGCAGCTGAGGAGGAAGAGAAGGAGGAAGAGGAAGCAGAGGAGGAAGAAGAAGCTGCAAAATCTGACGCCGCGGAAGAAGGTGGCTCTGAAAAAGAGGAAATCGAGGAAAAGGAAGAAGGGGAAGAAGCTGAGGAAGAGGAGGAAAAACCCGAGGTCAAGGGCAAAGCTGAAGAGGTACCAGCAAAGGCAGAGAAGGTCAAAACACCCCCTGCAAAGTCACCCCCGAAATCTCCCCCGAAATCCCCCGTAACAGAGCCGGCCAAGGCCGCCCCGAAAGAAAAAGCCGCAGAAGCAGCGAAAGAACAGAAGGTGGAGAAAGTGGAGAAGGCGGCCAAGGAGGAGGAGAAAGCAGCATCTCCAGAGAAACCTGCCACACCCAAGGTGACCTCCCCGGAGAAACCTGCCACCCCAGAGAAGGCTGTGACCCCAGAGAAGGCAGTGACACCGGAGAAAGCCGTGGCCCTGGAGAAGCTGGCAACGCCGGAGAAGCCGCGCTCCCCCGAGAAGCCGGCGAGCCCGGAGAAGCCGCGCACCCCCGAGAAGCCCGTGACGCCCGAGAAGCCCCGGTCCCCGGAGAAACCTCCCTCCCCAGTCAAGGATGCCAAGGCTGTGGTGGAGGAGACCATCACTGTCACCAAGGTAACGAAAGTGAGTGCCGAGGCCGAGAAGGAGTCCAGGAAAGAGGACATCGCCATCAACGGGGAGGTGGAGGAGAAAAAGGAGGAATCCAAAGAGAAGGAGGAGGAAGACAAGGGAGTGGTCACCAACGGCCTCGATGTGAGCCCCGTGGATGACAAGGCTGAGAAAATTGTAGTAACTAAAAAGGTAGAGAAAATCACAGGGGAGGGTGGGGACAGTGGGACCACGTTTGTCACAAAGTCGGTGACTGTCACTCAGAAGGTGGAGGAGCACGAAGAAAGCTTCGAGGAGAAGTTGGTGTCCACCAAGAAAGTGGAGAAAGTCACTTCACATGCTGTAGTAAAGGAGATTAAAGAGAGTGAATAAAACCAACCATAGCTAAAATTCAAACCAATTCAAGAGCTTGGGTCGGTGCAAAAGGTTAAGCCATAGACAGCTGCAAAATGCATGTGGGTGACGGCTTCAAAGCAGATCGGGTTCTCTCACGGAGGCTCCAGACACACAGTATTTTACTTTTTCGTGCAATATAGGGAAGGGGGGGGGAATGCATGCAGGCTCAAGATGTACTCCCTCCACAGAGCTTGGGGATCTACAAAAAAAATACTACTACTACTAGTGCATGAGATGAAATGTGCAGAGGAAGCTTTTCTGAATTTCCTGAGCTGTTGGAGGGACGTATCTGAGGAACGAGTTCAGATGTATTATGCAAAGAACCAACTGAGCCAAAACCAAACTGAAAACAGTAATAGAGTATTCATGAGAACCAGAACTCTCCTAGCCTTAAAAAAAAAAATAAAAAAGCTACTTATAACTAATTATGTTTACCTCACTGGTGCAATTAGGGTGGACTTTTGCTCCTGGGAGAACCTTGTTGACATGCACAGTACGCAACCTTTTGTTGTTTGATGTAAAACAGTCACAGCAGTTCTTGCTCAATAAAGGTCAATATGAAAACACCACTGGTTCTGGTGATTTTTCTCCATTTCAACCCTTCCCCCAGCTGGATCCTCTCTCCTGAATGGAAGTGGAAAATTGCTTTTAGGGGTTGGGCTTTGATGGTCTTGGGGGTCCCATCTGACTCGGGATGTTCTGTGGTTTGGAATTGGATATGATGGCCAAATTTCCTGTAAGAACACAAAGGCTGGATTAAGAAAATAAGAGCCACACCCCACATTTTAGAGGAAAATGGAATCCATTGAACACTTCTGCCTGGTCTTGAGGTGCTTAGAGGGGTTGCAATTGCTTTTTATAGGAGGGGGAAGATGTCTCAGCCCTCAATCCTGCTTGTGCTGAGCCAAAAAAGGTTAAAATCTGCTCTAAGTATGGTTTTCCTCCTTACACCCCAACATCCACACGTAAAGAGAGCCAGTTTCCAAATGGTTCCTTGATTTTCCTGGGGAGAGGGGCTGCATGAAGCACAGCTGAGTGTGGCATCTTCACTTTGCCACTTAATGGAGGAAAAACCCATTAAGGGAACCACGAGGTCCTCAAAATGGGCTTGGTTCTGGTTATTTTACCCCTCTTGCTTTAATTGTATGGGAACCTCCTTATCAATTCTCTGGCTCAAATGTTCAAGAGGTTCAATCTGCCTCTAAACACAAAATTCTAAAATCAAAAATCAACCCAAGGGTTATAAACTCGACATTTTTGAATTTCCAATGGGAAGACCTCCTAAGTGGTGGCCTCTTCCAGGGGAATCAAAAATTCCTCTATATGAAAAAATAAATGGAGATGCAACAGAGGGAAGAAGGTAAAGGCCCTAACTCCAATGTAGGAATAAACGCATCATTGTAGGATTAATTTTGTGTTTATTCCCCATTTCAAAAGGAAATAAAGAATGCAGCTGCTGCCCCACCTCCCATAACTCACAAAGAAATGCAAATAATTTTCAAGCCTGTCTTTAGGCCATGGACTGCCCTGGAATCTGTTGCCTAATTGAGGGTGTGATCAAAATCTATGATTTCCATGTGCTTTGGATCCTTTGCCCCATCAATAATTGAAGATCAAGGAGTTTTTAATTGAAAGGGTTCAGCACGTTCCTCACTAGAGAAGTGGTGGAGAGCCCACAGCAGACAAGGCTTTCAAATCAATCTGGATGTCTTTGTGGAGCAAAGCCCTGCATGTCTCTCCTGCTGCTATCAACAATGGGAATCTGTGCTCGACAGCTTGGCTGCTGAGGGATGTTTAATTAAAGCAGAGTTAGCAAATTAAATGGCAGCCTCTCCATAGTCACGTCTGGGCGTGACACAGAAATAACTTCACCTTTAGGAACGAGGAGTTAAGCACTCCTCTATTTTTGGTGTCTGTACCAAAGGTTTGTGAGCATTGATCGTGTTTTCCCCTTGGATTTGAACAAAATTGTCAAGAGAACACCATGACTCAGCCCCAAACCAAACCAGAGACAAACATTGACATGAAATTACATTTGTATGCTTTCAATTAAGTTATAGAAGCCACGAAAATGTCTCAAACTGCAAAAGCCACCCCTCAGAGTGGAAGGTTGAGAATCTTCAGCACGGAGAGGAGGGGTCACCTTGCCCCGTGGATTAAATGCTGGTGTCAGCAGACTTGAGAACATTTAACATGTGCAGGTGGGATCCCAGCCTGGCTATTTCTCATGTTGGGTTTCCTTTCCAGCTCCTTTCTCTCCATTCCTGGCAGGACACAGCTCCAGGGATCCCAAAATCATCATTTGTGTAATTTTTGTCCTGTTTGCCCTTCGGCAATCCCGGACTGCAGTTCCTGGGACGAGGGGCTGGACCAACCCCTCTGCCCAGGTACATCCTTTCCCTGGATGGTTTGGGGAGGCAAACCATGGCGTGATGGGCTTCACAACATCCTCATTTCCCCCCTTTTCTCACCCAAAATATGTCACAGCTTTTAGTTATTACCACAACCATATTTCCCCCCCGGCTCTAACACACCAAATTTGTGAATTTAGCCCATTTCCCACTGCAGATGTTCCCAGCAAATCCTAAGAGGAAAAAGTGAGTGGTTAACATATTTCTAAATGTTTATAAAACTATAAGAACTGATTAATATTTTATGGTGCCAAGAGGTTTTGTCTACTGACATCTGCAATCAAACACTTTCAAAGGAGAGCACAATTCCCGGGCAGAGAGGCATAAATAGGATGTTATTTGCCTGTTCTGCACCAATTACTCCTCCAGACTGCACAGAACCAGTGAAGGGAATAATTATTTTCAGATAGAGAAGTTCATTAAACAATAAAAAAGTCCACGAAGGGAAAAACAATAATTAAAGGAATTTACAGTGACAATTTGTTCACGTTTTTAAAGGTGGGATATCGGGACCACCGTGGTTTCAGGAGCTGGAGAGCTCTCAGCCAGGATCTTTTTCCTGTGCTGGGTTGTGGAGATGCCACAGTTCTTCTTCAGCATCCCAAAACAAAATTCCAGGTGAGAACAAACTGGGAAGTGTTACAAAACACAAATAGGTTGCATTTGCCAGGGAGCTGAGTCAGGCACCAGAATTTTCTCCAGTCATCAGGGTTTGTGCTCCCCCCATTCACACGTGGGCTCCATTCCTGATTTTTTTTCAGGATTAAAGTATCCTTAACTAAACTGGGAAGGTAGCAAATGATGAATCGTTAATTATTTATTACTAGGAGGTGAATTTTGGGACTCTGGGTGTTCTGTACAGGTGTTCCCCGTGCTGCGGGGAGGGGAGGGGGTGTGTGTGCCTCTCAGGGAAAGCGTCCAGCACCTCCCTGGGCGTTCCCGGGGATGGGATCTCAGCCTGAACCAGACCCAAAGAGCAGGAAAAAAAACCCCAGGACACTCCTGGCTTTTCTTGCAGCAGCAACTCGGGTGAAAGTTTCTCCCGAGCCTCCCTCTGCCAGCTTTTACTGCATTGCGTCAAAGCCAGCGCCTGGATTTTCCAAGGTAAAGCGAGTGCTGGCAGCAGGATCCATCCCACAGCCCCGGGAGCAGCCAGGAACACACAAAGCCAGCCCAGCCTCCCTCCCAGCAGTTTGGGCAGCAGGCAGGTCACTGCAGAGCCAGCCCTGCTGCAGCTCCTGCCGGGGCTCTCACGGAGCCCTGCGGAGCTGCAATGCAATAAAAATAGCAGAGGGAGCAGGGATCAGCCTGGAATGGCAGCAGGAGAGACGAGAGGGCTGGAGGAGCTCTGGATGTGCTGCTCTGGAGCAGCCCTGGCTGCACGGGGAGCTTCACTTCCCAAAACAGAGACAGATGCAAAGGGCCCAGGGAAGGAGGAGTTTGTCTGCAAGAAAAAGTTGTGGAAGAGGAAGCAAAATTGGGTTTTGAAGAGTTAAAAGGAACTCAGAGTGCTTGGAGAAAGAGAGAATTTAATATATTATGGAATGGTTTGGGTTGGAAGGGGCCTTAAATCCCATCCAGTGCCTGCCATGCACAGGGCCACCTCCCTCTGTCCCAGGGTGCTCCAAGCCCCGTCCAACCTAGCCTTGGGCACTGCCAGAGGGGATCCAGGGGCAGCAACAGCTTCTCTGGGAATTCCATCCCTGCCCCTCAAGATCCTCTGAGTAAAGAATTCCTTCCCAATATCCCACCCAAACCTCCGCCCTGTCAGAGTGAAGCCGTTCCTCCTCGTCCTGTCCCTCCATCCCATGTCAATACTCTCTCCAGCCGAGCTGCCCAGCCGTGCTCTGCCTTTGATGGTCCTGATGGGCTTTGACCAGGGCTGGAAGAGGTTTTCTCTCCTCAGGAGCTCTCCCAGCTGAGTGCAGCCGTCACTTCCTGCTGGGGAGGTTCCGAGAAGCAGCTCTGGTTTCTGAGAACCAGCTCCTGCTCCTTATCTCCGAGCAGCAGCCCCAACAGTCTGCTGGGGGAGCTGGGGGTGTCACACCCCACGGGGAGCAGGTCCCCTCCATCCCCCCAACAGCCTTAGAAGCACTCGGTGAAGAGCACTGCGAGCTCCCCCAGCTCTCCTCACCTGGGAAACTCAGCCGGCTTTGTGAGGTAGGTCTGCATAAAAACAGGGAGAAAAATCTCCATTAAAAGCAGAAGGAAAACACAAAAACAAATATTTAAGAGCTTTTGTTGAAGAAAGTGAAAATTATTTTACTTCTTTTCCTTCTGGTTCTCAAAAGCATCAAACTCCACAGGAAAGGAGGGAAAAAATACTTGGAAATGACACTGGAACTCCCTGAGCTACTGGAATTACTGCTTTGCCAAATGGTTTGACCAAGCTTCTTTTTCTTTCTTCTTTGCTTGGGAATGGGGAAGAAAATAGTAAGTGCTTACTTCATCCATCGTGATATTTTTATTACCTTTTAAATACTGAAAAGGGACGTGCTCTTGGAACACTCCTAAAATTTTTATGGAAAAAGACATTTCCTTTCTCTCTGAACAAACCATTGAGGAGAACCAATGCAAATCCACTGATACCACATCACCAGTGCGAAAAATGAAAAGTTACCCCAAAATCCTGTGCAAAAATTCATCCAGCCACATATAACTGCAAAGTCATAGTTCAGCCATGTAATGTGTATTTTAACTCAGGTTTCCATGGGTTTAGTTTATTTAAACTGGTTTAATTTGCAGCATTAGCCAGTGTCTGCCCTTACAAGGTTTAATTTCATGTATCAGCTTCAGGTAATTGGAAGTTTAACAGGCTCTGAGCACAGGACAGTGCTTGTGCCATCGCCAGGCTCTGTTGTTGTTGAGATGCTCCTTTTTTGTGCCTTTTTTAGCTCAGTCAAAACTTTAAAAATCCCTGAAAAATTCTCAGAATGAGCCTCTGCGGCCCAGAGATGGCCAAGTTCTGCACCTGGGAGAGGCAGCTCCTTCCCCCACGCCATCCCTCCCCCTAACTGCTCATCATGTTTTGATTTTAATGTTATTTTTGAAGCTATTCTTTGCTCCAAGCCTCACCTATACCCTCAGCCATTCTTCCCTCTCGTCACTGATCCACCAGACACTGAACAACTTCCTGCCACAGATGCCACCATTGAACAGCCACATTTGCTTTTTCCCTCTGTTTGGCGTGGTAAAATTCCCATTTTTCAGAAGGGAGCTCGTGCTTGTTGCACCCCCAGCCCATGAGAACCATCCCTGCCACCGTCACTCCCCAGAGTATTTTTATAAATTGTGTGAAATTTTACACCCCAGGAGATTTCCCCCACTTGTCACTCTCAGGATGAGTGTGATAAACCCCTTTATGAACCTTTCAGGGCCATCAGTGACACAGGACAGGCACGAGGAATCCGTGTAAGCATTTCTGGAACTTTATTGACTGCTTTATTGCACGTACTTAATGAAGCCTCCATCACTTCCCCCCCCACCGTTTCCATAATTATTTTAAATGCAAGTTAAAGGTAACCTTTCATTCCCATCACTTATTTCCCCCCCATTTTAAATGTTAAGGTTCTGGGTCACCCAGGGAAGACAGAAGCCCTGAACTCATACGTGGAACCATGCGGCACTCGGGGAGCAAGCCTTGGGTGCTCTGCAAGCAAACTCAGACTCTGCACAGGGAGAAACATCATAATCATGAACTTGGAACCTCAGTGGTCACTGAATTAAATAGGTGAGACTGCAGCTGGAGCTCAGTCAGTCGCTGGTTCTGATGGAAAGCTGCCCTCAGATCAAGCCTTCTTTTTGCCTTCGCTCTCTTCCTTTCCTGCTGCTTCTTTCTCCTCCTTCTCTTCCTTCTCCTCCTTCTCCTCCTCAGCAGCTTCCTCAGCAGCTTCCTGCGACTCCTCCCCTTCTTCTGCTGCTGTTTCTTCCCCTTCTCCTTCCTCTTCCTCACCCTCTTTGGTTTCGTCTGATTCTTCCTTAGCACCTTTGAAGGACAGAAAGATATTTCACATCCAGGTCCAATTCCTGACGCCAGTTCAGTGGGATCACCCTTCAGCCCCACACATTTTGGCAGCCAGCTAGAGCAAAACCGCACAACCAATTTATCCTGGATTTCAGGGGGAGTGAAACACTTTATAAAAACAAACCACAGCCAAAAAAAACCTCAGTTCTGAACTCACTGCTTAAAGCCTTATCCAAAGACTTGAAGAATCTGTCACTGCTCTCCGAGTGGCTCTTTAACTGTAATTTCCCTATAATTAAACTTTACACTAATGAACCCCTCATAGTTGACTGGCCACCAATGCACTGCAGAAATGTGATATTGCCATGCACTGACCCCAGTAATTCCAGCTCCAGACATTAGCTGATGTTCCCATTGTCTCGGGCTGCTCTCTGGGAATTCATATTTAGCTCAGGATGTCCTTGAGCCTTCTTTTTGAGGATATCCCTAATAACAGAATGGTGCTTGCTGCCACCTGAATATTATAATTGAGGGTTTTGGAAACCTATAATCAGCCCGAGTGAACATTTAACCTTATCTTCTATTCAATATTCAGATTTTCCTGCTTAAATTCCATATGCTTAATCCTACATCCTTTGGCTCATGGAAGTAGAAAAGGAAAGAGTTTTAATCATTAGATTCAATCATTGGGATTTCTGGGGTTTATCCCCATAGGAGCAGGGATCAATATATTTCACAAAACATGAAAAAAAGGGATTTGGAAGTAACTCTAAGTACCTTCCTCCTCTTCTTCACCCTCTTCTCCCCCTTCTTCCTCGCCTTCCTCTTTCTCTTCCTCCTCACCCTCTTCTGCAGGAGCTGCTTTGGCTTCTCCTGCTTTGGCAGCCTCGATGGTTTCCTCGATTTCAATCTGCTCCTCCTGGACGTGGCTGGAGTAGTAGGTGGGGAAGGAGCGAGTGGTCATCAGGTAGGAGCTGGACTGGAGGCCGCTGTAGGCAGACCTGCCGAAGGTGGGGGCACTCTGGCTGTAGCCACTGGTGATGCTGCCGACACTGGTGAAGCTGAGCCGAGTCTCTTCCCCTTCCAGAAGTTTCCTAGCAGGGAAAATGAAAGCAAGGAGAAAGGAATTGGTTGTGCTGCAGAAGGGTTCAGCATCACAAGCCCTGCAGACTGAAGATTTGGTTATTAATTAAAGGCTAATTTCGCACCACGTGCCAGCGCTGCCCTGTTTCCTTGGAATAATTTTTTTTCAGACATGTTCATTGTGGGTGAATTTATACTTTTCCTTGTTAGAATAAACAGAAAAACCTCTCTAGGAGCAGGTTCCTCCAGCAAGTGAAGCTAGAGGTGTATTGTGGCACCCTTCAGCGTGCACAGACCAGCACAGCTGTAACAATTTGCTGCTGAGCTGTCAGACAAGGTTTGGAGCTGCTCTCTCAGTATTCCCCCTTGTGGCTTCCACAGAAATTCTGTTCCAGCATCGAAATCTCTCAGTATCTGTGACAAAACATCACAATTATTTAGCAGCAAGTCCGCTGGAAGATATTTAATTTGTAGATTTGCAAGTCAGAAACAAACCCCGTTCTTGAGGGCATTTGAGGGATTTCCCGTTCTGAAAATGAACCACTTCTATTGAGGAATTCCACTGATACAAAATCCCTTCCCCAAGTACAGAACAGGTACCTTTATCTGTAGGGATGTAGAACTGAGATAATTTACTGCCAAGCTGAAAATTCTGTGTGCACAGAGAGGAGCTGATTAAACTCTGCCACAAATCTGTGAAAATTTCTGCTGGGGGAATGACAAATAATCTGAAGTCTCCTGAAGAAAACAGGAACGGCTCTGAGTTCTGGCTCATTAAAACATCCCCTACCATACCTATAGGCTGCAATTTCGATGTCCAGAGCCATTTTCACGTTGAGCAGGTCCTGATATTCCTTCAAGTACCGAGCCATCTCACTCTTTGTGGTTCTCAGCTCATTCTCCAGTTTGTTGATTGTATCCTGTAGGATGGAACAATATTGACAGCGTAAAATTCTGTTCTCTCAAGTCTGGCAATAATCACAAGGAATTTCTCCAATCCTTTTAACTTAATCTTGCTCTAGCAGACAGAAACTGCACAGATCCCACTCCATCCTCAGCCAAAAAGCCTCATTTAACACCTTCCTGGCAGGTTTTCTACAGCACATTATTCCAGCCCTATTTAACACACAGAGCCAAATCTTCTGGTACCCAAGTGAAAAAGCATCCACGAAATTTGTGTATTGTTTAATTTTGATTTTTGGCTCTATGTGCTTTTTCTAATTTTAGCTGAGGGTTAACCATTGATGGTCCTTGCAGGTCCCTTCCAACTCGGGATATTCGGTGGTCCCATGATTTTTTTGTACAGTACAGCTCAGGCTGTATCAGCACACAGACACATGAATTTGTGCTTTATCAGGGGCATTCTGCATTATGATTTTATAACACCTCACACTTTAGATAAGCAATACCAGAATGTCCCCATCTCTGGGATGATTTTGGTAATTCACATCCTGATTGGGGTCTGTATTTCCATGCCACATTCTGCTTCACAGCTCCGTGGCACTCTGCACTGGGATTTTAGGATGCCTTATCTGCAACACAGGCACAGTACCAGCCAGGAGCGATGCCCCCGATAACCTCTCCCTGCAAGCCCTGATCCCTTCATCTGTGAGGCCCTGCAGATCCCAACTCTCCTCACCTGCAGAGCCCTTCGAACCCCAACATCCATCCCTTCAACTGCAGAGCCCAGAAAACCCTGAACAAACACCCTCACCTCCAGGGAACCTGCAAATATTTATCCCCCTCACACGCAGGGACCCCACAAATCCCGAAACCCCTCACCTTCTGAAGTCTTCAAACCCTTCACCTGCAGAGCCCAGAAAATCCCGACCCCTGTCACTAGCAGAGCCCTTCAAACCCCATCATCCCCTCACCTGCAGAGCCCTTCAAACCCCATCATCCCCTCACCTGCAGAGCCCTTCAGACCCCATCATCCCCTCACCTGCAGAGCCCTTCAGACCCCATCATCCCCTCACCTACAGAGCCCTTCAGACCCCATCATCCCCTCACCTGCAGAGCCCTTCAAACCCCATCACTCCCCCACCTGCGGGACCCCGACCCTCCTCCCCTGCAGAGACCCTTCCAGCCCCCCCCTCACCTGCAGCGCGGAGATATCCGCGCTCTGCTTCTCTTCCAGCTCCTGCAGCTGCTTCTCCAGCGCCTCGTTCATGCCGCGGGTGGCCTCGATCTCCAGCGTCTTGGCCTTGAGCAGGCGGCGGCTCTCGGACACCTCGTCCTTGGCGGCGCGCACGGCGTCCGTGTTCTTGGCCGCGCTCTCGCTGAGCACGGTGAAGCGGCTGCGGAACCACTCCTCGGCGTTCTGCATGTTGCGCGCCGCCAGCTTCTCGTACTGCGCGCGGATGTCGCGCAGCGCGGCCGACAGGTCGGGCTTGGCCGACACGTCCATCTCCACGGACAGGTGCGCGTACTGGATCTGCGCCTGCAGCTCGGCCAGCTCCTCCTCGTGCACCTTCTTGAGGAAGGCCAGCTCGTCCAGCAGGCTGTCCACGCGCTTCTCCAGCTCCGCCCGGGCCAGCGCCGCCTCGTCCGCGCCCTTGCGCACCTCGAGCAGCCGCGCCTCCGCGTCCTCGCGGCTCAGCACCTCCTCCTCGTAGCGCGCCTGGAGCCCGCGCAGAGTCTCCTCCAGGCTCTCCCGCTCGCCCTGCAGCGCCTGCTTCTCGCTCGTCGCCTCCTCCGCGGCCAAGCGCAGCTCGCGGATCTCCTGCTCGTACAGCGCGCGGAAGCGGGAGGGCTCGGCGTGCTTCTGCCGCAGCACCAGCAGCTCGGCTTCCAGCACCTTATTCTGCTGCTCCAGCTCGTGCACGCGCTCGATGAAGCAGGCGAAGCGGTCGTTGAGGTCCTGCAGCTGCGCTCGCTCCTGGCTGCGGATGGACTTGAGGTCGTTGCTGATGGCGGCCACCTGGCTCAGGTCCAGGCTGTCCACCGAGTGCAGCAGCGAGCCCGAGGCGCTGGAGGTGGCGTAGCTGCGGCGCACGGACACGGAGGACACGGGCGCGGACAGGCTGGAGTACGCGGAGCGCGCCGAGCCGAAGCCGCCGCCGCTGCGCACCGACACATGGATGCGCGGGCTCTCCGCGTAGCGCCGCTTGTAGGACGGGAAGAACGGGTCGTAGCCGTACGAGCTCATGGCTGCGAGGGTTCCGGCGACTGCTCTGCGGTGGGTGCCGCCCGCACCCCGATATTTATGCGAGGAGAGGGCAGGCGGAGCGGCCTCCGGGCGGGGACGGGGCGGGGCGCGGCGGCACCGCCGCGGTGAGGCGACTCCCGGAGCGGTCCAGGCACCGCCGCGCTGAGGTGACACCCAGAGCGGTCTACGCATTCCCTCACTGCTGTGATGCCCTGAGCGGCACGGGCCGGACCTCGCCCCGGTGATGCCCTGAGCGGCACGGGCCAGATATCACCGCGGTGGTGCCGGGCATCACAGCAGTGAAGGGATGCCTGGACACCTCCGGACATCACAGCAGTGAAGGGATGCCTGGACAGCTCCAGACATGCCCGCGGGCGCGGGGGCTGTGACCGGCCCGCTCTGGAGCGGCCCCGGCTCGTCCCCACCTCACCGTCTCAGCCCTGTCTCGGCTCTCCTTGGGCACAGCCTCGGACCCACTGGGGGTTATCTCTCGGTCTCTCTTCGAGCCCACCTCTGGCCCTTCCGGATCCAGCTCCCCTCAGGTCTATCTGCAGCCCCCAACCTGCCCAGGCTGTGTTTAACATCCCCGTCTGTTTCCCCACAGCTGCCCCGGCAGAAGCCTCGGGGATGTGCTGCAAACCCCAGGCTGTGGCCGAGGTCCCCTCAGAGGCTGGGGGACACCCAGCCCTGGCTGCACCTCAGAACCCCCAGACACGTGCAAATAGCATTTTTGTCCTTCAGTTTGCAGTTTTCACAAGGCATGAGGATGCATTTCCTTGCATCCTCACCATGTCTTTCATTACAAGTGGTCCCTAAAAACCAGGTTATTACAAGGTCATGGAATCCCAGGATGGTTTGGGTTGGGAGGGACCTTAAATCCCCTGCAGTGCCACCCCTGCCATGGGCAGGGACACCTCCCACTGTCCCAGGCTGCTCCAGGCCCATCCAACCTGGCCTTGGACACTTCGGGGGAAGCCAGCAGCATTATTTGTCTTCTGATTACACGAAAGAGGCAGCAGACAGAGTGTGGTTCTCAGTCCTGGCAGAATACCCTGATACCTGGTTCCTTGAGACTCCCTGGAGCCAAGTCTGTCTGAGGCAAGCATCACAGGGACAGGATATTTATCCTTGCCTAATCTGATCTAATTCTTTTTAATTCAGAAATCAAACTGGACAGCTGCATTGCAGCTACCTCAGGGCCAGGTTAGTAGCACTGCTTGATTAAAACAGAACAGTATTTATGTAGGAGAGATTTGTCAGATGTAAATTAGAGATGTATTGGGCACAGACTGCATGGGAGGCTCCAAAAGACAATGAGAATTCACCTCTTGGAGTCAGAAGGGCAAATATAACACGAAACAAACTCTTCAAAGTTTTCTCAAGGAAGAAATGAAGGTCAGTACAGATTGGGGGACATTTATTAGATAGATACCACAAAAATGCTGAGACGCTTCCCAAAGAAAGGGGAAGGGCTTAGTAACGAGTATGAATGTGCCTGTCACTAATTGCAGTGCTAATTGGGTATTTCTGGCACAAGTAAACGTTTGTTTAATAGCAGCCATTTAGGAAGGGCAGAGCAGGGTGGATTTAATGTATTTGCCACCGTTTTCAGTGACCTCACACAGAACATCACCTGTTGTGTGGCAGCTTTTCCAGAAGTTTCAGGGTATTTAAATATGAGGATCACTGAGCTGTGAAGGGCAACAACCTCTCAGAGGTACAAAGCTGCAGTCCCTGCTCATCCGAGCTCATTCTGGATGGAATGAACCGCACCAAGAGCTCATAAAGGCTTAAGTGTCACTCATATCCCAGCAGAGCCTCTGGGAGACTTTATTCTGCAAATCTACAGAGTCCTCCCGGAGATCAGTGGAGCTGCTCTCAATTTGCCAGCCCTGCAAGCTTCTGCCTTGATTTTTATTCGCAATTTGTGTTTTAAATTCAACTCATGGCAGCATTCATGCATGCCAGAGCAGCCATTCGTCATTCAGAATATACATGGAGCAGCACAGGTAGAATTTTCTGTGCTAACCTATTTTATCTTTAGTGGGGACTGAGGTTGAAAGGGGAAGAAATGAGGAGTAGAGATGTTGTAGAGAGGAGGATTCCCAGCAGGTTGGTCAGGGATTCAGCGAGCTGATATTTTCTGGGATACTCAGCTCCTGCAAACTGAAATACCTTGTTTCATGCCAATGGATTTATGCTAATCTACCCTACAGCAACCTGAGCACAAGATTTAATTATTAATGCTATCATTTATTATGCCATGTATTAATAAAGGGATGTCGCTCAGCTTGTTAAAACCACTGCGCTTCAGATCCCAGCAAAACAAGCTGTGTAACTGTAGGCTGTTAATATTCCTTCTCACTTTTTTTTTGAGTGGAAAGCCCTTTGCTGTGTGCCAAGAGGATGGACTGGGTCTGCAGACAGCCCTGCAGCGTAGAACTTCCACGGGACTCGGGGAGAGGATGGAGCTTTGATACTACAAGGAAAAACAAAAGCCACTCCTGAAGGCATCCTGCTCCCCAAACTGGTATTTCCAGGCACAGGGAAGTGCTGACGGATTCCCCCACTCCCTTTGTGTTCCTGTTGTTGCTTTCTGCTGTAATGCAGAGGATAATCAAGCCCCTGGATGGGTTACTGTTAGAAAATCAATACAGTGAGCAGAGGAAGGGGATAAAGCAGGGCTGGTTCCAGGCAGGATGGAGTGGCCTTGTGCCACTTGTCTCACCTGCAGCAGCTCAGCATTGTCCCCTTTCCCCCTGATGGGGCTGGAGCTGCTCCCTTACTGGTTTAACTGGTGTGGGTGTCCCCAGCCCATCAACACTTCAGGCAGAGGATCCCAAGCCCAGGTTCACCCCTTGCAAACCTCCCCTGGATGACCTAAATAATGCAAATTATTCTGAGGCAAGATGCAGAAATGAAAAGGCAGCTGTGCCCCATCCCTGGCAGTGCCCAAGGCTGGCTGGAGCAGCCTGGGACAGTGGGAGATGTCCCTGTCCACGGCAGGGAGTTAGAACCAGACAATCTGTAAGGTCCCTGCCAACCCAAACCATTCCATGATTCCAAATCCCACTGCTGCCCAAGGAGAAGCAACACCTCCATGTCACAACATTCCCGCTCATTGCTTTTCCTCTGCTGCATCCCAATTAACACATCCCAACCTGCAATTGGCATTTCCTGAAGGAAAAGCTCAGCCCTGAGCCCTGTGCTGGGGCCTCACTGAGCGCCCAGAAATTTCCTGAATGCACCCTGTGAACTCTCTTGGGGTTTGCCTTTTTTTTCCTTTTTTAATCAAAGAATTTCCCCATCAGAAACTGCAAGAGGGAAATTTTGGGTGGAGCCTGCATTGTCTGCTGCTGCTGATTTCATTGCAGAAGCAGAGGAGGAACTGTGCTTGCTTAGTTGGGATTTACACAGAAATCAAGCAGTCCTGAGTAAAAAAAAAGCATAAACATTGGTTTTCCTTTTTTAAAAAATTATTTTTTCTTCATAAAAGCCCAGCTCTGAGGGAGTGGGGAATCAGGCTGCCAAAAACATTCAATAGCTCTGATATCAGGTCTTATGCATTTGTCTAAAATTATATCAAAGTTTCTGGATGAATTGAATTAAAACAGATAAAAGAAAATGCTCTGATCTACTTTGACGAACTGGAACAAAATCTCACATTTTAGGAATTCCTCTTCCTACATTCCAAACAGTCCTTTTAATATCAGGCAACACTCAGGAATTTCCGAACCAATGCAGAATTTTGTCTGCAAGGACTGAACTACAGTCTCTGGGAGACTCAGAAGAAATGCAAATAAGTGTTTAATTTCTTTCCTTTGAACCACTGTTTGCTTTGTTGGTGCCAGATATAGCAAGTGCCTGGGCAGCTTTCACAATTTTATTATTATTTACACCAATTTCTGCACACAGTAGCAGCAATTTGCTCACTTTGAGTTTGTTCTGTCTCTTGATTACAGGAGCTGGAGGAAGCAGGCAGCCAATTCTTTCATCTGAGCTCTATCAGGGAACGTTTAATTAGAAGATTCATTAATTAGCTTTGTTTACTTGTTGGATCAGGCCTCCAAACCAGGCTGCAAAACCTGATGGCAGATCCCAGGGTTGGTTCTTATCTCCCAGAATCAATTAAAGGGATGTTCTGCTTTTCGTTCCCGCAATTAAACATCAACTGAGAGGGTTTGGGGCCAAATCCTGGAATTGTTTGGCTGGAAAGGGACATCAAAAAACAGCTTTTTCCACCTTCTGCCATGGGCAGGGCACCTTTCTCTGGACCAGGCTGCTCCAGCCTGGCCTTGGGCATTTCAGGGATGGGGCAGCTCCTCTGGACAAATAAAACTCCTGAAAAAACCCTCCCAGCCTATCTGGAAGGAGATAATTTATTAATTTTCAATATCTCATGGCTTTAATTGGGTCTTCTCCAACGTGAGGAGCAAGGATTGGACCCAACAGCCCCAGGGCCAGGAGCTGGGTTTAAGCTGGGCCTGGCTTTAGGTTACACTGAGTCCCCCACTTAAGACCACCTGACAATCTGAGCTGAGCTTTGTTGTTCCTCAAAGAGCTGCTCTGGGAAGCAGCTCCATCCCTGCTGCAGAGATTTAAGGGCTCTCTAACAATAATTCCATTTTTGCGGTGTTGGTTGAGGGCTGGGTGCTGAAGGAACATGTGCTGGAATGAGTGCAGCTGGCAATAGCAGGAGAAATTCAATATCCCTCATGTTTTGGGAGCTGAATCCTCATAGCAGCAGCAACATCCAGGGGGAAGCAGTGGGAATATTTCCCTGTTTTCTCATTCTTGCTGCACCAGCTGAAGTAAGTCCTGTTGGTGACAGGGCAAAGACAGAAAACTGCATTTACAACACAGCTGAGAGCACATGGAGGCTCATAATGCAGCCAGAGACTCCATTTACTTCTCCAAATTTTCCAGTGTGAATGAAAATAAAGATACAATATGGGTCCAAAAGAGCATTTATTTGTGGACTGCATCGACAATTAAAAAGCAGAGAGATTTTACAGTTGTGGTTTTATCTGCAGGGAGCTGAAGCAGAGAATTCCAGGATGTTCTTCCTTTGGTCACAGAAAGGGGATGAACAGCTGAGGAATGCTTTCCCTATAATTCAGTTATTTCAATCTTTGGGATATTTTTTCCCCTTGCTGCAGAGGCAGCAATAAAATCCACGTGGGGCGTTCACAAACCACCTTTGAGCGAGTGAATCATCTCCCCACACGCACGAATGAAAAGCATTTCTTGGGAAGATGTAAAAATGCCTTTATTTCCCAGTCTGGCACGAGCTGCTGCCCATAAAACACAGACCCAGGGAGCAATAATGCCAGGAGAGCTCTGCTGCAGTGAGGTGCCTCGAGGCAGCTGAATGTGCTCAGCTCTGCAGTCTGTGAATAAAAACCCCTGAACTCTGCAGGCAGAGCTCCTCAGCTCCCACCCCAGACCTCCCTGCAGGCAGCTCATTCCCAGGGGTGTCCTTAGGGATGGGAGTCCAGCATTTCCGTGGGATGGAGCAGGAATCACCTCCATCACCCCGGGTTTATTTTAAAATCACTTAATTGAAAGGTTTGCAGAGGTCTGCAAATACTCATCTCCATTTCAGCTATTTCATCCCTGGCACTTCTCCTCCTGGAGAGAAAAGGGCTTTGCACCACTCTGAGGCAGAGATTAAATTATAAATTACCCAGCCTGGATGAGAGGCTCTCAGCAGAGGTTACTGAGAATCAGGTGGTTTATTGGCACTGCTGATAAGTGAAGATGAGAAGTTTCTGGGTTTAATTTTTGCAATTTTTTTTGTGGGAAGTATTTTTTTATATTTTTCTTTGTGCAATTTTTTTTGAGAAATATTTCACTTCCACTAAACTGCAGTTGGGTTTTCCCTTTTTTTTCCATTTAACATCTCTATCTCAGCCTTTTCTGTGACTCTCAATAAAACCTTAAATGGTAAAAACTTGAGTATTAAAACTTCTGTTTCAGACATTCTATTTGGATCTTTTAATCATGTTCACATGAATAAATCTTTATCGATTCTTTTCAGTCGGCTTGATAATCATGATCATAATTTTCTGGTTTGTTAAATGTTCATTATTCTTCCCACAATCCTCAGTCCAATCCCATTCCCAGGGTGGGTTTCCTCTAGACTTAATTGATGCCAAAGGAGCTCAGAGCCTGTTTTTCTGCAGAAGACCTTAAGGATATTCAGTATTTTACTATCCCAGCACTTGCTTTGTGACTATTTTAGACCCTTCAAAAGCCCTCAGGTTGGTGGAAACTCGCAGCAACAATTTGGCCTTTATAGAAAAGAAAGGAGTTACTGAAACAACAATATCATTTGGCCCCAATAATTAACCAACAGAGAGGTGGGACATTAATTGTGGGCCATTCCCAGGGCTGGCCCATTGCCATGGGGTGAAATTCCAAGGGCTGCAGTTTTGAGGCCTCCACAGCAAAAAAATCAGAGATAAACCTTCAAGGCTCTGCTTATTCCCAAACAGGGCCATCAGAACTGCCTGGAAATGGCTTTAACTCTGCTTTTCCAGGAGTACAATCTGAGCTTTTGTCCTGAGGCAGGACAAGGCACCTGAGCTGGGCTGCAGGGAATGGGCAGGGGATTGGGAAGGATGAGCAGGTTTCTCCTTTATCTCTCATTTTCCTGTGGGATCCATGAGAGGCTGTTTGTGAATCTGAAAAGGACATTCCAGAGGCTGAAGGAAGCAGGGAAGATCCTGATTCACCTTTCAACACAGGACAAAGCAGCTGGGCAGTGTAGTTGGTTTGCAAGGGAGGGTTTTGGGGTGGATTCTCCCTGGTTTGTGCCTGGTGCAGCTGGAATGACATTTGGGAAAGCCTGGAGAGCTCTCTGACCCACAACACTGCAATGTGGTGCTTCCATGCCTTGGAATGAAGCTTTTTGTGGGTTACCAAAGTGATAAAATGATGGGAGCAAGAAATAACCAAGAGAGAAGAGATGGTAGCAAAGGGTTTTCAAGTGAGGAACTCACTGAATTGTCCAACCAGGAGTGTTCTGTGCCACTGTTTGAGCTGCCACACAAGCATTATAAATCCAGCCAAGGTTCTCTCTCCCAGTTCTGTACTTTGGGCTGGAATTCCTGAAAATTTGCAGTTTGTAGAGGATAAAACACCTAAAGCTCTTTGTGTTACTAAGAAGGAGAGGTTTGCATCTCCCAGTGACACCTCAGACGGGCTGGAGAGATCATGATCTGGCTCTGTGATAAAGTCCTGTGTGGTTTTGGGAAATGTTTCCTCGGTGTTCAGAGGTTGAAGAGGCCTCCCATAGCCCCAGAAATCAAATTTAAGTCCATTGACAGCCCCAAAATGGTTGTTATCAGACTGAAGGATCTGGGCGAGTCAGTCACTCCTCAAACTCCTTGGCAGTCGCTCTGGAAAGCAGCAGCTTTGGTGTCTCTGATTTCTGGTGAACATTTCCCTTCCCAGCTTTGGTTTCCCTAGTCCCACTGCAGGAATTTATGCCCTCACAGTACCCACATGACAGATGTGGCTCTACAACGTATGGCAACAACAATAAACCATGGAAATGGCACCTCATGGCCAGTTAGGACAGAGGTTTGTCCTCCTGAGGGGAAAGGTGCTCTGGAAGGTTTCAGGGAAGATTTTGTACAAGCTGCAGTTTTGAATAACTGGGGAAAATATTTCAAAATAGCTTTTTATGATTTCAAGCTAAATTTTTAGATTTCAGGAAAAGATGCTTTGCTTTTTATGCCTGTTGCACATCATGGAAAGAAGATTCTTGAATACTTTTTGTGTTTTGTGGCTGTTTTGTTTAGTTTGGATACAAGCAACTTGTTTTCCATCTCCCTTTTTCTTTTGGGTCTGCCCCTGAAGAACACAAAGAGGAGATTGTCCCATTCCCCAGGGACGTCTCTGTGAGGCTGGGATGCTCCTTGTGCTGCATTTATTGATTTGGGATCATGGCAGTGCTGCTTCCCTCCAGTCTGAACACACAAGTGGCACAACCTGGGCTGCTCCTGTCAGCAAAATCCCCTTTAATTTTCGTAACACTTGAGTATTTGTTTCAAGACCACAAAGCTGGGAGGATGCTCTGACTCTGCAGATTTGGCTGCAGGAGGGGGAGGTGTTTTGGCAGAGCCAGGAGGGAGCAAAGGCCCAGCACAGGCAGGTGCATTTTGGGGCTGTTTCCTCCAGGGATGTGTGTGCAACAGCTGGGGGCAAGCAAAGGGGAAGGGAGGAGTTATTTCCGACAGAAATGAAGCTGGTGAATAAAACAGGAGTGGAGGCAGCCACTGAGCTGGGAGGAGGGGAAAAAAAAGCCAAGAAAAACCTCCTGCAGATTTCATTTGGGCTGGGCAAGAGTGTCCAAATCTGGAGCTGCCACCCCTCTCTTCTGACCCAAATCATCCCTCGGGGGCTTGTCTTGCCTGGAGCAGCCTGCACGGAGCTGGGAGACGCTGTGGGAGAGGAAGGGAAAGGATACAGCAAGGGCTAATGCTGGATTTGCAAGTCCCTGGGGAAAACCTGCAGGAATCTGGGGCTCCTCCAGCACCTCCTTCTGAGAATCTGCCCCTGGGCAGCTGCGATTTGGGGGATAAGGGAGGGCAGAGAGGAAGAAGAAACTCCTTTTGCTGGACTTTTTGAGGGGAAGACCTCCTGCAGGAGCTGCAGGGTGTCAGGAGAGCGCCAGTGGCAGCTGCAGCCCCAGGGCAAACCTGGAGCCGAGTGTCTCTGCACCCTGAGGGAGGAATGGCACATTTGGCCTTTTCCCAGTGGGAGAGCAAACTCAGTTGCAGGAGCCCTTGGCAGTGCCGGCTGCTGTGTCCAAACGCGGTGGTGGGAGCCTGAGCTGCACCCAGCGTTTGTGGATGTCCTGAGGGAGAAGGGGTTTTTGAGCTGGCAGGAGAGCATTTGCTCCCTCTGCCTGTTCCCTCCTCCCTCTGGAAAGCTGCTGCTGCTGCTGCTGCAGCAGGTCCAGTTCTGGCAAAAGTTCAATGCTGCACCAGCTCGAAAGGGAGAGGAGAAGGGAGGGAGAGAGGAGGAGAGTCCCGCAGGAAGGAGGAGCTCCGGAGTTCCAGGCCACCTTTGGCCAGCAGCAGAACTGCTGCAAGCCAGGGAAGGGTTGCAAAGAGCCCCTTTCCCTTTCCCTTTCCCTTTCCCTTTCCCTTTCCCTTTCCCTTTCCCTTTCCCTTTCCCTTTCCCTTTCCCT
>JAWWMJ010000078.1:3333472-3350574 GCA_035047045.1 Vireo griseus
CATCCCAGCCCTGCCGATGCTCTCCCTGGATTGCAGAGGGAGCTGGGACCATCCCGGCCCTGCCGATGCTCTCCCTGGATTGCAGAGGGAGCTGGGACCATCCCAGCCCTGCTGATGCTGTCCTGGATTGCAGAGGGAGCTGGGACCATCCCAGCCCTGCCGATGCTCTCCCTGGATTGCAGAGGGAGCTGGGACCATCCCGGCCCTGCCGATGCTCTCCCTGCAGCCAGGCCCCGGGGAAGGGGCTCTGTGGTTTTGGGGTGGCTTTGGCGGGTGCTATTTTTGTCAGGGAGATTTTGGGGCGGGGGCAGAGCAGCTGCCCTGGGCAGGGGTCCGGCGTGCCCGGGGGTCTCTCCCGCAGGGATTGCCGCTGGAGAAGGGCAGGAGCTGTGCCGGCAGCCGGGCAGGGCTGTGCCACGGCCCCGTTTTGCTGCAGGAGGAGGATGGACGGATGGATGCTGAGTCACTCCCGCAGCTCCTCCGCCCGAGCTCCCCAGCCTTTCCTGCAGAGAACAGGATGGAGACAGCTCATTCTTCTCCCACGACCTGGCTTTTGTTTCTCTTTCCTCTCTTCCTCTCTCGTTTTTTGCCCCTTCCCGAGTCCCAATCAAAAGGAATCATTGCTTTAAAATAAAGATCTACAGCTGCAGCTGCCACGAGGGGCGGCTGAGTCCTTTCTCCTTTGGTAATGGATCTTCCCGTTCCTCGGGAGAGCAGCAATAATCTTTGATGCACACAGAATGCTGCAGCAATTTCCTTCTTTAAAGGAGCCCTCCCGGGCACTGAATGAGTCAGCACCGATTCTCCATCATTGGCACTTCTTGGAAGAAGGGCTGGGCTGGGGGAAAACTTGATTTTTTTTTTCATTTCTTGAAGGAATTGGCACCAATAAAAAGCTCTCTGCTGCTGCTTTGCACTGCCTGCTATACAAGCTACTCCTTTTACCTCTTTTTACTCTGGGTTTCCTGCAAAAGGGCTCAGTAAAACTCTCAGAAATTGCCTGGTGTGCAGCTTCGGGGACAGGGGGAAGGGGAAAATGCGCAGAGGCCAGGCTGGTGGAGCAGCCTGCTCAGGGGAAGGTTCCTGCCCGTGGCAGGGGCTGGAATGAGACAGGATTTAAGGTCCCTTCCAACCCAAATCAGCCTGGGATTCTGTGGTTCATTCATTGCCTCCAGCTCTATTTTTAAAGTCCTACTTTCATTTGTTCAGAACTTTTTTATAGAATATTAAAAAAAAAAAAAAAAAAAAAAACCCAAAAAACAAGACCAGCTTTTGCTTTAGAATCTCTTTTGCCTTCCCATATTTTATTTTGAATGCAATAATGGTGAGCATTATTGCACAGTTCTGTCTCATTTCCTTATGACAAAGTTTTTTAATTAAGTGATAATGCACAATTTTTTCCGGAGCACTTGTAGATTTATATAGTGAACTGAAGTTTAAACATTAAATTTTTTATCCTCTTTCTGTACTTTTTGACCCCATGCAGTGTTTATAAAATTCTGCATGTGATGCCTTCAGATTTTATGGGGTTTTTCCATGATGATCACAGTGCAAATAATTGTAAAATGCATAAAATGGTGAAATAGATGCAAAAAGAAATATTTTACCACTTGAGAAACCCTTAAAATCCAGTTTCTCCTCCATTTCAGGACCAGCCAAAGCCAGTTATGGGTAGTCCCACAATAAATCTGCCTCATTAACAATTCCTGGCCTGAAATCTCCCTACAGAAATAAAAATCCCCATAGGAGCAGCAGGGCACCACAGCTATACATGAAAAACCCTGATCCCTGCTCTGGCATTTGTAACTGGCTTTTATTTCAGTTTGGTGGCCACAAATCCAAATGTCACTTGTCACCCTTGGCTGTAAGTCTCACCCAGCCCAGCTCCTGGTTCCTTTGGGAACACGACTTCCAGAATTTTCTACAAGGACAGAACTTGAAAATTTGTCCCTGAGCTCTGAAATTCTGGCTGTTCATGAGCTGCTGGTGAGGTGCAGCAAAAACCTTTTCCTTTTTCCTTGGAATCTGCTCACATAATTATTGCTCTCTCTTTTAAATTCATTTTTGGCTCAGCTGCTTGGCTGTGGGGGATGCAGTGGTGGAGGGTGAGTATTGGAGTTCAGAGCTGCAGTGGGGGCTCGGAATTAGGAAATCCTTTATCTCCAGCCCTGTAATTTCCATCAGGGTGTTTCACACAGACAGAGTTCTCTGTGTGACATCAGGTATGGCAGGATTTCATCTGAGCAGCCCGAAGGGGACTGATCAAACCACCAAGGAGGGTGTGTGGGAAGGTGCAGGTCTTCCCCTCTCTCTGTGTTTCTGCCTTCCTCCCACACTCCTCAGCAAAGTCTCCAGGGCTGATTAACTCCTTTGGAACATTTGGAACTGATCCCTTCGAGCCTTGTCTGGGGGCAGCTCCTTCCTGCCACACTTGTGCAGCTCCAAAAGGAGCATTAAAACTCAGGCTCCTGAAATTGAAGTGTTTATCAAAGAAACGGAATTAAAGGATGGAGAAAAATGGAGAGGAGAGGAAGCATCAAGGTTTTCCCAGTGATTGAATTTCAGTGGGTGTCTCTATGTGTGGTAATAACAGAGGGAAACGTTGTCTTGTTCTGGAGCTTTTCATCCACAGATCTCAAGATGCATCACAAACACTAATCAGCTTCAAAGCAGATTTGGATTGTCCTGGCTAAATATTGAGTGATGATCCTCTCAGTGGCCCTGGCAATGGTTTCCAAGGATGTTCCTGTTGCATCTGCTCACTAAAAACACCACAGGCACCCACTGGCTCCTCACGAGCTGCTCCAAAATTAGACCCCTGCCAAATGAACCCAAACGGAGACGTTTCTCAGTGCCTTTTGTCAACAGTTATTTGATTTGGTTATTGATCCTGCTGCAGAGCATGAGCTGTGCCTTGCCAGAGGGAAATGCTGTGTGTGTGTGGTGCCCTGTGCCAGCCTTTGGAGCGATCCCATGCACGATGACAGCTCCTCATTACACCAGACACACGACCCTGGCTGGTTACAGGAGTCATTTACACAGTGAGGCACAAGATTGGCTTTCCATGCCAGGCCTAACTGGGATGCAGATCTGCCACCTGAGCCCCTGCTGCAGCCCTGGTGTGCTGGGGGGCCTGGGAGGGTGGGCTGGGGGGTAAAACTGTCCCATGGACAGACCAACCTTGTCTTTGGGGAGCTGCAGATGGGTCCCAACCCCTGAGCATTCCCAGTGCCCTGCATGGGGAGCAGGAGGTGGAACAGCCCCTGTTTATCCCAGCCTCTGTCAGCCCAATTTAGAAACAGCTTTATATTCTCTTGGGCTGTTTTGTGTGCAGTTATCAATGGTGAGTTTTTTAATGGAATGATTAATAATGGAATAATTGATTAATTACTGCACTGGGAAGGAGAGAGCATGGACTGAAATACAGAGTTAGGGCCTGGCTATCAGAATGTTAAAGAACATTCATTTATTAACATTTTAGGCCACCTCTGTGTTATGGATATGACACTGTCTGTCATTACCTGTGCCTTGCTCAGAGCTATTTTATTTTAAAATAAAATCCCTGGCAGTTTCTAAGTGTCAGAGCAAGGGAATGAGCTTGGCCCCAGGGTTGGTGTCACTGGGGATTTATTTCTCTGGATCAGACCCTCCCTGGACAGGCAGTGTTACAGCTCTGACTCAGGAGCAACTCTTCCCCTGTTCCAGAAAATCCAGACATGAACAGTTTTAGGAACAGCACCAGAGATGTCCACAGGTGATTTCCTGAGCACACCCACAGCAGGGCAGGGACCTGAATTCAGTCCCACTGTTACCCCAGAAATCCCCTGTTCTCATGGAGCAGAAATAATTACTCCAATAAAAAATGAGAGAGGCCAAAAGCTGCTCAGCTGCACCCCCAGAGAGCCCAGGTTTGGAATTTCTCTAGGTTTGTACGTGGCTGTGGTGCAAGGCAGGGGTGGTCTCATCCACTGCCCCAAATCTGCAGCACTTTGTGATGCACCTGCCCAGAACAAGCAGGAATAAAAGAATAAATTAGGCTGCTGGGGAGCCTGGAGATTCTATTCCATGTGCAGCTGCTGCAATGTTTTCAATTCAATCTACTAAAGAATATAGACATCAGCTCTATTAAATTACCTGCCCGTGAGGAACAGGGGGTGGAGGGACCATTAGCAAATGCCATTTGCTGACCTCAGCCTCAGCCACGGGGGGAGATGAATCATGAACAAAGACACATCCCCCATTTGTGGTTATCCCAGAAGGGTCAGCACATCCATTATTCCTGGGGACCAGGGGATGGGGCCTGGGCGAGGGACAGATGTGGGATGTGATGGATATTCCTGAGTGCAGCCTGACAATGGCTGAGCAGGGAGATCCTGCTGGGCTTGGGCTCGCGCTGAGTTTGATGAGGCCGATGTGGCACCTTTGCACCCAGCAGCAGCTGTGGCAGGGAGTGGAAGGAGCAGGACAAGGCCGGTGCTGGGTATGGGGGTGTTGTCAGGGCACTGTTGTGCTGCTGTCCTTGAGAGGGGCAGAGCCACCAGCCCTGCCCGGGCTCCTGCCGCCCCTGCAGGGAGGGAGGCACCTCTGGTGCTCTGCACTGGCAGCTCCACACCTGCAAAAACCCCATCAGGTGTCCTTGGCTCCCAGCTCCCTTCCCCCACACAGGCCCTTCCTGCCCAGAGAGCAATGAACTGCTCTGAGGCTCCTCTGCTTAATCCTTACCTCCCAAAAACTATGAATGAAATCAGATTTATTGAGATTTTTTTAGATAATTCAGATTTTTTTTTTTACCACCAGATCCACATTCCAAAGCCCAGAAAGCAAAACATCAAATGTTCTAATGCTGTTCTAATTAATCCTTACCTCCCTAAAACTGGGAATATAACCCAGATTTATTGATTTTTTTTTTAGATAATTCAGGCTTTTTTACCAGCACACTCCTATTACAGCTATTTGATGAGACATTTTCCTTTAAATGCTTTTTATTGGAGTGTTTCAGGCCTGTTCAGATCCCTGACCTTGCTTTGCTTTTCAGAGCTGTTGCTCCCATTATGTTTTCCTGGTTTAGGGCTAAAGCCCAGCGTGCCTCCAGAGGATAAATAATGTATGGAATCAAGCAGGAAGCTCTCTAGAAGATAATTGCCTGCACTCCAGTGATTTGGAGTCCCATTTAAGGTCACATTTCACTCCTGAAGGCCAATCCCAGCAGCAGTGCTCGTGCACAGAGGCTGTTTGGGACATCATCAGTGCTGCTGTTGCCCTGCCCGTGTTTGGGGCCATTGATCGGGTGTGCAGCTGCAGGCCCCAATAAATCAATCGATCAATAGAATCAGGCCCTGCAGCTGATCAATGGCTGCATTTAAAAGCCTGCAGATCACATTACAAGGGCACCTGCTCCTGTGGGCTCAGCACAGCTCAGCAGGCTGGGATTGGCGTGGAAATGGGATTAAAAATGAGCCAGGCTCTCCTGCACCCACCTGCTCCCTTTGCTGGGAGGTGTCTGTTTAAAACCCTTTTTGTGCCCTTCTGGCACAACCTGAAATTTGTTTGGGATTTCCCTCTGTTCTGTTCTTTGCACAAAGCAAAAGGAATTTCCCATCGGGGAAGCTGCTCCAGCCCTGCCTTCACTGATCAATATCTGACTAAATATCCACTGGGAAAGCAATTAACTCCCATTATTGTGCCTGAATCCCATCCTGGAGGCACCAAGAAGTGTTGAGGAAGTGCAGCTGTGGTGGAGCTGAGCACTTCAGGGGATCTTTTACCAGCCATGACCAGGATTTATTTCCTTTCATTGGATGTGCAAAAAATGTGCATTTTATTTTTGTCAATTGGCATCTCTTTTGTCACTTATTCACTTTCTCATATGTGACATTTTGACATATTAATCATCTTCTGGAGGCTGATCCTGGTGGGAAGATGATATTAAAAAGCTGAGAATGAAATATCCAGATTTGTGGGAGTTTTGGAGAACTCTACAAGCAGAGATTCCCCCTGAGATACTGAGAATTTATGAGGCAAGTAAACAATGAGAGATTTTCCCAAACTGACACAAAGCAGTGAGGAAGAGCAATCTGAACCTGGGGGTTAGGCCCAGTTATGCACTAATTACTGTCCCTCCTTAAATCCCACGGGAAAATAGAGAAATTCCATGTAATTCCATACAGAACAACTCCAGCTGTGCCTGCACCCATCAAGTGCCTCACTCCATCTTTACCCACAGCGTGCCCTAATAAATCCCTACATCCTAAAGCAGATGAAGAAATTGGGACTCTTGAATTCTCTGGACTTTTAATTAGGGGCCCACCTTTAATCAGGGACACAAACCTGCCTGGGTCTGTCACAGTTCCACCCAGCTCAGCAGAGCATTTTTGCTCCTGGTTTCTCAAGGCAGCAGGAGTTTCTGTGGAATGGGGACAGCCCTGTGCACCCCCATCTCCTCTGGGAGAGGCAGAAATGAAGAGAAACTTTGGGGGTTTTATGCCAAGTGCTTTTAATTCAGTAACAGCCATGGCTGAGCTCCACAGATATTAAAATAACCTAAAAATCTGTTTATTTCCCACCTTGTTTCAGCTCAGGGATCCCTTTCCCTCCAAGCCCCAGTGCGCTCACCCTGTTCCACAGCTGAAGCTCCCTCCAGATCCCTCCTTCCCATTTATAACAGATTTGTTCTTTTGAAATGCAAACCAGTGGCAGGAGCTGTGGTGTGGGGAGAATCCTGAGTCTGTCGCCGAGGAATCTTTATTTTAATAACAGAGGGCTCACGAACATGAAAGGAAAAAGAGGAGGATGCTTGGAGTCATCCCATTCCAGTATACATTGAGTTCCAGCCCAATTTTTATAGATCTTGGGATTAAAGGAAGAGAATATCAGACCCTGGACCACGGGAACATGGCAAGACTGAAAAATGTTACAGGAAAAACCAAGAATCCTGGAATGTTGTGGGTTGGAAGGAACCTGAAAGCTCATCCAGTGCCACCCCTGCCGTGCCCAGGGACACCTCCCACTGTCCCAGGGTGCTCCTCCCTGGGCACTGCCAGGGATCCAGGGGCAGCCACAGCTTCTCTGGGAATTCCATCCCAGCCCCTCCCCACCCTCCCAGGGAAGAATTTCTTCTAATATAAGAACCCTCATGTGATGTAAATTTTTGTTACCAACAGCCAAATCCTGCTAATTTTGCTTCTATATTAGCCAAAAGAATGTTGTATAAGGAAAGATTCAGGATGGATTTCGCCTTTTATCCTTCCCAAGAACATTTTTGCCCAGGCTGGCTTGGCACAGCTGCACAGTGACAGTGCCTGAGCTGTCTGGAGATCGCCAGTGACAGCAGAACATGACACAGATAACAGCAAGCAAACTGACCTCGTGTATCCTGCATGGCACTGCCCCAAACCGCTCTGTTCTGCTGGAAACAGCTGCTCTCTTTCCCTGCTTTTCCTCCTCCCCCCCCCCCCGCTATTCTTTAAATGTCCTCCAAAAGACTCCCAGCAGAGATTATTGATTTTGTGCAATGCAAATTCCCTCTTTCCCTGCCACCCTGTTTCATCTTTGTCCTGTGTCCCACACTTCCTGTGCCAGCCACCTCAGGACCCTGACCTCATCCAATTCCCATTTTAAATTAAATTACATTATACCATGAGGTTTCTTTGGCAATTGTTTTTTGTTTGCTCCTTCAGGCACTGGAAGGCCACAATGAGGCCACCCCAAAGCTTCTCCTCTCCAGGCTGGACCATCCCAGCTCTCCCAGCCTTTCCTCCCAGCAGAGCTGCTCCATCCCTCTGATCACCCTGGAGCCTCCTCTGGGCTCTCTCCAACACCTCCACATCCTTCCCGTGCTGGGCTGGGGCAGCTCTGCAGGTGGGGCCTCACCTGAGGGCACAGGGGCACAATTTGGGGAATGTTTCCATGATTACTCTGGCCTGACTGGGACATTCCTTCGGGAGAACCAGCCCCACCACCCTCTGTGCCTCCAGCCTGACTGCAGCGACAGCCAGGCACGCCCATGGAGCCAAAACCCAACCAAAACCCCCGGACAGGATGTTGTTTCTGCTGCTGGAGCTCCAGGAGCTGCTGGGAGCACAGCACAGCCCAGTCTCCTGCAGCAGCTCCTGAGCCTGCCCCGTGCTGGAGGGCTCAGGGCCACTCCTGCCTCTTCCCAGGGCATTTGCTTCCCTCCTTCCCTCTGCCTGGGGATGTTTCACTCTTCCCTCACCCTGCCCACACTTCCCCCTGGATTTCTGTTCCCGCAGCCGCAGGCTGGCTGTGAGCAGCAGGGCTCAGAGGGCTCTGGGGCTGACTCTGCAGTGCATCCTCCTGTCCCTGCTGCAGAGGATTCATAATCCCAGAGCTTCCTCAGCACGCCAGAACCCAGCTGCCCTTCACAGGGCACTGAGGATAATGCTGCTCTGGCAGGGACTGCTCTACTTTAATTGTCTGTGGCAGCTCTTGCACACCAGTGACAGATTAGGAGTAGGGAACCGCAGAATCTCCTGTCCAGATTTCCTCAGATCCTTGCACTGGACTTTATCCAAGGAAGAGCAGCAATCCAGTGAAATTTCTGTGTGGAATAGATGGATTTATTTGGTGATCTGACACAGATTCTTATCCTGGAAAGAAATTCAGGTCAGTTGTGACATTAGAAGTCAAAGACATTCCTTTAGGAGACGTTCCTCTGATTAACTTCAGCAAAGTTCCACTTTTCCTTCACCCTTCTGGCCAAAAGTATTTTCTGAAGCAGAGCTGAAGTTACAAAGAGCTGATTTTTCACCAAAAGCAAAGCCTGTGAGAGAGTTAGTGTGGAGCCTGCGCCTTGGTTTACCAGATAAACCAGCTGGGCTTGGGAAAATTGCAGAGTCATTCCTGCCTTGTAGTGGAGCTTTGCAGTGAGGATCCAGGCAGGCATTTCAAGCCCTGCTGTCTGCAGCAAGGAGAGAAAAACAGCAAACAAAAATATCCTTTCCATGCCCACATCCACATAAATATCTCTCGAAACTTTGTTCGGAGGAAAGGGGCAGTTACAGTGAACACAAATCACTCCTATCTGGAGTTTCTGCCTCAAACCCTGCAGCTTTTCTGCTTTTTTTTTTTTTTTCCTCGGCAATTTGCCCTGAAAAGAGTTAAGTCCTGGGTTTGACGCCAGCATTGCAGCAAGGGGATGAGCAAAGCTGAAGGGCAGCAGGGATGGATGTGCTGCATCTTTAACTGGGTGTGCCCAGCCACTTGCTGCAGTCTCTGCTGCAGTGAGGGCTCTGCTGCCTCGTTAACCCTCTTTGGTTAATGAGAATTGCAGCTGGTGTCACTCTCAGACAGACAATTTGTCTGGAGGTTGATGAGAAGCAGCAATTAGCCTGAGAAAGGTGGGAAACCTCTCCCAGCACATCCCCAGCTCTGCCAACACCCAGCCCAGGGAAACTGTCCCTGGTCGTGTGCTTTAGGGGGTTAAAAGGCTCTGCTGGGCACAAAAAGGGGCCAGGCAGAGATTTCAGCACCCGCAGCATCTCACCCTGCTCGAACTTCACACGCTCATCAAACATTTTCTGCAGAGTCTGCTGGATTTGGCACTTGCAAGGAGATTACCAGGCTGCTGAGTTTCCTTCGGATTTCTAACAGTCCTTTAAACTCATTTGATGTGTGGTCATGAAAGGTGCTGCTTCTCAAAGCCCCGAGAAGCAGATTTTAGAGGATTAAGAGAGAGATTAGTTTGAAATTGTACATTCTGCCCTCGCAACTGCAGTGGCAGCTGGGCTGGGCTGAGCAGCCACTGGTGCTGTGAGGGTTTGGTGGTCCAAAGCTTTCCATGGGATGGTTTGGGGATCCAAAGCTTTCCCCAGTCTCCTGAGGGCTTGTTCTCTTCCTATAAAAACAGCCATCTGTGACAGAAATACCGTATTAAAATCCTGGGGAATTTGTTTATTCTAAACCCGGTAGACAGAGTTTGCAGGTATTTTTAGATGTCTCCTCAGCACACCTTGTAAATCCTCGCTGCTCAGACACATGTGTTGCTTTCAGAACAATCCCAATGCCACCAGCTGCACTCGCTGCTCCAAATCTCATCCCTTTTTAATTGAGGTTTTGATCACAATGTGCATCTGAGACTTGATCTTCCCTCTGAGAAGCTGGAGATGGGATTTTTTAACCTAAATCTGAAAGTGATACTTAACCACAATAAAACTATAATTTAGTTGCTGCTTTAATAGCAACTTGCACGTTCTCACACATTCATGTCTGGGGCTCATGGGTATGCATGAGCTCCTGCAGGATGTGTGGGATTCAGATAAACCCCCCCTGCTCCCGGGAAGGGCTGATTGCAGCACCGATCCCTGCAATTAGGGGAGAGCAGGCACCAGCTCTGCTGCCTGTGAAGTGCTCGCTGTACTTTTGGCACTGGGAATGGGAGAAGTTGTTCCGTTCCCTCTGACGCTGTGAAAATTCACAATTCTGAAGCCCCGTGGAGACTTCAGAGGGGGCTGCAGGAAGCAGAGACATTTCACTCAGGATTAGACAGCGCTGACATTTGCAGAGGAATGGCAGAGCCAGGACTGGGAGCTCGGGGAGGGGTGGAACAGAGCGAACCGTTCCGGACCCCAGCGCGCACCGCAGTGAAATGCTGCTGATTCATCCGTGCCTTCCCTTCCCTCGCACGAGCTCTGGTGCCACCAAGTGCCGGTTCCCCAGCCAGGAACCAGCCCTGCCTGCCTGCCTGCCTGCCTGGCACGTTCCCAGCTGATCCCTCACAGGGAATGCAGCGATCTGTGCGGGACCCGAGCTAAAATAACCCTGAAACAGCACCAGAAAGGCTTGAAGTTGGGATCTACACCATGCCTTTACACCAGAGCCTGAAACCTGTTTGCAAATCAGCTGTTAGTAAGTGATTTGGCCACGTTCTGAGCTCAAATGTGACTGAAATGGCAGAAACAACTCAGGAGCTGACACAGCAGATGTAGATCCTGCAGCACACTTCAGACACAGAGAAGTGCCAGGTGCTTCATTCCTGACCGTGTCCTCCCCTCCCCAGCCAGAGCCTGGGCAGGCTGCTCAGCAGAAATGTGAAAGGGTGGCCTGAGAGCCAGCGTGGGGGTGCTGGACTGGGTTTTGCATCCAGGGAAAGAGCTGGAAAGGATTGTTCTGTTGGCCCCTGAAATCTAAATCGAAACAGAAAAGGAGGGAAGGCAGAGCCTTAAATCGTGGCAGCTTTAAAGTGTTGATGGGTGAGACAATGACACATCCCGGGGATGCACTGATCTTATGTAATGTCAGATGCAAGAGTGCCAGGACTGACGTCAACAGGGAGCTGGGACATTTTTAGGTGTTCACTCCTGAGTCTCAAGTGGACTGGCTCTGCCAGCACTCTCTGTGCTGCTTGGCTTTGTTTCTCCACCCCTCAAGGTGATTCGGGCTTGTCCTGCATTCCTTCTGCTGTGCTCTGGGAAGGGAACAGAGCTGTTCAAACATTCTGCACTTCAGAGCTCGGGTAATACATAAATATAAATTCCTATTGTTCTCTTCCCATCAGCAGAGCTTTGCTGGACTGCACCATCTCCAGCAGCTGGGTCTTTTTTAGCCCTTGATTCCTTTTGAACAAAATGTGGAGTATTTTATACTGGCTAATGATGGTGTAATATTCCTACAGCAGTGCTGTTAATAAGACTGGAATGTTCATATATGAAATTAAACCTGTCTTAGCAGATTACCCTGAGTGTTTGCAGCACATCCCTTCTGGAATGGGCACTTCAGTGGAGAAGTGGATTTCCCCACAGTGAATTTTCTAATCACTGTTTTCACTGACAGCTCCCAAGTCAGTGAAGACTGGAAGCAGCCACAGGACAGATAAGGCTCTCTGAATTTTCCTTTTCTGCTGTAGAAGAAAGGACAGAGTCCCTCAGACTTGGCAGAGCAGATCACGAACCTCCCCAGGAGCTCAGTCTGCTCCTGCAGTGATGAACAAAACCTTTGCATGTTCACAGGGCTGGGGATCATAAAGTGACAGCTCCACTCTGCTCTGCCTCTGCCTCCCCTGCCCTGAGCCCATCCATTGATGTCCCCCCAGCCGGGGCCAGCTGGGAGCTGAATCACGGCCCTGAACTGAGTCAGAGCAGGGCTGCAATGGATGGATTTGTCTTGTGAGGAACATTCAGAGGCGGGAGAGGCGTCAGTGCAGGCGGAGAGTGGGGCTAATTTACAGCAGCTCAGCTCCTCCACTCTCCTTTGCTTTCCAGTGCACACTTTGGATCAGTAATTAGGGACTGATGGAAGAAATGTGCATATATAATTGAAGAAATGTGCTTATTTTCTCTTAGCACAAAAGGCTCCACTCTTTTTTGTGCAGTTTTGAGGGTTTTTCTCCATTTCTTAAGCAATGTGTCTCTAATTCATGTCTGAAGTCTGAGTTAATATTCCAGGCTGGACACTCTCATCTCTCTACTTCTCTCACCTCACAGGCTTATTGAAGAAGGTGCCTGGATCTGGAATCTCGCAGAGCTGCATTGCCCACCCCAAGAGCTGCTGCTGGGTCAGGCACTTTGTCTTACACTGACTGGACTTTGATTAATAAAGCAATGATATAATCAAGCCTTCCTGCCTTTCTCTGCAGTGTTGGTGAAATTAGGCTGCTGTGCTAGAGATAACTTATTTGGGCTGAACTACTGGGGCAGGCTATTGGCAAGCTGTTCCTCTTCCATATCTCCACTAAACTCAATAATTATAATCCCAACAAATAGGAAGACACGGAGAAGCTTTTCCTTACCCACTACAGCGAGTCACAAGTTGACAGCAAGTAATTCTGTTTTCCTTTGCTCGCTCCAGGCACTGGGTACAGCTCTGAGCGCCTGGCAACAGCGAGCTGACGTCAGCCCAGCGCTCCTGAGCCTCAGAAACGGAGCTTTGTCAGGAATTCTCCTTGGAGAGAGCCACATCGAGCTCCTGCAGGGACAGCCTGGGTCTCACATTCCCTGGGAGCAGAGAGGTGGGAACAGGCGCTGGTCTGGCTGGATGGGGGGTGATTAATTAGTGCTGCCGGTGGGCTGGGAACAGCAAGAGCTGCTTCCCTGCAGGAGAAAGTCCCTGCTGGTCCCACGATGGCTCCTCCTGCGTGTGGCAGAGTGGCAGAGCCGCTGTTCGCACTATCCCATGCAAGGCAGTGCTTCCCAGTCGCTCCCAGTTCCGTAGGACCTGTGGAGTGAGGGCAGCCCGGCCCAGCCGGCAGTGCCCCCTCCCAGCGCCTCCTGCCCTCCTGCCCTCCCGCAGTGACTCAGAATGGGCGATTTTACTAAAAAAAAAATAAATCAATAAATATTCGTGTACGCCATCCTCAAACCGAGGCGGGGCTGGGTCCGGAGTGGAGCCTGCCGAGGGGATTTGTCACGGGGCCGGGAAGTTTGGGGGTTAAAAATCCCGTGCTTTGTCACCCCTAAAACTTCAGTCAGCGGCTAAAGGCTTAGAAAAGTGAAGGTGCAGGGGTTGTACTCGCTGTCCTCAGCTCCAAAGGATCGTGACGGAGCATGACTCTGCAGATGCATTTCTGTCCCCGACCGGATCCTTTTCCACCCCGCCTCGTGTCCCCGCGCTGCCGGGGGGGATTTCATGCAGGAGAACATGAAACCCCTGCTCGCTCTTGCTGTTTGCTGCAGCAACCTCTGAGGCGAGCAGAGCCTTCAGAAAACCCTGCAGGCACCGAAGCTCCGCTCGCTGCCCGCACCCTGCTCTTTTCCCAGGGATTTCTGGAGCTGTTCCCGTCCCTCCGGCGATGCTGCCGGCAGGGAACCGGCCCAGGGCCCCGCAGCAGCCCGGGCTGGCTGGGGCTGGGCCATCCCCGCTCGGGGCTGCTCCCGGCGTGCGGAGCATCCTCCGGCCCCGCTGGGCTCCTCCCCGCGCATCGGGGCCGCTCCTGCCCACGCCGATCTCCTGGTGGCATCTGGCGTCCGACATCGGCAATTGCGGCTCCTCCTGGCCCCGGGCTGCAGCAATTCCTAAAATAAAGCGCTGTAGGTCCCTTCGTGTGGACAATATCCATCCCCAGCCGCGGGCTGGAGGCTCCGACCTCTTAAAAGCAGCTGTGGGATAAGGGGGAATTTTCCCCGACGCTGAAGGAGGGGAGGTTTAGATGAGATTTTAGGGAGAAATTCCTCCCTGTGAGAGTGGTGAGGGGCTGGGATGGAATTCCCAGAGGAGCTGTGGCTGCCCCTGGATCCCTGGCAGTGCCCAAGGCCAGGCTGGAGCCACTGGGACAGTGGGAGGTGTCCCTGCCCATGGCAGGGGTGGCACTGGGTGGGCTTTTAGGTCCCTCCCAACCCAAACCATTCCAGGATTCTGTGTTTTCTAATCCTCTGCTCCTCCCTACATCCTTTGATTTTGGTATTTAGTGAGTCCTTAAATTTTGATCACTGAATCTCACTCTTGGGGCTCCACTGCCCTCAGCTCTGCTCTCCCTGGCCCCACAGCAGAGATTTTTCCTGTCTGGTGCAGCTGTAAAATTTTGTCATCAGGGAGCACCAATATCCCCCAATATACCCCAGTATCACCCAGTACCACCCAATATACCCCAATATCCCCCAGTATCACCCAGTACCACCCAATATACCCCAATATCACCCAGTATCACCCAAACTTGGATTTCTGGAATGGAGGAGTTCCCAGGAGAATCCACCCTCTGGAGAACCAAACCTGACTGTGCCTTTACAATCAATTTCCTTTAAAAATTAAAGCCTTTCCAAGCCAGAGGAACTGATTTATAGAGGACATTGAAAGCTCTCAAGTCTCTTATCAGCAGCACTGCAAGCAGCAGTAGCCTGGAAAAGAGATTATTGTGTTGCTTTTGTTTCTCAGTTGTGGTTCTCTGTATTGGGAATGTGTCTTTTTCCTCTTTCTCAATGGGACAAAAGGGAAATAAAGTTAAAAAAAATAGAAAGATAAAACTCATAAAAGGAGTCAGCATTGGATGGAATGGAGAAATTCTTGGGGCTCTGAATGTATCATTGATGTGCTCATTTATTCCTATGTAAATGCAGCTGAGTCATAAAAAGCAGACTTTATTTTTTAAATTCTAAAATGTGCTTCTGCTTTTTCAGAGCATTTCTTATAAAGATCTCTAAGCTACTTATGCAAATAAACCAAACCCTGCAATTTGTGAATTTTTGTTCAGTGAGGATGCAAAGATGCTGCCCTTAAGTTGTAAACTACCATTTGTGAAGAATTGCACAGAACCATTCATCATTTGCAGCAAAATCAATCCCATCTGAGGTTTGTAGCTCCATCCTAAGTGGAGATCAGTCTGAGACACAAAATCTGGGTTTTGTTTGGTTTTTTGGGTCCTTTATTGTCTGTGATTAGGTTTCAAAACTGCTTGAGCTCACCAGCTCTCAGATCTGGATTTTATTTTTTTTAGCAGCATTGATTGTTACTGAAGCAATGATTAAATGTGACAGCAGAGATAAGGAAGAAGCAAAATCTGGGAGAACACTCAGGTCCTTCCTTGCTGCTGCTCTCGGTCCATCAGAACCCACAATTCCCATCCCAAACCAAAATCTGTGACTCTTTTAAAGAAACAACCCCTAAACCAAGGCTGAACAACCATTTTTTGGTATAAAATGGATTGGAATTCCTTAGGAAAAACATTTTACTCTCATAAGGGGCTGGAGAGCGACACTGGGGTGTGTGGCAGGAGTGGCACTGGATGATCTTTAAGGTCCCTTTAGACCATTCCATGATCCCAAGCACACTTCCAGTTCAAATATGTGATCTTGGCTCTCTGCTCTGACTGCCAAAATCAGAGGCTTCATTTTATAGCAACACTTTTCATAAAAACCTCCCAGGAGCACAGGGGGAAAAAGTAAAAAAAAAGAGAATTATTGATTGCCATCTGCTGAAGACAAGTCCCAAGAATTATTGGGAGCTCATTTCCAGCCTGGGAAATGTTGATTAAATCTGACCACACCACCCCCCTGCTGAGGACACTTTCGGGAACACGGCATTAAAGATGTAAGAGCTGCATTAAATGTAAAATAATCAATATCCAGGACCCAGCTGTGATGGATGGACACCACGGGCACTGCAAGAGGCTCCTCCTCACTGGCACTTTGCAATTAGCCAGAGGGACTTAATGAAAATCCTGCCAGCACTTCCTCCTTTTAATCTTCCCTGCGGTCTGGGAAGGGAGGGAGGGAGGAGCAGAATTACTGGCACAGGAGGGAAAATGTGAATTCAGAGTCAGAATTCTCGTGGCACCCCTGGGTTTGGGGCAGTTGTGCTCCCATGGCTCTGGTTGAGGGTACAGAGCTGCAGGAATAAGGAGGGGACAGGAAAAACTCCACTTGGATTCACACTGGTGTAAAAAAGCAGAGTTTCTGCCTAAGATGCCAAAAATTTCACTGAAATTTCATCTTATTAGCCCAAACATCACTCCTGACCATCTCAGCTCCTCAAGTGTTGGCCAAACACCTTTTTGTTCTCAGTGCTGAACCCAAATCCACCCCAGCTCTCCTTGCTGTTCATGAATTATGAAATCTCTCATATTTTCCTTCATCCTTCAGCTTTTTTCCAGGGAAATTCCTCCCCCAGGTTGGTGAGAAATGCCACAAGAGCAGAGTTTATTCTCCCATCAGGAAATGAACTGAGCTCTGTTCTGTGGCTCTCATTATAAACCCAGTTTAGGTTCCAAGGTAAATGGCAACAATAGAACAGAAGAAGCCCCACAGAACCTCAGCACAGAAATTCAGCATTTTATCAGCCATACATTCCTACAAAACATTTCTGTCCCCAGCAATTACGAGGGCAGAGAGCACAGGGGGGCCCAGGCACATTCTCAGTGTCATAAACCTCATCTTGCCCTGGGGACACTTCTGCTGCTGTTCCAAATCCAGCAGAATTCCCTGCTTCCTTTGCACAGTTCCAAACCATCCACGGAGCTGCTCTGTGGAATTCCCTGAGCAGAAAACAATATTAGATAATGTGTGAACGTGGAATTTTTAATATTGTTGGAAACAATGGACCAAACTCAAACCTGTGACCCTTTAGTTCTGCAGAAATCAAGAGGGAAAGGAAAGGAAAGGAA
Source organism: Vireo griseus (assembly GCA_035047045.1). Classification (NCBI taxonomy): domain Eukaryota; kingdom Metazoa; phylum Chordata; class Aves; order Passeriformes; family Vireonidae; genus Vireo; species Vireo griseus. The sequence goes on from JAWWMJ010000078.1 coordinate 3,350,517, forward strand.
AGGAAAGGAAAGGAAAGGAAAGGACAGGAAAGGAAAGGACCGGAAAGGAAAGGAAAGG
>JAWWMJ010000078.1:3353283-3390953 GCA_035047045.1 Vireo griseus
GAAAGGAAAGGAAAGGAAAGGAAAGGAAAGGAAAGGAAAGGAAAGGAAAGGAAAGGAAAGGAAAGGAAAGGAAAGGTGTGTCAGAGATCTTTATCTCCAAACATTTGGTAATAAAAGCTGGGAGTATTAAAAGTCCATTTCTGCCAAGCTTGTTCACTCTTTTATTTCTTAGAAATAGTCACAACTTCCAGCCCAAGAGTTTTGATGATGAGATTTTACCCAAGGCCACTGACTTGCAAAACCTTCCATCAAACTCTCAGCAGCCTTCCAGACAGAGGGAACTGCAGCACAGCCCTCTGCTGACCTGCTCAAAAGCAAGATAAAACAGTTCTGCTGCAGGGAACGATCTTGGCATCACAACTTCATCAGCCAGGTGGAATTCCTGTCAAAGCCCTCCCTGGCACTGCTGAGACCAAGGCCTGGGGTGCACAGTGTGAAGAGAAAGCAGAATAATTCCTGTCAGTGAAGCTGTGCCGATCCCACTCCCCGAGTGAGTGACTGATCTGAGGGACAAAATCTGGCTTCCAGCAGGAGCTCAGGCAGGAGCCCAAGGCTCCACCTGCTGCTGCCCAGGAGCCTCTTCCGCAGTGCACAGGGAGGCGATGAACGGAGACAATTCCCGGGCGAGACCTCTGCAGGCTCCACCAGGGCCATCCCATTTCCCGTCAGGGATATTGGATTTGGGACTCCACACCTCCCTCCTGCACTTGCCGGTGGTCTTCTCTCCCCGAGCTGGTGCAGATAAGGAAATCCAGACATTTATCTCGCAGGCATTGGCAGCACGGGACAGGCTCTGAAGTGCTGCACGTGTGCCGGGGCACCCTGCAAACACTCCGTGAGCTTTGCTCCTGATGCAAAGGCGGAGTTGTGTGACTGATGCTTTGATTTGCACGGACAAAGGGAAATCACCATCTGGAGAAAATGCTGACTGGGACGGAGGTTCTTCTGCCTTTCCTTAGAAAGAAGAGGATGGAGGAGGGGCAGGAAAGCCAAGCTTTGAAAATTTAATAAAGTCAGCCATAAAAATACAAAGCGATTAAAATGGAAAGGCGAGCTGACGGTTCCTCGGGAGCTGCTGCTCTGACTGCCGGATACATCAAGGCAGAACCTGCCCCAGCTGCCCGAGGGTTGCTGAAGTCCCCGCTCCCGTTTAATTGCGAGGGAGTCAGGTTTCAGGAGCCAGGTGGCTTTGAAAATGTTCGCACGGAATCACGGAACGGCAAAGACGACATTTCAGGGAATATTCCTCTGGAGAAAAAGCCATGAACCTCTCTGACAAATCATTGCCCTGCTCAGCTCCGTGCTGCCCCAATTTAACAGGGGCAAAACTGTCCTGGATCAACAGCTCTGCCCCAGTAGGGCTGAGAGAATGCAGGGCTGACTGCCAGTCCAGGGAATTCCGTGGCTCTGGGGCAGAATTCCATGCCAGGTCCTGCTGACAAAGGGAATTAAAACCCTCTGGACCTCTCCAAGGAGTCTGTGCCTACTGTTGGAATGCAGATCCTGAAGTCACCAAAACCGGCGGAGTTTGGACATTGCTGAACCCAGCTGAGATGTGAGGAGCCAGCGGTGCAGGCACCACCCCTGGAGGTGCCCAAAGGAAGGGAGGGATTTGGGGATGTGAGCACGGTGGGACTGGCTGAGGTTGGGCTCGGTGATCTCTGCCAACCTTGGAGGTCTTTCGCAGCCTCAGTGATTTGATGATTCTGCGCTGGTGAGCGCTGGGGAGGTGCACAGCCAGGTCATTGCCTCTGACACACACTAACAGACCCAAACCCGAGTGATTCCTGGGAAATTTACCATTCCTGGATTGATTCCAGCAGGAATTTGAGGTACTTTTGAATTCCTACAAGGCATCTTTCAGCACCATCAAGCACCTAAAGACCTTTACAGCTCTGTCCCCAGGAAATGTCTTGTCCACATCCTGCAGCTTACGGTAGTTTTACACAACAGCAACAAGTGTTTCAGAGGCACAGATCCCATCTCCAGCTGAGGAGCAGGCAGAGGACTGTGCAACCCATGGCAGCTCATGCTTTGCTGCAAGGTTTCTGTCTCCTGCAAATCCATTTCAGTGTGTTCCACCTTCCTTCAGGGATGGAAAGAAATCATTTCTTCACTGGAAGAAACAAAGTTTTTTCTCTCTCCTGTCCGGCTGCAGAGGGGAACAAATTTGTCACACCTTGGCTCCATCAGAGCTGGGTTGTGGTGCCTGTCAATTCACCTTAATTAATGAATCTCTGCCCTTTCTCACAGCTCTGCTGGCCCCAGGGGAGCTGGTGGCAGGTAAAGACTGGTTTTGCTGAAAAAATGTTTCAAAATATCCCTGTCACCTCAACAGAACACAAAAGGAACTGCCAAGGGGGCACCGCAAACCAAGTGACAAAATCAATGTTATCAGACAATTGGGGTAACAAAATGTGCAGTGGAATATTCAGACAGAATGAATCTGGGCAAGGAGATTGTCAGATAACATCTCAAACATTGTTCCATGATAAAACATGTCCAGGCAGATGGAGAAACCCTCTGTTTTCTCCTATTTGTGGCATATTTGCATATTTAATTGCTTATCTACCATACTCTGCTGCTTTCTCTGTATGGTTTCTGCTGGGGATTGAAAATTAAGAGTTCAATTCTTATCAGACCTGATCATCCATCTTCGAGAGGGACTGACTTATTAAATTAATGAACAGATGGCTCTTATTGTACAAGTTTATTAGTTGGGTTTATTATTTTATTTTTTTTCTCCACAGCTTCCATGTCCTCTCTCTTGCTTTAATACAAACCGGTTTATTCAAGGCCCTCTTTGCTGTTTGTACATGCACAGAACCTGGCTCGAGAGGATCCAGGCTGATCCAGGAGAGTTCTTAAGCATTATCCCAGCAAAAAACTTTTCTTTTTTCTTTCTTTCCCCATCGTTTTAGTGACACCTTAACCACTGTAGTTTTGATTTGGACACAGGAGGGCACCAGAATTCCACTCCTTAAACCTCAGTTGTGCCACAAAAAAAGAAGAGAGGATTTCAGAGAAGTCTGTAAGAACGAGCTTCTTTTTAATGACGTTAACTTCACACTTAGAAACGCTGAATTTAGAGAAAGGTTTTGCTTTTGCAGCCTGATCGTTCGCAGATGTGCTGCTCTTTCAGCTGTGAAGCACCCAGGAGTAAAACGACATCTTTAGAGCACTAAAAACGTGGGTGGGTGGGTGAACCTCAGTCACCCAAATTCTCCCCAGCTCTGATCTGTCCCATAACCTCAGAATAGGGGGTTTGATGTGGTTGAGAGTTAATTTCTGCTGCAGTCTCAATTAGAATTTAATTATTAATTCTGCTCCTGCTCGGGGCAGAGAAGAACAGGCTCTCCATCAATGGTCTCGCGAAGCAACAGAGAAATAGAGAAGGCAAACATGCATTTGGTGATAAAAAATGAAATGAAAGCTTTCTGAAATAACCTCCCCTTTCAGTGAGGGCTGAGCTCGCCTCCTCGCATTTGCAAATCCTCATATTTGATGGAGCATTCCCCAGCTTCCCCCACTGGGGTAAAACCAGCCACTCCAGTTGCTACTTGCCTGCCTTTCATGCTTTGCTCTGGTTTTCATTTGCTGCCAAGAATTTGTTTCACCTGGGCTGGAAAAACACTGGCACAGCTCAGGCAGCTTATCTAAAAATCAGGATCTTACAGTAAAATCAGGGTCTGGGCTGTCAGCTCTGCTTCTGAGCAGAGAATTGGCAGCCAGAATTCAGGAGGGCTTGAAAAAGACTCGGTGCCTCCATGAAAACTTTTCTTCTTTAATGACCTGGCCCCAGATCTTGGCACGGTCCCCAGTCCCCCTCCTGTCCCCTCCAGGACACCTCTCATGGAGCTGCTTCTCCTCTTTTCTTGGGGTGATACTGCAGAAATCAATGCCCAGGCCAAGCAAAATAAATAAATAAATAAATAAAACTGCCTTTCCCAGGAAAGAAACAGCTGCTTTTGCCCTGCTGATGAAAGGCACTTTAACTGGTTTGGGTGTTAACACACACAGGGCACCTTGAATTTCAGCAGGGAATGTTCAACTCAAAGCACTGAAACTTTTACCTGATTTAACCCTTCGAGTGTTGCTACAGCAGCCCTGGAGGGGTCGGTGGGTGTTGGATGGAGCATTCCCAGGGTGGAAGGGAACGCAGAGTGATCCAAAAACCCACTCTCCTCTGCATCTCTTGTTGCCACACACAGCAAAAAGGCCCCAGAAAAGCCACATTCCAACCACAGCAGGAAATATTCTGGAGTGCAGGTGGTCCAAAATCAGAGAATATCCTATTTAATAGTTTTGCTATCCCAGGGACATTGCTCTTCATGTTTAGGCCTCAAAGCCCTTTGCAATATTAAGTTTCCACTTATAAATCTTGGGTGAATCTTTCAGAGCAACAGGATTTGCAAAAGATGGAAATATTTTCTCTTCACACACCTGGGATGCCCCATCCCGTGGGGAGGGGACCTGGCAGGGCCTGAGCTCTCTGTGAGCCTCCAGCTCCAGGGAGACACGAGGATTCTGTTTAGTGGCACCACTCAATCTTTAACCAGAGGAACTGGAGCTTTCTCTGCATGACAACAATGATTTTATGTGCCAGAGCAACATTTGAGCGTGGCTGGCTGTGCTGAGTTTGCGTTTTATAAATAACAAATCAGTCAAGCAGCTCCAGCTTGCCAACCTTGTCTCCTTTTCCTCCTGTCCCTCCCTGCCACGCTCCGTGCTGAGGCCTCAGGTGCTGCCGGAGTCCTGCAGAGCCCCTGGGCTGCCGTGCCCAGAGGCACACAGGGAGCAGCTCCGGGAGCATCTCCCACGAGCAGCCCTCGGGACAAGATCCAAACATCATTTCAGGGAGGGGTTTGGCCGCCTGCTGCTAACTGGGTGTGACAGGACTGCACATCACGGGTGAGTAACGCTCTGCTCTGCGTGTGCGACACAGCCAGCTCCATTCTTGGGAGGTGACAGATCACTGCTATTGTTACAAAAAACAGTGCATGGTACAGCGAGACTGTGGCTGAGAGTGACATCGAGTGTCCTGTGTGCAGCCTTCTGCTGCCAAAGGACAGCTTTATTTGTTAGAGCAAATTACTCATAATTCATTCTTATTTATGCTGCTCTGCCCCTTACAGGTGCCAGCAAAGAGGAAGGAAAACTGAACTTACTGGAAACACAGGTGGGAGAGGAGGGAGTATGGAAAACTCTTCCTGAACACGCCAGGCTGGAATCAGGGAGATCCAAAGTGATCTGCCCAGGGCACCCCTGGGAGAGAGCAGGGCAATAACTCTGCCCTGGTGCCTCTCACTTGCAGTGAAAAATGAGCAAAAATGTGATGGTGTCTCTGGCTCTTCACACTTTAGTGCAACTGAAGAAGTGGTCAGGTGTTAAAATATTCTGAATTATCATTGTTCTCCATGAGAGACAGAGGTGTCCTGTCCATGGCAGCGAGTTGGATGGAGGTAAGATTTAAAGTCCCCTCCAGCCCAAACTATTCCATGATTCCATGGACTCCACAGGCACTAACACAGACCAGATCCAGCTACTACAGCCCTGGAGAGATGGAGAGAACCTGGATCTGCTCTGTTTGGCCCTCAGGCTGGGTGAACAGTGTGATTTAACACCTCTTGAGGTGTCACTGAGCACCCCCGTCCCGGGCACTTTGCCAGCACAGCCCACACACCTGCAGGGTCCAGCCAGCCCGGTTTTGGCCCTGCAGGACCCAGTTGGTGCTCACCTGGTCCCCGTGTCCCCAGCTCGAGGTCCTTTAACTCAAACCCTCTCTGGAGGAGCAGCTCCCAGCCCTAGAGTGCAGCTCTGCGTCACCGAGTGCCGAGCCAATCTCTGGAACATCGCGTCTCCCGCGAAGTGCGGCCCTGGCACCATTTCCCAGATGCCCGGAGTGCTTTAGAGCAACATCTTTGTTTTCTTAGCTATTAATGAGTTACTTCTAACAGCGCAGCAGCCTTGGAGCAGCCTGGGCTGGTGGCAGGGGTTGGGATGAGATGGGCTTCAAGGTCCCTTCCAACCCAAACCATTCCGTGACTGCATCACAGAATGTCCTGAGCTGGAAGGACCCACTGGGATCATTGATCCAGCTCCTGGCCCTGCCCAGACACCCCAAAATCCCACCCTGGGCATCCCTGGCAGCGCTGTCCAAGCGCTCCTGGAGCTCTGGCAGCCTCGGGGCCGTGCCCATTCCCTGAGGAGCCTGGGCAGTGCCCAGCACCCTCTGGGGGAAGAACTTTTCCCTGATCTCCAACCCTTCCCCGATCTCCAGCCTTTCCCTGATCTCCACCCTGTGCCTGACTCAGTGAAACCCTACACGCACAGTGACAGCGGGGCCATTTCCGCACGCTCACCCCAAACCTTTCAGCAGCAATAACGAAACCACGAACCGCGCCTGTCCCGGCGCTTCACCCGCGGCCGCTCGCGGCTCTGGCCGTGTCCCGGTGCCGGGGCGGGGCCGTGCGGGGCAGGTGATGCCGGCGGGGCGGGGAGAGCCACCTCCTCCTCCTCCTCTTCTTCCTCCTCTTTCTCCTCCTCCCGCTCCTGCGCTCGGCGCGCCGGGGGAGGCTGTAAAGTTGGGCGTGTGCCGGGGAGTTTTTGGAGCGAGTTTTGGGGCAAGTTTGGGATCGAGTTTGGGAGCCAGGACCAGAGCATGGCTGAGCAGCCCGGGGCGCCCGGCCCGCGGCTCCAGCGCGGGGCTGCGGCGGGCGAGGGGCCGCGCTGAGCGAACCCCCCGAGCCCCCTGAGACCCTCGGGACCCCCGAACCCGCCGGCATGGCTCGCTGGATCCCCACCAAGCGCGAGAAGTACGGGGTCGGTGAGTGAGTGCCAGCGGGGATGCCCCGGACCCTTCCCATCCCTTCCCTTTCCCTTCCATGCCTTCCCTTCTCTCCCAGCCCATCCCATGCCTTCCCCTCCTTTCCATCCCTTTCCCCTCCTTTCCATGCCTTCCCTCTTTTCCATCCCTTCCCTTCCCGGAGCCTTCCCCTCGCTCCCCGCACCGCTCGGGCGCTTTCGTCCCCTCTCTGGGCATCCCTTTTCGGCTTCTTTCCCGTTCCCCGTTCGCGCTGTGCCGCTCGCAGGTCCGGCAGTGCTCGCTCCCCGAATCCCTCGGGCTGGCTGGTGTGTGTCCAGCGCTGGCTTCCCGGAATCCCTCAAAGTTCAGGGCTGACTTCTATAATTTTGCCTCTCCAGCGTGTTTTACACGGAAAAAAGCTCTAACACAGCAGAAAGAATTTGTCTGCTGCTGCTGTGGATGGAAGGAGATGCGGTTGGAAAAGGATAAGGAGGGTGTCATGGACAAATTGAGGGCTCTGCGTGACGTCTTTGCCAGGGGCTGGAAATCTTGATTTAGGGTGAGGGATGGGGAAAGCTTGACTCGAAGTGGCCCAGAGCAGGCTGGACGGGGCTTGGAGCAACCTGGGATAGTGAAAGGTGTCCCTGCCCTTTTCAGAAGTGAAACTGCATGGGCTTTAAGGTCCTTCCAGCCCAAACCGTTCCATGATTCTCTGACACCTTGTACCTCCTGCTCTGCCCTCTGTTTGAAAGGGTTTTGCTGAGCGCTGGCTCACTTGTCCCTAACAGGGACAGAACAATGGTGTTGCTGATAAAATTCTCCTTTGCTTTAGAGTGTAAACCTCACAGTTTTGAGGTTCCTTGCGGGAATCGGGCAGGGAACAGGCACTAATGATACACAGAGCTCTTGATAATTTATTTTACTGAAGAGTGATCTTCCGTGCCACTGGTGCTCAGCAGTAGACTTTCCAACGTGAGAAAAAATTACTAATTTCATGCTTGCAAAGTGTTCACTGCCTCAGCTCCCCTGGGGGTGTTCAGCCTGCGAGCTGGGAGGTGAAAAACCTCACCCTACTCGATTTTCGCAGCGAGTTTGAGCTGGGTGACCCCTCCAGCCCAGCGTGGCTTTGCGGGGAGGCAGCTCAGCTGCCACAGGCTGCGGCTCGAGCTGCAGAGACATTTCACGCAGCACAGCCTTATCTGCTCTCTCCAGGTAACTAGCAGGGTGTGGAGTGCTCAGCACCCTGAACTTTGTTTCTTGCTGCGTGGGGAGCAGCCCTCGCTGTTTATCTCTGGAAGTGTGTGCTCGGCCCGCTGAGATCGCTGCGGGCTGCCGTAATTCCCAAACTTCGGTGGGTGATGGGATAACCATATCCTGCCGGGCGATTGGCCGTGCTGGCTGCGTGCTGAGCACACCTTTGAGCTGTGCCACGGCGCAGAATGGCCTTGGGCAGCACATGAATCACAGGCACTCCTCTGGCTTCCTTTTTTTTATCACCTTCCGGGGTGAGTTTTCCGTGCTGGCCTCAGCCAGCTGCTCCTTGTGACAGCTCCTCTCCCAGAAAGGCTACTGGCTTGTGAGCAAGCAGGGTGGAGGGAAAAAATGCCTCTTCCTGCGTGTTTCCACTAAAAAAGCATGTGGTGGGACGTGCCCTGCGACTGCCGGATGATCAGCTGGGTGAAAATGGAGCTTTTTGGGCGCACGCAGACACCTGAGTGACCCAGGGGCTGTCGTGCTGCAGCTCTGGGGTTTCATTTGCAGCCAGAACTGATAAGGTTGATCCACGGGCAGTGACAGAATTATTTAGGCACTGCCTGGCTTTGTCAAGCAGTGCTTGACACACTGGGAATGGTAATTTTGCCAGTTTGGTGTTTGCAGACTTGGCGAGTTTCTTACCTGCAAGTGCGTCCCGTGCCGTGCTCGAGGGCCCCGTTCTCGCTGGTTTGGGGTGGCTTTGGAGGGGTTGATGAGGATTGAGAGGGAGGTTTGAGCCGCTTGGGCTGGGCCAGCGGTGAAGTGGCTGCAAGGAGGGGAATGCCCTCCTTGTGTGGGGTGGTGTCAGGTGCAAAGACACAACCTCTGTTCCGAAAGAAGAGACAAGACTGAGGGGGGATCTCCTCCATCCATATAAAAGGGTCTCTCCAAAGGGTGTCAGGATGCTACCAGAGCCTTCCCAGTGATGGTCAAAATACAACACAAGTTCCACCTCAGCACGAGGAAGAACTTTTTCCATGGAGAGGGCAGAGCCCTGGAACAGCTCCAGAGAGGGCCTGGAGTCTCCCTCTCTGGTGACATCCCAAACTCACCTGGATGAGTCCTGTGTCACCTGCTGCAGGTGACCCTGCCAGGGCAGGGGCTTGGACTGGATGAACTCCTGAGGTCCCTTCCACCCCTAAATATTCTGGAATTCTGTGAAAGGACACCCAAATTGTGGCTGCTGGTGATCTCTGCTTTGGAAACTGCTGTAGAACTACTTGGATTTATTTTAAACCCGACCCTGGATGTCATGGCAGTGGAGTGGGAAATTCCAGGAAGTCAGCAGTGTGATTCAGTGTCACTTGTCTGATTTCTGCCCTTCAGGAAGGTTTCTGTCCTGGTTTTATTTTACAGATCCATGGATTGTGAGTTCAAATGGGTTTGCTGGGTTTCAGTTCTGTCCTGAACTGGTTCAAGCTGGGGAAAGCTCCCTTCCCACAGATGGCAAAGGGCTGAGTTCGGAATGGCAGCAGGGAGTGTGAAGCTGGGAGTTGCAGTGCTTTTAGGGAAGCAAACGTGAGAGACAGGCAGCTTGCAGCTCTTGCAGCTTCTCACTCGCAGTGAATTCTCAACCAAGTGCCAGATGGGACTTGGGAAGGGACAGAAATGCTGCAGATCAGCTCCTGGGTAGCATCTCCTCCCTGAGCAACAGGAGCTTCTGGGTCTCACAGAGCCTCCTTGCCACAGGCTTCACCTCAGGTTTAGGACTGAAGGAGCATCTTCTTGGGAAGCTGATCACTTTTTGGGCCAAACTGGACAAAAGAACCTATTCTGGTCGCGTGCTTCTCTCAAAAAGTTGTCATTGGCAGAAATCCTTACACAGAGACTCTTTCCAGCCAAAAACCTGTGCAGCAAGGGAAGAACACCTGAATGTCTTCACAAGATTTTAAACTTTTATTATCTGTTTTGAAATTATTAACTTAGAGCATAAGGAACCAATGATGTAATAACTTTCTTTTTCTGCTGGCAGTAATGTGGATTTACACAGACTTAACTCCAGAGCTACACCTGGGTTGTAAAAGCAATTCTGTTGTTACTCATCAGCTGTTCCTGCTCCGTGGACTGAAGACTGTTAATGGAATGAGAGAACCTGGAGTCTGTGGAATCCTAAATTAGTCTGTAATAAATCCTTTTTAAACAAGCAACCAGATCCCTTTTCCTGACTCCTTCCTGCTGGAGAGGCCGAGTGCTGGGCCAGGGCAGGGAGCTGACCTGGCTCCAGAGCAGTTCAGGCGTGGCAGAGCTGGCTTTGGGGCCAGGGTGGTTTCCAGGTGCCTGCACTGATGATGGGTCAGACACACGAGGTTCTTGTAGCACCTCTGACTCTGAACCAACAGGATGTGAAGTGTTTGTTCATCCTTGTGTAGCCTGAGCTGAAAATGCAGCAATTGTTCGGTGAATACACAAATCTGAACTTCCAGATTCAGGAATTACTAACTCAGGTTTGGTTGGAAGAGTTCTGAGATGTGAAAACTGGAATAATTTGGATTTTGGTGGAGAACGCAGCTTGCACTGGTAGGACTCGGGGGGATTCCACTGCCCTGAGGGAGCAGTGGGAGCTGTGCCGGGGGGTTTAGGTTGGATTTTAGGAAAAGATTCTTCCCCCAGGGAATGGGCACAGCCCCGAGGCTGCCAGAGCTCCAGGAGCGTTTGGACACTGCTCCCAGGGATGTCCAAGGTGGAATTTGGGGTGTCTGTGCAGGGCCAGGAGTTGGGTCCTGGTGATGATCCTGATCCCAGTGGATTCCAGCCCAGGATATTCCATGATTCCTTGACTCTCATTTTTGGGGCAGTGGGGCTGTTCCACAGAGTTTGTGTGGTGGGACTGGGGAGAGGCCTGGCAGATAACGTGGCAGGGGGAATTACTGGTAATTGCAGGGTTTGGTGGCCTCTCACAACCCTGGCACTCGTATTGCCTGGCAGTACCAGGGCTTTGGGCTGCTTTTTGGAAAGTGTTTAAGTCTTTCCTTTGTCAGATCCCAAGAGGTGTTTGGATCACGGCTCAGGAATGGCAGCAATTCCTCAAACATGAACTGGGGCCTGCCAGCCCCTGGGTGATGGATGGGAGCTGGGATGCAGGGAACTGGGAGGGAGGGAGGTGCTGCAGGATGAGCTTTGGTTTGCCCTGGCTCCCGTCCTCATTCCAGCCACCTGCCGAGCTCTCTGCACAGTCTGGGATCAAAGCACTTGCACAGTACTTGGAGTAGTCAAATCATGTCAATTTTGGGCAAAATTCATATTTGTCTCAACTTGCTCCTTGCTTTTTCCCTGGCATTCCTGTTCTGACCTGGAACTCATGTCTGCTGTTGTGCCTCTGGTTCCTGGCAGGGGCTCCAGATGGGTGGAAAAGCCCCTTCCTCCCATTCCAGCTGCAGGACTGACCTCCACCCTCCTATCGATGCAAACACTCTGCTCATTTCTGCCGCTTTATTATGATTTATGGCTAAAAATTGTCTGATGGTAATACCAACAAAATTCCCAACAGGGCAAAGCAAAATCTTGGCATTGTTAACAGCAAAAAATTGAATTTTCACAGCAGATGGCACTTCATTTCTCATCTCGTTTCCCAGTTTTTGTTGCTGTCTGCAGTTGATTTGATGTGAAGTTTGGCTGTGCTCCTTCTTGCTTCCACAGTCCTTTCTATATTTTTAAAATCCATATTAGCCAGGGCCTGTCTTGTCTTATTTTTGGTGATTTCTGCTCTGTTCCTTAAGTCATTCCTTGTGAACTTAATCCTGTGGCCTTCAAAGGCATCACTGCCATGAACAAGACTTGTAAATGTTCCTTATCTTATTCTTACTTTGATAAGAAATATTTCCCCAAGTGTTTGCGACTTGTGGTGCTTCAGTTTGTGACCAGCATCCCCCTGGTGTTCAGGAGCTGTCCCACAATTCATCTTTTTAACAATTAAACCCCTTCATGGAGGCTCTGAAGGGGCATCCAGAGCTGTTGGGTGCTTCTGGAGCTTGGGCTGAGCTCTCTCCTGCTGATTAAATGTTTTTTTGATTGTTCTGAGGTGTCAATTTCCCTCAGAGCTGGGTGTGGAACCAGTGCTGAATTTCCCACCAATTCTTGATTATTCTGGTGGTTCTCCCTCTGGCACAGGGGCTGTGTTTGCCAACACAACTGAAAATGGGAGTTATTTTAAACACTATTTTAAATAGGAGTGAGGAAAAGCAAAATAAACAGTCAGGAACTGAGAAAAACTTAAATATATGGGTCAAGAAACAGTGAATGTGTAGTAATGTGTAACATCCTTTATCATAACTTTAGTTACAGTCTTTATAGATAGTCTTTATCATTCAGGTGTTGAAAAATGCACACCCCTTCTACCTGCAAACTGATTGAAAATCTACTTTTTTATGCTCTTCATCTTGCACTTTACTTGGCTGGTAGGACATTTCTCTCAAGTACTACTTCTAAGGAAAAAAAGTCCTTTTTCTGCCATTAAAGACACAACCACGGCCAAGCTTAAAACCACCTCAGCCCAAAGCCATAAACACCATTTAAAAAGCCATTTACCCCCTTGCTGCCAGAGCTGAGGGGATGTTTCAGGTCCAGTGCATTTAATTGCTGATGGAATGCCTGAAATCCTGGAATGCCTGAAATCCTGCAGTGAATTTGGGTGCATTTGCCAGGAAACCTGTGCTAATAAAACCAGCTCATAAATAGGAATTACTAAAATGTTTTTGGGCTAGCAGTCCGTGGTTGCCTTCATAAAGTGATGATGTTGCAGAGTTTTAGTTGGAGCAGTTGCTAAAATGATAAAAAATGTCATTTTGGTGCGGTACAGGCTGTTCTTCCCAGGGAGATCTCCCTGGAATAGAGGGGGAAGCACCATTTAAAGGATAATTCCTCTGGCAGCCTCGTGCAGATGATGCATGTTGTCACAGAGGGTAGCTGACCCCAGCAGCGTCTGTGCTGTGGGGAGGAGTCTTTGTTCACTGACACTGAATTTTTGGGAAGTGTCTGTGCAATCCAAGTGCCCCTCGTCCTGGGAAGTGCTGAACCTGAGCCAAAAGTTTATTAAGGTGCAGTGGAGATAACGATTCCTGCTCTTGGGAAGTTTGGAACTTTGATCCTCCATGGCAATAAAAGCATTTTATGGCTTTAGCTCCAAAGTTCTGAGTGGCTCAGAATGTCACGGGCAAGTGGTGGCCAGTTGGTTCTGTAAAAGTGCTTTTTTAGCGTATTTAAGACCTGATTCTTCCATTCTCCAGCTCTGGCAATGCCATGGGGGCTTCAAGCTGCAGAGAGATGGAGCCTGATGTGAAGGAGTAAAGTTGGGAATGCTTCAGTGGTTCATCTCCTGGCATCTCGAGCAGTTTAATTAAAATTTACTGCAAATTTTGGAGGAGTTTGTTCTTCATTCTTCTTGGCAACAAAGGGATCACTATTCTTGTTTGGCTTTTTCTTTCCAGTGTAAGACTCCTCCATTCCCAGCTGAGATTTCCTGCTCCCCATTTTAATACTATTCTACTTCTTTTTGCCTGGGATAGGTGGCAAGGGCAAAATGCCTTGGAATTCTCCTTTCTCTGGGAATAAGAAACTGTGAACCAGTTTGTGCAGTGCCAGTTCTGTGGTGGGGCTTGTTCTGCAGACAGGGACCAGTGACCCATTCAGGGAGGGTAAATCCGACCCAAAGCCCACCATGAGTGTCCAAAACGGGAGGGGCAGAATTTAAATCCCCAATGCTCTCTGCATGTTAGAAATTCTCCTCATGTGGCCCCGCCAGCTCCAGAGAGCTCCAGGGTTTCCATAAAGGTGTTTCCCAGTGGAACTAGAAACCTCCTTGGCACTGGATCCCAAATTTCTCCAAACTGCAGACTTTGCCCTTTCACCTCAGCTCTGCAGCAAGGGGGTAAATGTGTTCACAGCTTTGGGCTGAGGTGGTTTTAAGCTTGGCTGTGGTTGTGCCTTTAATGGCAGAAAGAGGACTTTCTCTAAAGCAATGTTTGAGAGAAATGTCCTCAGTCAAGTAAAGTGCAAGATGAAGAGCAAAAAATGCAGATTTTCAATCAAAGTTTGCAGAAATTTGCAGTTTGGGCTGAGCCACACTATGAATTCTTTGCCCAGACTGTGGGGGAGCTGCTCTGTCCTCTCCCGAGCCCCTGGCTGGACAGGGGAAGGTGTTGGAGCCCTTGGCATGAATCCCCAGCTGAGATTCAGGTGGGGTCTTTGGCAGCTGGCAGAGGGGGTCCCTTCAGCCTGCCTTGGGTGGTGGCTGGTTGATGGTTGTGATGCCAGCCAGGGACAGAGCTGACGTTTTAACTCCGGGGACCTTTCTGGGGAAGTTTGGCCCCGAGGTGCAGTCGGACCCCGAGCCCGAGGGTTTCACTCCTCAGAGCCCTCACCCTGTCCCTCCCTGCCCAGAATGGTGCCAACAGCAGAGCAGGGCTGGGAGTGCTCCCTGCTCTGTCCTGTGCCATCTCCAGGTTCTCCTCCTCCTCCTTTGATGTTTCATCCAGGGAGAACTGGGACAGTAATTCCAAGCCAGTGGCAAATTCAATTAATTCTTTTGAAAGTGCCACACGCTTTCAAGTTGGAAATGAGCTGAGAATCCAATTTATGGAGTGGTGGGGTTTTGCTTTTACAAATCTGTCTGAAATTTCATTGAAAGAGGGTATCCAAGCACAAATTGCACATTTGTCTCGGAGGGAAAAAGGTAATTGCAGCCAGACTTGGTGAAATGCAGTTGCAGTTGTGTGGGTGGTGTAAACAAACATCTGCATCCTCACAGGCTGTAAAAATGGAGATAAAATCAGAGGCTGCTTTTGTGGGACTGGATTTCAGAGCACTGGTGTGCAGTTATTAAATCAGAATTAGTGTCACCTTACTGTGGGGTATAAACCCCTTCTTGTGGAGAGGACAGCCCCAAGAATGGATTTGTGTTCCCCCGAGTCTCTTTCTCCAGAGGAACAAAGAAAAGCCATATTTGAAGAGTGTTGGGGTGCAGTGATGCCGAAGGGCTGGGCTGAGCACAAACCAGGTTCTGCCCCCTCGAGAACCAGTGGCAGAACTGTTCATTCTGTGGTCATGTTGGGACAATTTCATGGGGTCAGGGCAATTACTTTACAGAACAGGACCATGTTTGAATGTATTTTTGGGAGAATACTGATTCTTCAAACTGGGTGTTGATGCTGGGATCTCAGAGAGGCAGAACAAAGCTGCAGGGCTTGGAGGAGCAGTAACATCAGCACCTTTAACCCTGACAGGATCCCTGGCAGGGATCACCAGACCTGGAACACTCTGCAGCCTTAAAAACTGTTTGGTGCTCAGGCTAAACTTCATTATTTATGAATAATGAAGTTTCCTTTTCATGTTCGGACACTGTTAGGGAGTTTCTGCTCTCACTGGGAGCAAAAGCTAGGGGCATTGCCCAAACCACAGCCTGGGGAATGGCAGGATTGGGGAATATCAGATTGGAGGAGACCTCAAGGATCATTTGGCCCAGCCTTTCCTGGCCAAACCTTGAAGAGCACCTTAAACAGATGCATCAAACCTGATAAATTTACAGAAGTGTGAAGGCAGGCCAGGCTGTTTTTCCAGCTGTGTCTCTGCAAAGGGAAGTGCTTCCTGGTGTTCCAAGGGGACTGGAATTGCAGGTCTGGGTTTTTGGTTGGTTTTTTTTTCTGAAATCGAGCCCTAGATCTGGTTGGGTGCTGTAAATTCAGGAGCAGGCTGGCTCCTCCACTGGCAGCACTGATTTATGTCTCCTCTGGCTCACAGCACTGCCTCTTACTGCAGACAGAAGCTGAGACAGCTCATGTAGATTAATTCCTTATCTGAGCTTAAAACCCCCAGGGGCCCTTCAGAGTGAAAATAATAAAGGAAATGGAGAGCCCAGTGGAGAAAATGACACAGCAGAAGGTTTGTGTGCGTGCTCCTTGGGTGTAAAATAAACCACAGTGTCTGGGAGGGTCAGAGCACAGGAGCAGCTGAAGTCTGGCTCCTTCCTCCCCGAACACACTCAGACGCACAAAAGTTTGTGCTGGGCTGAAATGCTGGTCCCCAAATCTGGGTGTTTAGGGTGTGCCCTGTGTGCAGTTTAGGTGCACTCTGAGAACTGAATATTCTTTGTTTTCACACAGATACCATGGTATGAACCTTTTGCAACAAATATTTGTGGGGAGGGTGACTGATGGGAATTGTGCAGACATGTAAATATGGATATTATCTTTTTTTCCTTATAATCAGGGTGTCTCGTGCTTCAGTGGTTCTGAATTGTCTCAGTTTGCCCGATTTGGATCTGAGAAGCTCTAATTAAAATCCAGGGACTCATTTGTCCCTGCTCTTGAGCACTGATGTGGTTTGGGGAAGTTTAAAGCCATAAGAGACCATGGGGTCATCCCATGGGAGCCCATGTGTACCCTTGGGAAAGCCTCCCCATTCCCATGGGCTGGGCTTGGGAAGTTGTTTTTCCTAAAGCAGTCCAGGCTTTAGGAGATTAAACCATGGAGCCCAGGATGTGATCCAGCCTCTGATGGGGACAGAGACAGGATTAGCCCAAAGATGATGAGGGCATGGCTGAAACCCTTCCCTGCTCCCAGTCTGGGAATCAGTTTGGTTTGGGCAGGACAGAGGCTGCAAAACCTTTGATTATTTGCCTGTCTCCAAGATAATCCATTATTCCGAGGAAATCAGGGAAAGCTTTCAGACTTTGATCAAGTGTGCATCAATTCCTTGTCCTCAGCAGGTGAGCAGGGGACACCCTCATGGGGGTTTGGTTCCTAGAACAGTCTGAGGTTGGAAGGCTCTGGAGGGCAGAGGCTCTTCCTGCTTTTCTCCTGTTCTCCAAAGAAAGGAGTGAATGTAAAACCCAACAGTTACAGTGTCCAGATTAGAAAGTTCATGTCCCACCCTCCTGCAGAGGCAGGTGATGTCATCTCTCAGCTGATTTAATGCTGATTTTTGAGATAACCCATCTTAAAAATGTCGAGTGTATTCCCTGTGTGGGATCAGCCTGGACCAGCGAGTGCACAAGGTGTTAGAAGTCATAAAACCACAGAATTCTGGGGAGTTTTGGATTGGAAAGGACCTTAAAGATCCTCTCCTTCCATGGGCAGGGATAGTTCACCTGCAGCTCCTCAGAGACTGGACTCTGCTGCCTAATGATGGCTGCTAATGAAAACATTTCCAACTGTATAATCCTGTTAATTCTGGATTACTGACACCCCAAATGCTCAGCACTATCTTGGAACTTCTGGAGTTGATCTGAATGGCAGCATCCACCATTCAGGGGTGGGAATTTTTTCATAACAGTGACTCAATGTCCATATTTCCCAGTGTTGAACCGTGAACTACTTTTTCCTTTTGAAGCAGAAGAAGTAGCCTGCCATCTAAATCTTAATTATGCCGTTCTCAGTTTGTCAGACACAAATTCCTGGGAAGTTACCAGAATGTTTTTGCTCTGAACATCAAAAAGGCTTTGTTCCTCCAAAGAATTAATTCCTTGGGCAGTTCCTTGTTTTTTAAATAAAGCCTCTGTTTCTTGGCTGGATCTTGGCACCAGGGACCATCCCAGGCTCCTCCGAGCAGGGCTGTCCTGCAGAAAGGCCATTCCCGAGTGCTGCAGCAGCAATCAAATCGCTCTGGGTCCATGCAGTGGGGTTTGGTGTGGAGCTGAGGGGTGGGATGAGCCGGAGCCTGGTTCCTGCTGCAGCCCTGAATGGGATCCTTTGTTCCCAGAGCAGCCCCTCTGCTCTCAGAGGGTGGCAGGGGAGCAGGACGTGGCATTTGGACGTGGCTGTGTCTTTGCGGTGGGTGGGGCAGGGGGGTTCTGAGCCAAGTCAGAGAGAATGGATCTCGCAGGGGCTCTGTTTTCCAGGCCAATAATTCACATTTCAAGTGCACTCATTTAGGGAAAGATTCCATTTCCTTCAGATTTGAGTTACACAGAAATTGTGAATGACAGTTCCTGCTTTGTTCTCTTTCATTTGGAGGCATTTTAGCTCAGCTTTACTTTTAGGGAAGTCTTGAAAATCAGTTAATCTGTGGGAAAAGTCAGCCTAGGAGTTAAAAGAAGCATGGAATCATGGAATGGTTGAGTTGGAAGAGACTTCACAGCTCATCCCATCCCATCCCACCCCTGCCGTAGGCAGGGACACCTTCCCCTATCCCCAGCTGCTCTAATACGGCCTTGGACGCTTCCAGAGATGGGGCAGCCACAGCTTCTCCAGGAATTCCATCCCAGACCATCCTCAAACGGAGGAATTCCATCTCAGACCACCCTCAAAATGGAGGAATTCCTTCCCAATATCCCAATCTCACCCTGCCCTGTGGCAGTTTGAAGCCTTTCCACCTGAAAATGACACATCTGCCCCTGGTCCCACTGAACCCCAGCTCAGGCTCCATGAGCTGCTCACAAACCTTTCAGACTGAGGCTTCTCACCGGGCTCTTGCACAAAGTGAAGCTTTTCAAGTGTATTTGGGTTTTTTTTATTTGCAGTAGAATTGTACTTCTTGTTTTGTGACCCCTGCATGACATTGAGGCTCTGTTGTGTGTAAGTTCCACACAACACGCAGTGTTCCATGGCTCAGGGATGTCCTGGGGGCTGTGGGTGTTCCATGGCTCAGGGATGTCCTGGGGGCTGTGGGTGTTCCATGGCTCAGGGATGTGTGCAGGACTCACCTGGTGTCCTGGGGGCTGTGGGTGTTCCATGGCTCAGGGATGTCCTGGGGCTGTGGGTGTTCCATGGCTCAGGGATGTCCTGGGGGCTGTGGCTGTTCCATGGCTCAGGGATGTCCTGGGGCTGTGGGTGTTCCATGGCTCAGGGATGTGTGCAGCACTGACCTGGTGTCCGGGGACAGTGACAGAGATGAACCTGCTCCGTAGGTGACCATTCCAAGCTCTGGGGAGCCCAGGCTCTGCCAGGGTTCCTTTGCCACCTGTGCAGTCCCTGTTTGTGGGGTGACTCTGGAGCAGAGCATCCCCTGTGGGTGTGCAATGCCCTCACAGTTCTTCTCCATCCCTTCCAAGGAATCACCCTCTGCCCTGGAGCACGAGAACTGCTTATCTTCACCTTCTGGCCCTGGCTGTACCATAAAACCATCTGCTCATGGGATTATCTGCTGCCCTTTCCGATCCTGATGGATTCCATAGGCTGGGTGCACTTGGAAAACACATTCTTCACCCTTTGAACCAAACTGGAGCACTAAACACAAGACATTGCCTCCAGTTGTGCTCAAAGAAATGATCGTTAAACAAACCCAGGCTCGTGTTTTCCACCTCTGCCTCTTTATTTGGATTAAATTTCCTCAGTTTCAGTGCTGCTTTTCATCCAGGATGATAAAAGGAGCAGGATGAACACTGTGAAGTGAATTTCAAAGGACAAAATCACAGCTGAAGTTTAGCTCGAAGCAAAAAGACTTAACTTCAGATATTGCTGCAAATTTGAATACAAAAGTCTCTGTATTATTTTTCCTTCTTCCTTTTGCGCTGCTCTCTCAGGATTTAAGCGAAGGGGCTTTATTTTTCTGTGCCCATATTTGTGATGTGAAGCTTCCTTTTCCTTTCAAGTCAGACAGAGGTCACGGAGGGGCCCAGCAGCACAAATCCCTGCAGATGGGATGGGTTTGGGACAGCAGCACAAATCCCTGCAGATGGGATGGGTTTGGGACTGACTTCCAGCAGCAGGAAGCATCACTTGCAGCCAGCAGAGCTCCCAGGGAAAATATGCCAGCAATTTGTCTTTTCTAATCTTGTACAGAACCATTGGGGAGGAGGTTCCACAGACAGTGACCCTCTGTTCTGGCTCAGTTCAGTCTGGCAAGGCAAGGAATGACAAAATTGTTTGATTTGGGTTTTTTTTTGATGTGGGAGTTCCTCCAGGCTGCAAGTGCTGCAGGTTGGGATGTGAAACCTGCCCGGCAGAGCAGGAAGGGGAAGGGGAGTTTGGGGTTTAGTTCTGCCTTGTGGCTGCTGTGATCTGTAGGAAGGGGAGGGGAACTGCTGGGTCCTCCCTGGTGCTCTTTGGGCTGAATTCTCTTTGTGTTCCCAGCAGAAAGGCCGGGCCTGTGTCCACCCACCTTTCCCTGGGCAGCAATTTATGGGAAAAATGCAGCCTGGCATTTGTATAGTGAGTGATTGTCCCAGAAAAACCCAGGGCATGCAGGAATTGTGTGTGGGAATCCCTGGGGTGTGACAGCAGCACAGGGACCTGGGGGATCAGTCCAGAGGGGAACTCGGGAATGCTCCAGGGCTGGAGCCCCTCTGGAGCCAGGCTGGGAGAGCTGGGAATGTTCACCTGGAGAGGAGAAGGATCCAGGGAGAGCTCAGAGCCCCTTGCAGGGCCTGAAGGGGATCCAGGAGAGCTGGAGAGGAACTGGGGACAAGGCATGGAGGGACAGGACACAGGGAATGGCTTCCCAGTGCCAGAGGGCAGGGATGGATGGGATATTGGGAAGGAATTCCTGGCTGGGAGGGTGGAGAGGGGCTGGGATGGAATTCCCAGAGGAGCTGTGGCTGCCTCTGGATCTCTGGAAGTGTCCAAGGCCAGGCTGGAGCCATGTGGAAGGTGTCCCTGCCCATGGCAGGGATGGCACTGGGTGGGATTTAAGATCCCTCCCAACCCAAACCATTTCACATTTCACATTCACGTTCAGCTTTGGCCAGGAACATTATCCAGATTTTTGTTAGAATGTGAATGGAATTTTACTTCTGTGCCAGTTCTGGGGTCTTTAAGGTGCCTGAGCTGCACACCCAGCTCAGCAGTCAGCCTTTAAAATCCTGATTTACAGCCCCTTTGTGGGGAGGGAGGGGAAAGCGGGTGTGGAATCTGCTCTAAGGAACAGAAATCCAGCAAAATTCCTGTAATCCTGTGGAAATCATGGGTTCAGTGCACTGTCCATGTGTCTGGGGCCACTGGGAACAAGCCCTGCCCTGCAGCACAGGAAGATGCCTCTACTTGGGATCAGGGATCCTGCAGGGATTCACATCCCTGGCCTGCTTGTTGGGATATTTTTAGCCACAATATTTTGAAGAAAGCTCCGATCTGGAAGAGAATTTCCGGCGTGGTGCAACCCCCAGGCTGTGCTGGAGCCCAGCCAGGAACAAAGCACCTCATCCCCACGGAAATGGGAGGCATTTCATGGGAATTTCCTGGCAGAAGAGCTCTGCTTTTTATTTATTTATTTCATTTCCAGTCCAGAGCTCCTCAATCCTTGGGAAGTCTGGAGAATTTCCCCCTGAAAATGTTTGGGTGATATTTTTGCTTTCTTAAAAACAGATGTGGTGCTTATTCGCTGATAAATTTGCTTAGAGAACAGCTTTGGATATGTAAATATGAGGATTTTGTGTGTGGGAAGATTTCATTGCTGCATTTAGGATGTGACCTGTTCTTAAATCAGTATTTTAAATAAATCAGCTGGGTTTGGTCTGATCTGGCTTTGCTGATCAATTCCTTTAACCACAGCCAAGCATTTCTCTGATTTTCTGTCTTTTTACTCAGTTTGAAAGCAAATTCAATTTCAACTTTCTCATCTGGTCCCTGGAGAGGGCTGTGCTCTGCCCAGAGAAACTCCAGCAATCCCAGGGAAAAGGCACCTCAGGAGTGGGGGCTCCTGCACTTAATCCTATTCCCCCTGGAAATCCCATCAGCATCCAGCTTAACTTTGTCTTTGAGAGGGATTGAATTTGCAGAGAATCCCAAGTTCTGGTGCTAAAATTGGTTCTTGGCTGGGCAGAGCCTTTAGCAGCAGATAAGTGTGATTTGGTTTGGAAAGGGCATGGTTTAGTCTGGAATAGGGTGGGTTTGGACATCCCCTTTCTGGTGGTTTCTGGTGCTGCAGTTACTCCTGTGAAACACAAATATTTGAATTATGGAACTGATCTGCCCGAGGCAGGGGTGGCCCCTGTGGGCTGGTGTTTGTGGTGATGTGCAGCTGCCCCAGGAGGTGTCAGGGGCCTGGCTGGGAGGTAAAACTCACCTTTGCTGACTGTTAACAATATTTCTTCATGATAAAAGCTGTCAATGATGTCAAATGATGTCCTTTCCCAGTGCATTCCATACCCAGGGCGACTGAATCACTGTATTCCTTTCCCCAAACCCTCCCCTGCCTTTGGAGAGCCCATTCCCAAACCTGATTCCCTCATGGCTCTGTTTTTCCCCTTTTTCTCCCCATTTTGCAGCCATCTACAACTACGAGGCCGCGCAGGACGTGGAGCTGTCCCTGCAGGTGGGGGACACCGTTCACATCCTGGAGATGTACGAAGGTGGGTGCAGCTCTCGGGGGGTTTGAAAGGAAAATAGGAACAAATCAAGATTATTTTTCAAATTTTAGATCTCTGTTTTCAGCTTCTGATACGCTCCAAAGCACAGATTTGGTGTAGTGGTTGCTGCAGCCCCTTAATTTTTAAAATAGTGTTAAAAATGCAGAAGTGCAGAGGATTTCTCATCTCTGCGCTGTTCCAGGCAGAGTTTGTCGAGGTGAGGTTTCCCCAATATCTCAAGGCGGCACGAAAAGAGAAGGAAACATTTAATTTTTTGCTGTTTTCACCCCACACCTCTGCTTTGGCCCCTCTTTGGGCCAGGCCAGGCACTTGTGCTCATGGAATGAACTGATCCCACTGGAAAATAAGAATAATTATTTAAAAAAAAAAATTTTAATCTGAGTTAGCTTTTGATCTGAATGGATGAAAGAAAAGGAGAGGGGGAAGGGCTGATTGTTTCAAAAGTTGTGTTGTTTAGAGCTGTAATATCACAAACTGGCATTAAATGTTCTTAAAAGGCTCCAGTTATGGAGCTTCCATGACCTTTTTAGGCTCTTTTTCCCAATCCTTACTGGGACAATTTTCATAATACCTTAATGTAAACCACAAAGAAAACAGGATTCTTATTTTAGAGGTTAAAGTGGCACTTGAGTGTTTCAAATCTCCGTATCAAATTTGACTCTTTGACAAAGATTTCAATATTAGGGCTGGAACAGAGCCATTTAATCACTTTAAGGAATGTTCTGGTCATTCCTTCCCTCTCCAGAAATTAAATATAAAGTATAAATCCAATCATTTTCCCAAGCAGCATCAATTTGAAGGAACATTCCGTGGCCAGGATCAGCGCTGGGAACAGGGAACTGCTCCTTTAGCACTTAGTTCTTGGCCAGTTCTTCCCTTTCCATCCTCTGGCCCTGGCAGCAGCTCCCAATCCAGGCGGATTATGTTGTGCTTTTACCTTGTGGTGGGAGGAGAGGGGGAAAATGGAAATATCCCTGTAGAAAGTGCTGGTTTATGACCTGGTTCTGCAAAAAGACCCAGGGAAGAGGGAAGAAAACTCTTCGGGAAGAGGAGGCATCTTGTACTTCCCAAAATTTGGGGGGGATTTGCTTCTTTTTTACTTCTGTTTAACCCTTTTCTTGTCATCAGCTCAGCAGAGACAGGAGTAGGGAATGAGTACATAAATGGCATTCCTTTTTTTTTTTTTTTTTTTTTTTGGCCTGAGATATCCCAGCTTGGAGCTTTGTCAGGAGAAAATTGCCTGTGAACAGTTTGGGAAAAACGTGAATGTTTTCATATGTGAGGGGAAAGTGATTGTTCTCATGTGCTGAGCCCTCAGTGGGGAACAGAAATCTGTGGCTGAGACACCTCGGAATTCCTGCAGGGCAGCAAAAATCCCTTTTCCCAGAAGGAGCAGCCAGAAATCCGGGCCAGACAGTTGTGAGTGTACAGGAGAAGATGCAGAGATGGTGACTCTGCTGTGGGTCTGCTCTAATTCCCCATAAATTCACCTCAAACCCTCCCAGTTCTGATATTCCTCTCCCTGGGAGGAACTTCTCTTGTCTTCTCAAATCTCTTTTTTGGGATATCGGCTGTTCCCAGCTCTCCCTGGGTCTGGTTTTGAGGGTAAATGTTTTCACAAGAGGCTTTTTCTGCTCCTTTTCATGCTAATGCTGCCTGCTCACCAACAGAGCTGATAAAAACGGGTTTTGTTCTTCTAATCACTGCTCTTATCTGGATACACAAACCTAGACTTAGGAAAAGTTTCCATGTCACCAGGGCAGTGGCTCTGTGGGAGGAAAGGCTGGAGATGCCCTCTGGAGTCTTTTGTCGGGGCTGGAAGATTCCCCATGAAGTCTTTTTTTGTGGGACTGGGAGACGCCTTGTGGAGTAATTTTTTGGGGTCAGGAAAAGCCCTATGGAGTCATTTTTTGGGGTTGGGAAAAGCCCTGTGGAGTCATTTTTTGGGTCACCTTAACTTACCCATAGCTGAGGGCGTTCCATAGGCTGTCTGACATTCCTTAGGGAATTCAGGGCAGTTTTAAGGTTGTCCAGGGGCTCTCATGTAGAGGTTGCAGCCCCTGGGAACACCTTGGTGTCACTCCCCAGCTCAGGGTGCTCCAGGAGCGTCTCCCGTGAGTCCCCACAGTGTCTCCAGGGCTGTTCCTTCCCAGCCATCCAGAGCATTCCTGCTTTCCCCAGCAGCAGCAGCCGTGGGTTCCTCAGCCAGGTTCACACTGGAGCTCTTGGGGCTCGGGGCTTTGGCTCTGCATTCCCTGCAGGGAGCCAGCCCGGGGTCCTGCTGGGACCTGGTGTTATCCCTAAACCTTATCGGGCTGCCAGGGCCGGGAGACACAACAGTGATAGAGCCGAGCTGCTGCAGGAGCTGCCTGGGAGGCAGAGGCAATAAAGGGAATTTGGGGTGTGCTTCGGGGCAGCTCTGGGCTGTACAAACCTCTCCTGAAGGGGCTCCCAAAGCCTCAGGGCGCTCCCTGCAGTTGGTAGCTGCTCCTGTGCCGCCTCACGGGGCCAGGGAACCCCCTTAAATTGCACAATCCCTGCTCGGGGCTGCCACTGGTGTGCGGAGGGCCTCTTGCAAAGGCTGGAATCACAAAATACCCCGAGGGGAAGGGCCCCACAGGGATCATCCAGTCCAGCCCCTGGCCCTGCACAGACCTCCCAAAATCCCACCCAGATTTGGGGTGAGGCTCTGGCACTGCCCTTCTGTCAGTAAAGCTCTGTTTTCCGTGTCCTGAACACGCTTTGCCTCATGTTTCCTGAGCCCCAGTTGGGCCAATGCAGTTGGTGTGGATGGTGAGTGCACCCAAGGAGATAAGGGGCTGATAACACAGAGGGTGATAACAGGGGTGATTCATTCTTGTGCCCTGCAGCTCCCCTGTGCCAGGGATCCATCGGGGTGACACCCTGGAAATGCAGCTTCAGCTTGGACAAAGGACATCAGGAAGGATAACAGAGGGAAACCACTGAGGAGTTTGAACTGAGGGTTCCAAATACTTCCAGCACAAGCTGATGTCCATGGAATCACGGAATGTTTGGGTGGGAAGGGACATGAATCTCATCCAGTGCCACCCCCTCCCACGGGCAGGGACACCTTCCCCTGTCCCAGGTTGCTCCAGTGAGGCCTTGGACACTTCCAGGGATGGAAACCCTTCCAGGGACCCTTCTCTGTGCCAGACATAGTCTGTGCAGGGACACCTGAGAGCTCTCAGATCTTTTCTTGGATCCCTTTCCCTTTAAAACAAACACAGCCAAACCCTCTGCAGAGCCCAGGGTTGTTCGTTCTGGTCCCACTCTGCAGAGCCAGGTTTTATTTTTCCCCTCCTGTCTCTGGCTGCAGAAGGCCTGAGGTCTGTATGAAATTCCTCTTTCCCTGATAACGAGACACGCAGTGCCTGCTCCTCTGCCTGCCAAGGGTTCAGTGCTCTGCACGTGCTGCAGAATCCAAGGAAAGAAGGGAAACTTGCTCCCTCCAGGGCTTTGGAGGCTGCTCCAGCACAGGGAACCTGTCCTTGAGCAGGGAGCTGGGAGGACACATTGCTATTGAGGGGAATCTCTCCTAATCCGCAGGATTTATCATTATTATTAATTTTAGTATGTCAGGGAAGCAGTGGGAAGAGCCATGCTGTGGGTGGAAGGAAGGAAGGAATGTGTGCTCACATACCGTGACCCCTGGCAGTGTCTGCTCCTGCTGAAAAGGAGTTTACCTTGAATTTGTTCCTGGTTTCAGCCATCCCTGAGCGGGGTGAAGCAATGCCCTGAGTGTGCTGCGGGGCAGGAGAGTGCCCCAAGGAGGAACAAGGACCCTGTGGTCCAGCATGTGACCTGGGCTTGCATCACCAGGGAGAACTTTATCATCATTGGAGTGTTTTCCTTAGATTTTTCTTTTCCGTACTGCATAAAATCCTTTTTATGAAGGGTAAAATTGAGGACCTGATCCATTAAAAAAATCCCAACAAAACGACAACCCCAAACTTTTTGCCATCATTTTGCAAGTATTCTTTTATTTTGTGTTTTCACTCAGATTTCAGTCTGAGTGTTGTAGCAGCTGAAATTTTCTGTGTCATCATCAACTGAAAAACCTTTCTCCATTTTTCACCCATCTCTGCTTGGGGAAAACACTCAAGCACTTAAACATTCCTCTGAAGATTTAAGCAGATTTTGTTGTTTTTTTTTTTTAAGAAGAAATCATATCATTAATTGACCACTGCCAGAAGATTGACATTCCTGTTAAAGTGATGGAAAAAGTTACTGAAAATGGGAGCAGAATTCCGATAAAAGTCGCACGAGGTGCTTGCAGAAACAGCTTTGCATAATCAGACCCAACGTGCTTTTATGCAATGATTGCAAAATATTTTACAGGAGTGGGAGCAATGCCAAGGGCCCTGTGAAACAGGAGGAAGTTGTGCTGTCGAAGGGCTGAATGTGTCAAGTGGGATTGGAACCCACCCTGATAAATTCCATGAGCTCTGTATCCCCCCCTGGGTAATTTGTGCTTTCCCGTTCAATTAATGACAACTTGGATAAAAATAGAACCTAAATCTGCTCATCCCTAATCCAGGACTTCATCCATTGCTCCATGAGCAATGGGTAATCTTGTTTTCCTCCTGTGGAAAGGAATGGAATTTCTTCTTTCCTCTGAACTTATTATTGGATTATTGGAGGTTATGTGGTTGAGGTTCCTCTTCATTGCTAGAGAAAGGGACAAAACTGCTTCAGAAAATAAATAAATGGCAAAACACAACCCCATGCACATAAGAATACTCAATAAAATACAAATTAAACCATTCTAAACTCTTAATTTATGGTCGAGGAGTGTCAGATCCATGATTCCTTAGGGAAACTTCTTTGATAAACATGGAAATATTGGTGGGGGGGAGAACAACAAAACAACAAAAAAATTCAAAGCAAACCCAATGAAATCAGCCTCCTCTCCTCTCTTCTTTGCCTGATTATTCCCTTAAACCCCTTTGCTTTCTTGATGCTGCCACTCTGCTGGGTGTAATCTCCTTGGATGGGCTTTAATGTCCCTCCCAACCCAACCCATTCCATGGAAATCCTGGTTAAACCCCAGATGCTGACGAGAGGATAAACTTTCTCTCAGTGACATTTGCTCCTGAGGCCTGGCCATCACAATTATTGCTTTTATGTTATGATTTTTAGATCTTGCCAAGGTAACATTGATAAACACGATTTGTGCCAGGGCAGGGCGCTCAGCTCCTGCAAACAGAGGTGTCTTCCCAGGACATTTGGGGACATTTGGGTCCCAAATGAGAAGATGAATAAATTGATGCTGTAGAAAGGTGGTGAGAATTACAATTTTTATTTAATTGCTGTCAGCAGGAAATAATTAAATACAAATATCTGTGTTTGCTTTGCCAGGCTGGTACCGAGGATACACACTGAGAAATAAATCCAAGAAGGTACGACCTCAGTTTTGGGTGACTCTCAATTTTAATTTCACACCTTTTTCGACCTCATCAGGTGCTGAAAACTCCTGTAGTTCTTGTCTTAACATGACACAGGACTCCTGCCCACTGTGTCCTTTCCTCAGTGACAGAAATAAATGGCCTTGAGCTGAAGGTTCAGAGCCATGAGTTGGGTATTCCTCCACTGGAAGCACAAGGAATGCAGTTAGAACTTCCAAAATTAACTGTTCCCATCTCCATACACGAGTTTATTGCTTTATTATGATGCTCTTGGATGTGTGCACATCCAGCATTCGTTCTGTTTAATGGGAATACCAGAGTTTTGACTGGAAAATGTTCCAGAATTACACATCCCTGGGTCTCAGCCAGGCTGCTCGAGCTTGGCTGGGAGTTTGGGCTGCCTGGAAATCCAGGTTGCCTTAGGAATGCTGGCACCTCTCTTGTGAAAACATCCCCACAGCCTCTGTTTTTAGGGATAGAGAGGAGTGAAAAAGGAACAGGAAAGGATTCCAGCATTCCTGGAAGGTTTCTCTGTACCCACAGAAATTTGGGAATTTCTGCAGAGGCTGGTGATGGGAGCTTTCCCAGGGAGCACAGGGCAGCCTGACGGAGGACTCCAGGAATATTTCATGGCAATGACAGATAATTTTCAGGAATTTACAGCATTTCCTGCAGGAAGATGAGGGTTATTAGAGTAAAACAAGGGATCTCTGAGTTGTCAATCCCTGTCCTTTTTTTCCTGGCATACCGAGGCATTTCTTACCCCTTCCCTCTGTTTTTTGTTAAATATATACTTGTCATGCCCTATCCCACAGCAGGATTGGCTTATTTAATTTCTCTCTTTATTTTTAGGGTATTTTCCCAGAAACCTACATCCATTTGAAAGAGGCTATCGTGAAGGATCGGGGGTAGGTTGGCACTTCCTTGGCAGCAAAACGCAGGGAATTTCATCCCATTTCAACCCATTTCATCCCATTTAAACCCCAAAAGAACCAATTTAAGTGGCTGTGGTTGTCACAAACATGGGATGTACCTCCTGGGCTGGATGAGAGCTGCGTAAATTAATTTTCAGAGCACTGATGAGCCAGAGCAGTTGGGAGGAGGGCAGCAGGAGATGATTTGCAGAATTAAGGAAGCTCTGCTGGACAAGTCAGTAGTGGGGAGAGTCGGCCCAGCTCCATCAGCTCCTCTGGGGACTCCTGCAAGTCATAATAGCCCCCTACTCGCTGCCAAGGCCCAGCAGGAGTGTGGATTCCTTCCTGTCTTGGAAAACACTGGAGGAAATGACTCCTCGTTGGATTCCTCGAGCTGGGTCTGTGCTCGTTAAGTGAGAGCAAAACAGCGGCTGTGAAGGAAGGAACTTTATAAAACACTTCTTTTTTAACTTTTATTTTCAAGTAACTGTTACCATTGCAAGTGGGGATTCTTCCAAACTTAATTTCTGTCTCTTTATCCTGGTTTTGGGATGGATCCACTGGGAATAACAGGAGTGAAAGGAGCTAGAAGCATTTTGCATTAAAAATGGATGATGAATGTGGATGTGTGTGTTGAGAACAGCTTAAGGGTCTTGACATCACGTGTGCGTGAACTGTGTGAAAATCAACCCCTCTGGAATTTCCATTTATATATTTATTAAAAAAGGGTGTTTTCCATTAAGTTTTAACCCTGAGTGTGAAACCTTTCTCTCATTTTCTCCTTTTTGTCTCTCCAGACAACACGAAACAGTGATTCCCAGTGAGCTGCCCCTTGGCCAGGAGCTCACCTCCACGCTGCGGGAGTGGGCAGTGATCTGGCACAAGCTGTACGTGGTGAGTTCTCCTCGGGGCTCGGTGTTCTCCCAGGTGAGCTGAGCTGGGCTCTGTGCAGGGCACTCTGTGCCTCTGGATGGTGCAGGACTGAATGGTAAAATGGGGTGTGAGAGGGGCTCAGAGTGTTCTGCTGTCAGCTGGGGGATCGCAGGACTGAGGGGGTCCCTGGGCTCAGAGCTGTGGATGACAGCCCTGGGGCAGCAGGGACTGGCACCGCTCACACTGGCACCGTGTCAGGGGTGTTGGGGATTGGTGGGACTCACAGCTCATCTGGAAAATCCAGGCTCCTGCTCTGCCCGTGCTGTGCCAGCCCTGGTGAGGGCAGGAGGGCTCAGCTGGGCACGGAGCTGTGGAGCTGGGACACAGCTGTGCTGGAATGCTGTGGGTGCCTCACGGACCGGCTCAGCCCCACCAGGAGTGTCCTGGGCCCACACAGGGAACAGGCAAAGGGAGGGGATCGGGGATGTGCTGTGGGGGGAGATGTGACTTCTCAAACCCACATCATGGAATGTCCTGAGCTGGAAGGGACCCACCGGGATCGTTGATCCAGCTCCTGGCCCTGCCCAGACACCCCAAAATCTCACCCTGGGCATCCCTGGCAGCGCTGTCCAAGCACTCCTGGAGCTCTGGCAGCCTCGGGGCCGTGCCCATTCCCTGGGGAGCCTGGGCAGTGCCCAGCACCCTGGGGAAGAACCTTTCCCTGAAATCCAACCTGAGCCTGCCCTGGCCCAGCTCCAGCTGCTCCCTGGTCCTGTCCCTGCCCCAGGGCCGGAGCTGCCCCACAGAAGGAATTTCTCGGCTGCTCCAAGGCCTCCCGTGTCGGGAGCTCTCAGTAAGGTGGGGAAGGAGCTCTCCTGTCCAAAACCCTGACCACAGGAGTCACCTCAGCAATGTCACAAGCCGAGGCCCTGCAGGGATTTGGGGATTTTCCTCCAGTAGCTGCTCCTTGCTCAAATAAATGAGTCCACAGTGAGTTGCCTTGTTTTAAAGGTGATAAGGCACATTAAAAAGTCAGACTGGATTTTTCTTCAAGCAGTAACAAGTTCAGCCTGTGTAGAATGGGCTCCAGTACTTTAATTAAGAAAAGAGAATGAGTTTAAATGAATTCTAATCACTCAGTGCACCCAGAACAAATTTTCCTATTCGAAATTTCACCAGGCCACAAATACGTTGTGTTTGTGTGCCACGAAACCACAAGAATTTGTTCCACCCTCTCAATTTAATGAGAAGCTGTATGTGATGATATTACTGTGTGAAAAGAGAGTTTTGTTCCTGACATTTGTTATTGCTAAATAACTTTCAGATCCCAGCCTCAGAATCTGTTTTTTAAATGAGCAGAAATCTTTCATGTTCCTGTGCTTAACCAATATGAGTCTTAAAATAGGTTCGGAAAATGTTGTGGTTTAAAATGGATTTGAGTTTATTTTATTTTCCCTGCAGTATGTATTAATAAAAGAACTTCAAAAAAAAAAAAAAAGCTAAAGGAGGAAGGAGGCATTTGAGGAGAAAAAGGAAAGATGAGGGGATTTTTTATTTTGGCAGCCTTTACTTTCACTTCTTTAGTTTCTGTGGGTTTCATTGCAGCAATGGCTTTATCTCCACTGCAAAATAAATATAAAAATGGGGAGAGTTTTAAATTGGTTTAGTTGATAGGAATTAGCTGTGGAGATAACTCAGGTCAAGTTGCAGTCTGCTCATAAAATTCACACAAATTGCCTTCTCTTTGTAGGTATTTTTATGCAAGAACATGTTTTTTCTTTGTTTATTAAATACATCTCTAATATCCTTTCTAGAGCTAAAACTTCAAGTAGCCCCTCTCAGCACCTTGGTGTTCACCCAAAAAAGGGAAGATTGTTGTTTATCCCTTTAAATTTGGGGGAAATAATTGGAATGATTTATGTAATTCATATTCTTTGCAGAGATGAGAATGGGGAAATTATTTCAGTCAGGTTCTGTTTGTGCTTGGGGGGTTTGCAGCTCACCATTAACAGCTCTGGCCCAGCCAGACCCCAGTGAGCACCAGCAAAGGGCCACTGGCTGGGGGCAGATGTGACCCAAACCCTCCCCACGGCATTTGGGAGCTGAACAACCTCATCTCTGTCCCACTAACTCCAAATCTCTGCCACTTCCCTGTGAAAGGAGTCGGAATCCTCCCAGGAATGGCCTCGCTGTGGTGGCAGAGGGGATGAGGCCTGAGCACCCTTTTGAATGGTTTAAATGACTTAGGTAACACTTCTAAAAGGTTATTTACTTACCTGAGCACATGCTGTCCCAAACAGGGTGGGTAGGCTTGTACTCACATTTAATTACAGCCCTGGAGCAGGGAGGTGCAGGAGCAAAGTGTGGGGATGGTACTGACTTTGTGAGGGTGGAACCAGTAAAGGGAAGTATCTTCATTGATTAGAGGTGATAACAGAAGGGATGGCAGGAGAGAGCTCTTCACCAAGCATGTTTTGATGTCTTGTTCAGTGTCCTTGTTCAGTTGTGGTTGTTTAACATCATTTTTCTGTCCCTTTTATCAAAAGCCTCCATCAGAGCAGTCTAGAAGTGCTGGAAAGCCCCAGAGGCCTATTTTTAGTCAGTGAGGTTTTTCTGAAATAATGTCCTAGGGAAGGGTGAAGCCCTTAAACACACTTAAAGATCTTAAAGGCACTTGAACCTTGGCAGTGCCAAGTGCTGCAGAATTTACTGCGTGGCTCTGATCTTGTGGTGTCATAAAGGGCCAGGTATTTTTAGTTAAATAAAACTTGTGTGGTTCTGGACCTGCACACATTTCAGAAGCGTTGCTGAGCTGAGGTTTCCAGGTTTGCCTTGCTTAAAAATGCCCTTTTTTTGCCTGCAGAACAACAAGACCACACAGTTCAGGCATGTGCAGCAGCTCACCTACAGCCTGATAGAGTGGAGATCCCAAATCCTCTCCGGGACCCTGCCCAAGGATGAACTGGCTGAGCTGAAGAAGAAAGTCACTGCCAAGATTGACTATGGCAACAGGTGAGCTCCAAACTGTGCCTGGAGGGCAGGGGAGAGTCCCAAACCCCAGGAGAGTCTCTTAATGGAAAACCAGGCACTGAATTAGGCTTAAATTTTTTCTTTGGAAAGGGTGAAATGGCAGCTTGGAGTCCCCATGACAACGTGGCCACCTCGCAGTTGGTTCTTGATATGCCACAGATCTCTGTGCTTTGGCAGGAATTCTCCTCTCTTAATTCTGCACAAATCCTGGCACATGGTGGCCTTTCCCTTGGAGCACAGTTTGTGCCTGGATTTGAATGCTGATGGGGAAATACTCTGCTTTGTCAGCAGCTGAGGGGCAGGATTCCATAGGAGTTCCAGCCCTCGGTGGTTTGCAGTCTCCAGGACTCATTTATCTGCTGTCAGCCTCGATTCAGGTCAGATAAGGGAGTTAAGAAGAAGCTTATGGCAAAGAATAACAATCAGCTGCAGTCTGTGAGCTTGGTAAATATTCATCTACCTTTGAAACAAAGCCATTTAAGCAGGAATAAGGGAGATGTCACTTCAGGATAGAGTTACCTGACTATTTCCTTCTCCCTTTAATTGGAAAATGGGAGAGAGATGTATTTTGAGCCAGGAAAACCAGCAGTGAGTGAGGTTATTCCAAGGAGTGGGGTTGCTGAGCACTGGCTGCCCTGGACAGTGATTTGATCTTTGCTGCTCCCACATTCTGGCATTTTTTTGTCTCCTGGGGCTGTCCAGGATCCTGGGTCTGGACCTGGTTGTCCGGGATGACAACGGGAACATCCTGGACCCAGATGAAACCAGCACAATCTCCCTATTCAAGGCCCACGAAACTGCATCCAAGAGGATTGATGAGAGGATCCAGGAGGAGAAGGTATCTCTGGTGTCCCTGATTTGCCCTCTTGAGTCACTGTGCCCACTGTATTTTATATTCCTCTTGATATTGTGCTCCTTTGGCAGCAGAACTGAATTCTCCTGTGTTTGTTTTTAGTGGAAATATAAAATTTAATGGAAGTATGAAATTCTTTGCAGTCCTTGCAGCAAAGTTTGGACCTCCGGGGGCAGCCAATATTCAACTCCACACACACTTACAGCCTCTACGTGAACTTCAAGAACTTTGTCTGCAACATTGGGGAAGATGCAGAGCTACTGATGAGCCTCTATGACCCTGATCTCTCCAAATTCATCAGGTAAGGGCTTTTTTTGGAGTTTCTTAAGGAATTTAGTCAAGGTGATCATTCTGAAGAAGTCAACAGGGATTAGAAAGGGAGATCCGGCAGACATTTCTCAGTTCTGTTGGTTGCTGCCTCAGTTGGGGGAAAAATAATTCCAATTACTCTGGAATTAATTTCAGAGAAATAGGAAGCCCAGGCCCACTTCTTAAAGCTGGTCATTTCTGTGATACACCAGCCAAAATCCCAGATTGTCTTTTTGTATTTTTAATTTTCCCTGCTGTGGGTGCAAACCTTGATGAAGCATTTGATTAATTGCTTCCCAGTAAATCATGGATTTATGTGATGTTTGCTGTCCAGTCAGTGCCAGTTCCCATCGAAAGAACTGGGGAAGAAGATATAAGGAACTTTATCAGGGAGGCAGTTCCATGTCAGGAACACTCTGTGTCCATCACTGCAGTTATCAGGTGTGGCCATGCAGTGGGAATTGTCCAGGGAAGCAGCTGCGAGGGCTCACCCCATCCTGCCTCAGTAAATGAGTCACTTCAGAGGCATTTTGGGATAAAAGATTTGTCAAATATTCCTAAAAGATCAAAATGCTTTGGGGTTTTTGCCAGGAAATTGAGAATGTCAGGTGTTGATTTATTTAAATTTCTTTTTTCTCCGTTTCTTTGCAGTGAAAATTACCTGGTTCGTTGGGGCAGCAATGGGATGCCTAAAGAAATTGAGAAACTGAATAACCTCCAGGCAGTGTTTACTGTAAGTCCAGAGAAACCCAGAGCAGGTTGGGTTGGGAGGGACCTGGATCCCACCCTGTGCCACCCCTGCCATGCCCAGGAACACCTCCCACTGTCCCAGTGGCTTCAGCCTGGCTTTGGACACTTCCATGGATCCAGGGGCAGCCACAGCTCCTCCGGGAATTCCATCCCAGCCCCTCCCCACCCTCACAGGGAGGAATTTCTCCCCAGTATCCCACTATCTGTCCCGTCTGGCACTGGGAAGCCATTCCCTGTGTCCTGGCGCTGTAAATGTCTCCATCTCCTTTGTGGTTTCTCTTCAGCTCCTGGAAAGCCACAATTTTTACCTGTGTATAACCCAACAAAACCTCTTCCTCCTAGTGTCTTCTTTTCCACTCAGAAAGGACATTGATGGAACTTGTTTTGGAATCTTTTGTAGGACTTAAGCAGTTCTGACCTGATCAGGCCCAGGATCAGCCTGGTGTGCCAGATTGTGCGGGTGGGGCACATGGAGCTGAAGGACGGCAAGAAGCACACCTGTGGGCTCCGCAGGCCCTTCGGCGTGGCAGGTGGGGACCCGGGCCTGGGGGGCACCAGCATGGCCCAGGAAACCCAGGGAGGGACTGGGACAACTGGGAACTGTGTGCTGTAAGTGCCAGCACAGCTGGGAGCTGCCAGGGGCAGCATCTCTGCCCCAGAGCGGATAAATTGTCCCTTTCAGGACCTTTAATGAAGCTTGTAGCTGGAGATCAAACACTGTCACCGCTCACTTTTGTCACCTCCTACAAAGATAACAGGCTGCCACTGCTGCAGCAGACTTAGCAGGACCTTTTCAGGGTGGGATTGGCTCCTTGGGACTCTTGGGATAAAGCCGGAGGTTATGAAGGAGCCTTGGTGGACCAGACTTTCAATTCTCGTTTATTCCTGGGATTCCTTGTGAAGAGACTTGCTTGAAATCCTTGGTGGAAATCAATTTCCAAAGAAGCAGCATTTGAATATAAGAGGGATTTCCTTGCCTTGAAATGCCGGAGTCCCAGCTGTTTTTTCTCAGAGGGTGGATTATATCAGAGTACATTTAGTATATTCACACTCCCTGCTGTGGGCTGACCTGCACATCAATGAAAAGGTGTTTTTAAAAGTGACAATGAGAGTGACGCTGTGTTGCTATCACAGAATCGCAGATTTTTTTGTGATTGGAAAGAGCCTTAAATCCCATCCAGTTCCACCCCTGCCATGGCAGGGACTCCCTTCCACTATGCCAAGTTGCTCAGAGCCCTTGTTTTGAGTGACACTGGCCCAAGATAAACCCTTGTTGTTTCCATTCTGAGAGGGAAACGCTCTCTCTGGCCTCCTGGCAGCTCTGAGTGATGCTCTGGTGTCGTTGCAGTGATGGACATCACTGACATCATCCATGGCAAGGTGGACGACGAGGAAAAGCAGCATTTTATCCCCTTCCAGCAGTGAGTACTGGGCTCCAGAGCTCTCCCCACCTCTGGCTAAAGCATCGTCCTTTGGGGAAGGGCAGATTTGTGTGGGAGCCTGGCAGAGCCCCAGGGGCTCTACAAACAGATCAGCTGATAGCAGGAGGCAGCCCTTTGCAGGGAGAGCTTTCTGGCACCCCTCAGGAGCCTTTGTTCCCCTCGGTCTCTGGGACAGACTCAGCTGGGACAGACTCAATTGGGACAGACTCAGTTGGGACAGACTCAAGTGAGACAGACTGAATTGCTTGGGGACTTTGGCAGCGCAGCTGGAATTTCTGGGTACCTGTGGGGTGAGGAAGAGGAACACAGAGCAAAATAATTCTGTGGGGCTTGGGGGATGTGACTTTGAAAATTATTGGGGGGCAGGATTTTCAGAGACACTGAGCAGGCTTTGTCACTGCTGTGTGGGACCCTCTGTGCTGCCCCTCCCCTTCCCACGTTTTGTTGTCCAGGTCAGTCAGTAGGGAAGGGATTTCTCCTCTTCCAGCCCCAGTGAGTTCTGCATTTCTGCACTGACAGAGTCAGTTAGACTTCTGTGTTTGTTCTGCCTGCTCTGATTGCTTTTTTTTTTGGCGCATTGGAGTAATAAAAATGGAGCTTGTTTGGGTAGACTCAGCCTTGTTGTTACAGCCCTAAATATAGCAAAGCATTGGCTGCAGCCACTTGTTATTCCAAGGTATTTTCAGGGGAGATTTTGGTTTGTTCCCCTGCCCTTTCAGGCCCTGGAAGAATGGCTTTTCCTTTGCAGAATGATGTTAGTTTGCTACTCTTTTTTTGTGGGTTTGTTTGGTTATTTTTTTATTTGTTTAGGGGTTTTTTTTTTGTTTGTTTGTTTTTTAATTGTTTTGTTTGGGGTTTTTTGATTGGTTTTTTTTGCTTGTTTGTTTGATTGGTTTTCTGTTTTGTTGGTTTGGGGTTTTTTCCCATTTTTCTTCTGCTCTAATGAGTCTGAGTTCAGACCCCCAGCTGGACACCAGGGTGGGCAGCCTGTGGAGACCTCATTTCTCCGTCTCTGTTGATGCTGTGGGTACAGTCAAGGTCAAAATCCAAACCTCAATAGTCTCGTTTGTGACTAGGGATGGGTTCGTCACTTAGGTGATCTCACAGCAGTCATTAATTTATATTAATTTATATTAATTCACCAATAGTTAATCTGCATAGGGACAGCTCTGAGGCAGACCTGAAGTCAGGGCTTAAATCCTCAGGTCAGCATTACTGACCTTAGGCCTGAGGGACAAACTGGGATGCATTTCCTAGTTAGAAGGTGTGATGGATTTTGTACAGGTGAAGGAATGAAAATCCACATGGAATCCTTTAAAAACCCCCACATTTATTTGGAAAACAACTGGCCCTTGGCCAGCCTCTCCTTGTATGTGGTTGGTGTCACTGTCCCGTTTCCTGATGCCGTTTTTGTGGCCCTCCTGCCCAGGATTGCCATGGAGACCTACATCCGGCAGCGCCAGCTTATCATGTCCCCCCTGATCACCTCCCACGTCATCGGCGAGAACGAGCCCCTCACCTCTGTCTTCAACAAAGTCATCGCCGCCAAGGAGGTCAACCACAAAGGCCAAGGTGCTGCCTCTGCCTGGGGGGAGCCCGGGCTGGGAAGGTTCCCTGCTCTCCAGGGCAGTAAATGCATAAGGAAAGTCCAGAGATGAAGGTCCAGTGGAGTTCTAAAGTCAGCCCGCCGGGAAGGGGCCTGAGTCAGGCCCAGGATAGCCGGGCCTACCCCAGAGAGGTTCTCTCCTCAGAGAATGCCTTCCAGGGAGCCAGCGGCTTTC
>JAWWMJ010000078.1:3391053-3421372 GCA_035047045.1 Vireo griseus
AAAGTGTTCTTCTTATCTAGGGGGTCTGGGCCTTGCATTTGTGCAAGGCTTCTTATCTCTTCAGCAGGCCTGCTTCTGCACCTCAGGGGCCTCTCTCCATGGCAGCGCCGTGGCTCTGCCAGATCCCACAGAGTTCAGTCCCTTCCCCGAGCCCAGTGCGTGGTCTGTGCCATGGCTGTCACTTTGTCCCTTTGTCACCCCATCACATGGAGCAAAAATCCAGATAAAACCAGATAAAACTTGTGTGAGAACAGCTCCTCCAGCTCTTCACTTGCTTGCTAGTAGTATGTTTAAGGTCAATACTTTTTAACATCTTTAAATAAAACTGTTTTGTGGGCTTGAAATATTGGTAAGTGGACAAAGCTGCATATCCCAAATGGCTTTGGGGTTAAATGAGATTATTCTGGATTTTTGTGGTCTTCCTTGGCTCAAAGACACTCAAGATTAGTCTCTGAAAGTTTGGGGTTTACTTCAGAGAATCTTCTTGCCCAGCAAAGTCTTACTCAGCATTAGGGAGGCGGAGAAGAGATGGGGACATGGAGTTCTCATGAAAACACAGTTTCTTGGAAGCACAGGCTTAAATTTCATGGATTTGTAACATTTTTTTCAGTAAAAAAGTGTTACCTCCCTTTTCCTAGGTCTCTGGGTCTCCCTGAAGCTGCTCCCTGGGGATCTGGCTCAGGTTCAGAAGGATTTTTCCCACCTCGTAGACAGATCCACTGCAGTGGCTCGAAAAATGGGGTTCCCTGAGATCATCCTTCCTGGTAGGTCCTGTGTGCCTCCACATTCCATGGAGTGAAAGAGCCACCTGAAATTCTAGAATTTCTGTTATAAAAATATTTATTTTCTAAAAAAAAGATTAATTTTTATCTGAAAACTTTTTTTTTTTCCTTCAAATTTCCAGATTTTTAAAATTCTTTTGTCACAAGAATTGAAAACATGAGTTTCCTTTCTTATGGCA
The DNA here is from genome assembly GCA_035047045.1 of Vireo griseus. Lineage (NCBI taxonomy): Eukaryota > Metazoa > Chordata > Aves > Passeriformes > Vireonidae > Vireo > Vireo griseus. The sequence continues at coordinate 3,392,015 of JAWWMJ010000078.1, forward strand.
AAATGATGTTTTATGGAGTTTTTGGGAGAAAATGTCTCTTTAGTCAAAGGGATTTTTGTTGCACATGGGTTTGACCCTGCTGTATCTAATCCATTCTGAGTGGCTTTAGCCTTGGAGAGCTGATTACATTTTAAAAGGACAGAGGTTTATAAAAAGGAAAATGGTTCATTTTAAAAGATTTTGTGTCATTTGAGATGTGGATGAGAATGGTGTTATGTTGGGTATTGCTAAAGGCTAAGAGGAAAATGAGGGTAACATGGTACCCAAGGGTGTTAAATGTTAACCTGTGGAACTGGGAATGAGAAACTAGCTCATTGAGCACTGGGAATTGCAGGTGACATTCGGAATGACATCTACGTCACCCTGATCCAGGGGGAGTTTGACAAAGGCAAGAAGAAAACCCCCAAGAACGTCGAGGTCACCATGTCTGTGCACGACGAGGACGGGAACCTGCAGGAGGTAGGACAGCCTCTGACACCCTCTGAAGATTTACCATCAAAATCCTCCACATTTACCTTTTTCCTCCCTTCCCTTGTCTTTTGTCCAAAGAAAGCCATCCACCCCGGGGCTGGCTACGAGGGAGTCTCTGAGTACAAGTCCGTGGTGTATTACCAAGTCAAGCAGCCCTGCTGGTACGAGACCGTCAAGGTACGGCTCTGTCATTTACTGTATTCCTTCCTCTGTGTCAGAACTACAAACCAGGACATGCTGGGGAGTGCCTGGGGACAGGGAAGATGCTGTTTTTATCATGTTTTTCTGTGCAGGTGGCCATTGCCATAGAAGAGGTCAGTCGCTGCCACCTGAGGTTCACATTCCGTCACCGCTCGTCCCAGGAATGTGAGTACCAGGAAGGGACACCTGCAGCACTGCTCTGCTCTTCCTGCTCCTACTGAGTGTAGAACTTGCATTTCTGCTTACTCATGGCGCTGTTGAAATTTTTTTTTGCTCACTTTACTTATTCTCAGTTTTGTGGCAAGCAAAAAACCAAAAATCATTCAAATTGCAGCCGAAGTTTGGTGCTGAATTTGTACTGAAACTGAAATTTGATAAGGAGCAACATCTTAGCCCCGCAAAATACAGTTACCAGTGTTTGTTACTGCTTTGGCTTCTCAGTGTAGGGTGTTGCTTTTAATTTATTTCACAAAATTCATGCAAGGCCTGGTGGGCTCCTAATGATCTTCCTATAGGAGGATTTGTAATTAAGTTAACAAAAGGCTAATGAGAGAGTTAGAGCCAGAAGTTCCACCAGATCACTTCAGAGCCCTGAAACGAGATAAATAATGTGAGACTTAACCATTGAAAGGCTCTCAAAGGCACCTGATTCTGAAGGCAGTGACATCCTTCCACATCCACAGCTCACAACCAAAATCCCAACCAAAAATGTCCATAGAATTCTGTATCAGAGGATTGTTGGATTGTTAAGATTAGAATAGACCTGGAAGATCAAGGAGTCCAACCATTTATCTATTCCTCTATCAGCACAAAAACCTCTGAAATTGTGTGTGAGATGCTCCAGAGAGGATGTGTTTGTGTCACTGCTGATACCTGCTAAATAAAGCTGCTGACGAGGTTAGGGGGCTGCATTCTGGATTGTGTGGGTGTGAATCAGACAATTCCTAATGATGATTTCTCCTGTTTGCAGCCAGGGACAGATCAGAGAGAGCTTTTGGCATGGGCTTTGTGAAGCTGATGAATGCAGATGGAACGACGCTGCAGGATGGCAAGCACAATTTGATTGTTTACAAGGTAACCTGGGCATTTCCAGCCCTGTCTCGTGTTTAACTCATCAAAATTCTCTTGTGGCTGATTTTCCAAGCAGTAGAAAGCTACAAAATGTGTGTGGGGGGTGGGAAGTGCTCCTAAACTGTGTGGCTTTGGAAATAGCTCCATTCATCTGCAGTATGGGCAGTCTGTCCCCTGAAACCAGAAACTCAAACAATGATAGAGATTAAAAAGTGTTTGAACCCATTCTGCTTTTCACTGGGACGTGACCCTTCTATCTGCTGTGTCCAACCAACAGGGTGACAACAAGAAAATGGAAGATGCCAAGAGTTATTTGAGCCTTCCTTGCACCAAAACAGAGATGGAGGAGAAGGAGGCTCCCTCAGGGAAAAACCTGCACCCTCTGGCCAACTTCACCCCCACCAAGGACAGCACAAAGGACAGCTTCCAGATTGCCACTGTCATCTGTTCCACCAAACTCACCCAGAATGGTAGGGCTTGTGCTGGGGGTTGAAAGGCACAGGGCATTTTCTTCAGGCAGGTTTTTATGTGTGGGCAGAGATTTTCAGCTTTAATTTTGCTGCTCATGTGTCAGTGGCAGCCCTGTCCCATCAGGATGTTTGTGTGAGGCCATTTTACACAAATACTGGATCCACACAGCTGATGTTAAACTCAGCAAATTTGTTGCCACGTGTGGGAATGTTACCTGTCAGTGACAGTGTCTGTTTTGTCAGAATTATATATCTGAGGTTAATTCCTTTCTCTCCTTTGCCTGTTCAGAGAGCAGCAATTGGGACTGAGCTCTCCAGGTGATGGTGTGCATTAACTCTGCCTTGCTGCCAAAGGGGTCAAAGTGAAGAGTGATCTGTGAATGCGTCCAGCATGTGCTGGCACATGATGGGAGATTTCCAGTAGCTCTGGAAAGCTCTTGGGATAAGCCGTACCCTCTCATAAAATTCCTGGCTGGAGATACCTGCTCTTGAGTCCATAAAAAAACCTGCAAAATGGTCTCCAAATGCATTATCAGATGGCAGCCAGGTTTCCAATTATAGCAGAGCTTCTTTCTCTTGCCAAGACAAAAGCAGCACCTCAAGGTAGCGTTCTGTACCTCAGGGTGACTTCTCCTTGTGCTCTGGCTCTAAAAATAGCCCCCAGCCTTGCTCTGGGCTGCTCTGCAGCCATTCAGTCAGCTGGAAGCTGTGATTGCTGATTGCTGCTTTGTGTCCTTGCCAGTTGACCTGCTGGGATTGCTGAACTGGCGCTCCAACTCCCACAACATCGCCCACAACCTCAGGAAGCTCATGGAGGTGGAAGGAGGAGAAATTGTGAAGGTATTTGCAGGGGTTTGAGCCTCCTTGGTGCACAAGCTCTCGTGTGTCAGCCTGGACCCAAAAGGTGTCTGGGTAGGCTGGGAGGGCAGTTCTGGGTGCTGCAATGGGAGAATCATCAAAGCATGGAATGGTTTGGCTTGGAAGGGAGCTTAAAATCAGCTTTTTCCATCCTGTGCCAGGGGCAGGGACACCTTCCACTATCCCAGGGTGCTCCAGCTTGGCCTTGGACACTTCCAGGGATGGAGCAGCCACAGCTGCTCTGAGAACCTGTGCTCTGCCTCTCGTTAATGGAGTTCACCAGAATTACAGAAGTTAAATGTTACAGGGATCAGGGAGAGGGTGGTGACTTTATTTCCCCCTTTATCCTTATGAGACATAACAGATACATCCAAAGCCTAACTTTTAATTTTCAACTCCTTTGGGAAGGGGGGAGACTCGCTGTGAATCTGGGAGCAGAGAGCCCAAAGATCTCATAGAATACTGTGGGGAACGGCCTTGAAATGGGGAGAATTCCCACAGGAAACGGTGTGCTGATGGATTTAGAAGTCTTACCTGCAGAGAGGGCTTCCAAGAGTGATGGGATTATGCAAGGTCCTGTTTTTATGGAGCAGCTGAAGCACTGCAGTTACTGCTGTGTCCCTGCAGACAGGCTGTGTGCAGGTCCTGCCTCAGGACAGGGGGCAGGCTGGCTTGGAGGGGTCAGGATTTTAATCCTGGGGCACAAAAGGGCAATAGAGCAGCGAAGTGGGGCCATTCAGGGCTGATCAGAAAAGATCATCCTTGCTGTAGAGATCCTGACAATCATGGCAGGAGCACAGGGCTCAGATCCCTTTGTGGATGTTTTCTCATGGACAGGTTTTACAGTTCAGCCGGGCTGGAAGGGGCAGAATGATCCAGCTCCTGCTCTTGTGCAGGCTGCCTGAAGCAGCTGCCTTTCCCTATCCTTTTACTGTTCCTTTTCCCCTCTAGTTTTTGCCAGACACCCTCGATGCACTTTTTAACATCATGATGGAAATGTCAGAAAATGAAACCTATGATTTCCTGGTGTTTGATGCCCTGGTGAGTGGATCTTCTGTGGGTTCAGAGTTTGTCTTCAGCCACAATTCCAGCTTGTTGCTAGTGATTCCTTTAGATGAGCAACTGGTATTTTGCTCTAGAAATAAATTACATTTAAACACTTCTTAAGGCATTTTCAGGAGCCAGAACTGAAATACACTCAGGTTTTTTAGTAACCACAGTGAAAACAGGAATAGATTGCACACACCCAGTATTTAGTGACTGCTAGAACCCAATAACACTCTCTGTAGCACTAATACTGCTGATAAAACAAAGAAAAACCATAACCCAACAAAATAAATGGAATTAGAGACTGTTCTGTTCAAGTTAGACCGTGCAGCTCTGTGCATCTGTTTCCTTCTGGATTTTTGGCAGGTATTTATTATTTCTTTGATTGGAGACATCAAGTTCCAGCATTTCAACGCTGTGCTTGAGACTTACATTTACAAACACTTCAGTGCGACCCTGGCCTATGTGTGAGTACTGCTCCCAAACCTCGGTGTCACCCAGCAGTGTCACTGAGGGCTTTGGGGATGACATCAGCTCTTGGTGATGTACTTGATTAGGTAATTTTTGATGATGTTAATGTGATAAAGGCAGCAGAGTGCAGACTTCCATCACTTCTCTGCTTTCAGGAGAGAAAGAATCCCTGTTGCTCTTTTTGCCCTGTTAAAAATTCTGTTGTGAGAATTTTTTCTGTCAAAACAGACAGAAAAGACGCTTCTGTCATGGATCTTGGCTTTCCAGCCCCTTGATCAAGCACCCCTCAGTCAAAGATCATCACCCTTTTGGTAAAAGAAGTGAAAAGTTAAAACTGAGACCAGTAGGGAGGGAAAAGCCAGAAACCAAACTGCTTTTCCTCTCTAAAAATCTCTTAATTTTACTGATCTGCAGAAATTTCTGGCTGTCACCCTAAAGGAAACACAATTTGAAGTCCCCATCTCCTGGAATGCTTTCTTCCTTGCCCTGCCACACGAGCTCTGTTTCCATGGGATTTCCTTTTCTCCTCCAGCCCCACGAGTGGGAATGCTCACACGGGGAGAGGACATCAGTCCCTTCCCCTGGGAATGGGTTTTGCAGCTTCCTGGGCAGCTCCTTTTACGGAAAAAGAAAAGCAGATCAAGAGGTTGGAATTTGCAGACTTTAGCCCAAGATTTCAGGAGGAAATGGGCTGTGAGGAGGAGCCTCTGTGGTGTTTATGGGGCTGCAGTTCCTCTCTGGGCGAAGGAAGCTGGACTTGCACAGGAGCTGAGCTGTGCCTGGATTGGTTCCCCTTTTTGTTTTATTTCCAAAGGAAACTCACCAAAGTCCTGAACTGCTACGTGGGGAATGCTGAGGACTCCAGCAAGACAGAGCTGCTCTTTGCAGCCCTGAAAGCCCTGAAATACCTGTTCAGATTCATCGTGCAGTCGCGGGTGCTGTACCTGAGGTGGGTCTGGCCCTTCCATCCCCGTGCCTCCTCTGGAAAACACACTGGAGTTTCTTCCAGTAAATACCACTAAAGGGGATATTCTTCACCAAATCCTCTGTCACTGACTTATTAAGAGGATCTTTCTGCCCTTTGTCTGCAGCTGGAACAAATAAGTTGAGCAAAATTTAAAATACCAGATTAGAAGGGAGAAAAACCTTTTAGTCCCCCCTAGCATGCAACAAGCAGCATGTGTTAGAGCTGAAAAGGAACCCAGTATTTATTTTTATAAAGTAAAATGTGGAATTTTCTTCTCATTTTCAGAAACTTTAAGAAACAAATACACAAATACTTAAATTGTTGGGTGAGATGGGGATGATCCATTCTCCAGTTGGGGTAAAATCAATGACAGTGGTTTAATTGCAGCTTCAAAACATCTTTTCAGAGATTCAGAGTGAGGGTTTAAAACCCTTTGTTCATGTCTACTCTGGATATTTTTTTTCTTCTTAATACTTGGAATCCAAGTAGAATTTGCTGCAGAGGCAGCTTAAAAAGTGCAGCTTTTTCCTTATAACAAATTCCAGCAGGAAAAGACTGCAAAATCCCCAGTTCCATTTTTACCCCCATGTCTTTGTGGAAGGAGATGGCATTAAGATGTTGTTCCACAGGATGAGATCCTGTCTCAGTTGCTGGATTTCCGTGTGTAACTGGTCCTGTTCTTTGCAGTGTTTATGGGAAAAGCGAGGATGGGAATGAATTTAATGATGCAATTCGCCAGCTCTTTCTCTCCTTCAACGTCCTCATGGACCGGCCCCTGGAGGAGGCTGTCAAGATCAAGGTGAGCAGAATTTCCAGGGAAAAGCAAAAGTCTTTCATTACATCAACTGGTGCAGTTGGGCAGGGGCTGAGCCAGAAAAAGGAATGAGAGAAGTGTCCATGAATCTCTTCTCCTCCACCTTTCCCCACTGCAGAGCTGGGGTGGCTGGAGGCTCTGTGGATGCATAAATTTGATTTTAAACCAGTTCTCTACAGTTGTCCCAGTATTTTCTCTTGACAAAAGCTGGATTTCCCATGGGTGTTTCATGTCCTGGGTTTTTTTCTTCTTTCAGGGGGCAGCTTTAAAGTATTTGCCAAGCATCATAAATGATGTGAAACTGGTATTTGACCCCGTTGAGCTCAGGTAACTGAAGTTTGTTTTGTCCTCTGAACCCAGCTCATCTGGTGGGAAGGATTTTGAAAACTTGGCTAAAAGCAGCCACTGTGGTTACGATCTGATGGTGCAGATGCTGTGCATGGACTTGAGGAAGTGCTTGCAGGGCTTTAAAGGAAGTCAGAGGAGTTCAGAGGGTTCTGTGCATCCCAGTTTCTCATTCTGGAAGTATCCAGGCTGGATGGGACTTAGAGCACCCTGGGATAATGGGAGGTGTGCCTGCCCATGGCAGAGGTGGCACTGGATGGGATTTTAGGCTCCCTTCCCATCCAAACTATTTCAGGATTCTGTGATCCTTACAAGCACCTTCAGATTTTACTCAGGTAAAAAAAAAAAAAAATTCTGAGGGCAGTGAAGTTGAAATCTTGTGCAAATTTCCACCAGTTCTTGGAGAGTGCTCCTGGAAAGTGTGGCAAAGGCAGAGCCTCAGTCAGGAAAACAAAAGTTGTGTTTACCCAAGAAATTCTCAGCCCTGTGGTGAGAAATTGGTTTTGGTGCTCAGAGCTTTGCCCAGAGCTGCCCAGCCATGTCTCCTTGTCCTGACACAAATGATTTGCTGGGAAGCAAGAGACAGGCAACAAATGTCCATGGAATTGAATTTAAGGGAATCTCGGATTGGAGTGAGTCATCACTGATGAAAGGGGTGTCTGGAAGGAGGATGTGCTCGTGCTGCTGTGGATGTTCCAAGTATCACCAGTGGCCTGCTGAGTCCGTTCCAAATGAGTCTTTTCAGGCTCCTGCAGTCCCTGTGTGTGACAGGCACTGGGATTACCCTGTGCTGGCACTGCAGGGCAGAGAGCACTGCCTGGTTTTTTGGGGTTTGTGACGTATCTGGTGTGTCCTGGACTAAAAGCTTCATTCCAAGAGGTTTGAGCCTGCAGTTCCTGAGCACTTCTCAGTTTTACTTCAGGTCCTAAGTTTCCTGAAAAGTTTCTAAGTTTCTTGAAAATAAGTCAGGGCTTTGCAGTAATTTGCGTTGGATGGAACTCCCAGAGCAGCTGTGGCTGCCCCTGGATCCCTGGAAGTGCCCAAGGCCAGGCTGGAGCAGCCTGGGACAGTGGGAGGTGTCCCTGCCCATGGCAGGGCTGGGCTGGGCTTTAAGTCCCTTCCAATGCAAACCATTCTGTGATTCCATGGCTGGCCCAGGGCAGGGCAGTGTCACTGTGGGAGGGATGGGATGATCCCGGGTGGGAGTGCTGACTCTCTGCTCCTTCTGGGTTGCACACAGTGTCCTCTTCAGCAAGTTCATCCAGAGCATTCCTGACAACCAGCTGGTCCGCCAGAAGCTGAACTGCCTGACCAAGATCGTGGAGAGTGACCTGTTCAAGCAGGCTGGTGAGTGGCACTTGGAAGGCTCTGGGTTCTGCCACGGGCCACATACACTTAAAAATGAGTTCCCCTGGCAGCCATCAGTGGCAATCCACCATTAAACCCATCCCTAGAAACATTCCTGGCCTTGGAAGGGTTTCTGCTGTTCAGGATTTATGCAAATCCCAATATGTGGGATCCTGATCCAGGGTGATGATTTAGAAAGAGGGAGAAGCTGAGTTTGCTGTTTGATAGAAAATACAGAATTTATAAATGAAAGGGCAGGGTTAGATGGGATATTGGGATGGAATTCCTCCCTGGGAGGATGAGGAGGGGCTGGGATGGAATTCCCAGAGGAGCTGTGGCTGCCCCTGGATCCCTGGAAGCAGCAGCCTGGGACAGTGGGAGGGGTCCCATGGCAAGGGTGGGGTGGGGTGGGCTTTAAGATCCCTTCCAACCCAACCCATTCTGGGATTCCACGGTTCAAAGTACAGATTATTTATGACTCTCTTCAGTCTGTTTGTTGTAAATCCAGTGGCTTTAGGCAAGTTCTGGTGTCCCAGATGAAATTCCTGTGTGGTGCCCATGCCCATTCTGAGGCTCTGCCCTGTCCCTGTGTCACTTTGCAGAGTGCAGAGATGCCCTCCTGCCCCTGCTCATCGATCAGCTGAGTGGGCAGCTGGATGACAACTCCAGCAAGCCCGACCATGAGGCCAGCTCCCAGCTCCTGAGTAGTGTCCTGGAAGTCCTGGACCGCAAAGATGTGGTGAGCACGAGCTCTCAGGGGTGCCAGTTCAGCTCATTTCTTCTTTTGAGAAGTTACAGTAAAGAAACATCCTCAGTATATGGTTTAATGAGTCAGAATTGTGGTATTTATAGAAATTGTGATGCATTGCTGTGCAATTCTTTGTAGTGGTTCTGTCTGAAAAGGAGCCAGGAAAGGTTGAATTTGTTGTTGTCACCACGAGAAGCATTGACTTCCCTTTCTAGGGACCAAAATGTCATCTCAGCTGCTGTGGTGGCTTGTTCAGTAATTTGGAGCAAATCAAAGCAGTATTATAGAAGCATTATAAAGGTATTTTGTGATATAAAAAGGAGGAGGTTGCTCGTTCTCTGTTCTAGAATAGGGACGATGATCACTGTTCAGAACAATACACTTCCCACTCTGGTCATGGGAGCTGTTCTGAGAGTCTGTGAACAGAGGGCTTTGAACTGCACAGAGAAAACAAATCAAAGCCCCAGGATGGGCTGATGAAGCTGGGACCGATCCATTAAGGAAATTTTCCACCAAGTGAATACCAGAGTGTTTGAGTCGATCGTGTGCTCACATCTGCTTTTTCTGATGACAACTGAGCACTGCCAGGGCAGTCCTCCCACACAGGGAGCTCTCCCTGAAGGCTGTGCACGGGGAATGGTCTCCAATGTCCCTTGCTGGCTGTCCCCAGGGTGCCACTGCTCTGCACATCCAGCTGATGATGGAGCGGCTGCTGCGCCGGATCAACCGCACGGTGATCGGGATGAGCCGCCAGTCCCCGCACATCGTGAGAGCCTTCCCTGCCTGCCCCGCTCCTCCAGCACCTCCAGCAGTGGGGTTCATTGTCCTGGGAGCCTTCCCTGCCTGCCCCGCTCCTCCAGCACCTCCAGCAGTGGGATTCCTTCTCCTGGGAGCCTTCCCTGCCTCCCCTCCTTCCCCCAGCACCTTTAACAGTGGGATTCCCTGTCCTGGGAGCCCTTCCCTGCTCCCCCAGCACCTTTAACAATGGGATTCCTTCCCCTGGGAGCTTTCAGTGGGCAGCAGTGCCTGATGAATTCATATCTCCCTTCCCTGCAGGGCTTCTGTGCCACCAGCTGTGGCTCCTGGTGGTTTTCTGAAGATTAGGATTCAGGTTATCCTACTCCAGTTTGAGCTGAGTCCCTGGGGGTGATTTCATGTCCCTTTGGGCCCCTGTGCACAGAATTTGGTGTCAGTGCAGTGCCTAACAGGATTTTTGCTGCATTTTGTCACCTGGGCTCAACAGGATGAAATGCTGACAGATGACGTGCCCCCAAGGGGCATTTCTGACTCTTGTGTGGCAGTTTAGGGGTTTAAGCAGCTGGGGTGTTTTAATTTGCCCTGTATTTCCTATACAGAAGGATGGGAAAGCCAGGAGCTGGGGATTTATCTGATAACTCTGAGGGTTAGTAACTCTAACTCATAAGTCTGGGGTCAGTTCAATGTGCCATCCATGAGAATTGCAGCTCCCATGCTAAATCTGAAAATGAGAAAGCTTGGAAAAGACCTTCAAGATCTGATGAAGTAGCTCAGTATATATAAAATTAAATTCTGAGTTTGGAGAATGTGTTTTCCTGGGGAGAAAGAACACAACACCCAGATTTCATGCTTGAATTTTAGGAATTCTTGTCTGGTTTAGAGGACCAGACAGTCTCAGGTTGATGTCAGGACACAGATAGGGAGGATCCTGGTCAGTGATATTTGATTAGGTCACACTGACGTGCCACACTTAGAACGTACAGTGCTTAACCCAGGAAAATAACCCAGTGCTTTGTGGTTTTCCCATTGCAGGGTATTTTCGTGGCCTGCATGACAGCCATCCTGAGGCAGATGGATGATTTCCATTACAGCCATTACATCAGCACTTTCAAAACCAGGCAGGACATCATTGTAAGTCAGCCTGGCTGGGAATTAGCTCAGCCCAGGCAGCATCACCACGCTCTGCTCTGCAGGGTGGTTTCTGTGCCGAGGTGGGGCTGATCAAACCATCAGCTGTGCCTCCTGTGCCACCAGTTCTGGGAATTTATTCCTGTCACCCTTGCTGGGCACTTGGGGGGTTGCTGGCTCAGCAGAGCCCAAGAACAGCATTTGTGGCATTGAGGAAAAACAATTTTAATGAGTTTAAAACAATGTTTGATTTGAGTCAGGAGCCAGAAGAGGGAAGGAAGATGGGAAGGAAAAGCATTTCTCCCTCTCTGGCTCTCACATTGGGCCCCTGTTCTCTTTATCTAATTCTTCCCCCTTCTTTGGAGTTTGATTAAGTGTTTGAATCTTGTGTCAGTGGCAGCAGTGCAGAAAGTTCCCAAAATGTTACAAATTCACATCCCCCAAAACTCTGGGTATGAAACCAGGTAAAACATTACATTTCTGAGGATTTTGTCTGCTTAAAATCAGCAGATTCCCCCCCAAACTCCCCAAAATGGCCCAAACCAGTATTTTTGCAAGTCCCTGGTGCACAGCACAAGAACTGTCTGTGCTTTTTTGTCGCTTTATTTCTTGTTTTGCAAGGGGGAAGTGGCTGTTTATTGAAATACCAGCTGGGGAAGGGCCTGGAGTTGTGTTCTTCCCATACCCAAACCCATCAGAGGGTTTGGGATTCAGCTGGGTGAGCCAAGGTGATCTCTTTTCTCCCTGTGCAGTTGGAATTACAGAATTTCACAGAAATCCCTTGCAAAATCAGCTCTTGAGCCAGCGTGGAGCAACACAGCCATCTACAGGTCACACTTCGTGTTCGGTTCAGAGCTGGTTTTATCTTGCCCAAATGATTTGTTGTGAAGAAAGGAAGGAAGGAAAAAAAGCCCAAATCAGGCAGATTCAGAAATTCTGGAAGTGTTCATCCAGTGAGAAGATTTTCAGGAGGGTTATGGAAAGTAACGATTTCTAATCTAATTTTTATACATCCTTAAATCTACAGGAACAACCCCCCCTTTGTAGTGGTGTGGTGGTTCATTTTGTTTTACTGTCAGAACTGCTTTTATTTTTGTTGCTCATTATTTGGTCTGTTTGTGCTGGTGTTTTCAGCCCTGGCTTGGCATCATTCCCTGGTTGGTTTAGCACTTTTAGGAGTTAATTCATATCCTCAAGGTGCCCCTGTCAAGGAGCCTCTCCATCAGGCTCTGATTTAATAATGCCAAAAGGATTTTTACTGAGGCAGCTCCATTTCTCCATCAATATCTTGCCAGTTCTTCAGCCCAAAATGTTCAGCTCAACAGATTTTTTTGCTGGTGATCGTTTCAAGAGGATGGTTCCTCCTGTGACCTTCTTTGTGTCCCTCTGGTTTTTGAATATTAATGTGCTGCTGCAGAGAATAGAATTGATTTGAGAGCTCAGAGGTGGCTTTTGTGTCTGCAGAGACCTCAAGGAGGAGATCAATATTCCTGATACTCCCTGCTTTTGCTCATCTCTGTTCTTTTACCTTTTTTTTTTCTCACTCTGCAATTCAACCTTGCTTTTTCCAAGTTGGAAGTCTTGTTTGGAGGGTGCTTGTGCAAAAAGTGGTTTTTCCTACAATAATGTAAAGTAATTCTAAATCACATCTCTGATGTTACATTCACTGCCTCTCCTTAACTGTCCTTAAACTGGACCAAGAAAGGTTTAACTAATTAGTGAGTGAAAATGCTTTATAATTTCAGGCTTTATAGATCACTCTGTTGCACCATGACCACTCAGAGATTTGGGAACAAACCCTGGAATATTGGTTTTGCTCTCTAATCCAGCTCGTGCCCAGGACTCCCTCCAGCCCAGCTTAATGCAAACCAGCCAAGACAGATTTAATTAAACAGATCAACATTCTGTGCAATTATTTCTCCTTGTGCAGCTGGATGGATAAGATGTCAGGAATAATTTCATTATTGGGCCGTGCCCACACAATGAGAGGCCCCTCCGAGGAGGGGCAGGGCATTGATTGCCAATCAGCGTGGTCGTTAATCAATGTAGTGGCAAACATTTGCATTTCATGAGATCACGGCATCATCTCCCTGTAATGCCATGAACAGAAAACCACCCCCTGCAACCTGATGGGTTTGTTTTTCCAACAGGACTTCCTGATGGAAACGTTCATTATGTTCAAGGATCTGATTGGGAAGAACGTGTACGCAGCTGACTGGATGGTCATGAACATGATGCAGAGCAGGTACAGAGTTAAACCTGGCTTAAGCCTGGCTTTGGAGCCTCCCTGGGCCCAAAAGGAATGTCACTCACACAAGGAGATTTATTTTCTCAACTACTTCAGGTTGATTTAAATCAGATTTCAGCCAGTTTTAGTACCTGTGCATTTCCACTGCTGGAACTGGAAATTTCTCCTGCCCAGAGGAATGTAATCCAACCATGGGGTCTTTTGTACATCTTAAACCAGAGAAGCCCTTTTGGTCTCAGTTCTGGGGGAATCACATGGAAAACCTAAAGCTGGAGCTGGACAATGCTTTAACCACTCCACCAGAGAGGAAATTTTCCCTGATATCCAACCTGAGCCTCCCCGATGGCAACTTGAGGCTGTTAAACCAAGGGAAAACTTGGAATGTTTGCTGATTTAGAAGTCCTGCCTTTTCTGGGAGCATCTCTTGCTGTCTCCTGACCTTACACGTAGGAGCCATAAACCCAGAGCTGCAGTGTTATTTATTTTGTTTCAAGAATCACCTTTATTTGATGTTTTTATCTCTTTAGGGTTTTCCTCCGGGCAGTGAACCAGTTCACCTCCGTCCTCAACCGCTTCTTCTTGGATCAAAAAAGTTTTGAACTCCAGGTGATTGTCTTTTTTTTTCTGGATTTTCTTTTCTGGATTTTCCCTGATCTTGGGCTCCCAGACCTGAAATGCAGGGAGAACAACTAGATCCCACTGTTGGCAGGCTGGTGCTTACTATAGTCCCCCTCCCCATGGAGGGAGCTGTGCACTTGGGGCTGGGCAGCTTCTTTTGTGCCTGTTGTTGCTTTTCCTTTTTCTCCTCCCATTTTAATCCCCTTTCTCTTCCCCAGCTCTGGAATAACTATTTCCACTTGGCAGTGGCCTTCCTCACTCACGAGTCCCTCCAGCTGGAGACCTTCTCCCAGGCCAAACGCAACAAAATCATCAAGAAGTGAGTTGACGTTTCGGAGCTGCCAAGCCCTTTCTGCTGTCAGGAAGCTCCGTTTGGCTGTTCCAGACACCCCCACACGGCCCCAGAATGGGAGGAGGTGCCATGGAAATGCTGATTAAGGCAGGCTGATAAGGGGGTGAGCAGGACAAGATGTCAGGGCTTTAAATGATGACTGGTTTAAGTTTGGTCAGGCAGATCTTGAACTGTTTTAGCTCCTTGCCAGGATTCTGTCCACTGGAAGGTCTGTAATGGGAAGGTTGTCATCATTCCCAAAATTCCCCTATGCAACTCCTCAGCCTTTATGGAAGTCAGGTAAGAGGAATCCTAAAAGCCTCCAACTTTTTAGTCCCCCACGTTTTATTTTCCTAAAAGCAAGAGCACCTCAGAGCCATTCACAGCCCCGAAATAGCAATTTTTAGTCATTGAGCAGCTTTTACCTCTTCGTTTCCTTGGAATCTGGTGCCTGGATATCTTTGAGGACCTTGACACAGACTTTTGGTCGGGTTTGTCCCCTTTTTTCTGCAGAAGTGACTTGAAGCAGCCTGACAATGAAATCTTTTTGCATTGCCTTGAGGTCAGCAGTTAAAGCTTTAGGGAAAAACACCCAAATCCATCAGGACTGGGGTGGAATTGCAGGAAGCAGCAGGGCTGCAGCGCTCAGGAAATCTGAATTTCAGGAAATTCTGCTCTCAGGAACCTGCAGTCCCCTGTCAGAGTGAGCCATGGCCATTCGTGGCTTTGCCATTCACTTCTCCAACAACATTCTGAGGATCATTTCAATGCTTGGCCTTTGTCATCTCTTCCTTGTAACGCTTTTTCTAGGTATGGGGACATGAGGAAAGAAATTGGCTTCAAAATCAGGGATATGTGGTATAACCTGGGTGAGTTCCAGCTAAAGAATTATCTTTATTCCAGCTCTCAAGCTGGCTTTCAAATCCTTTATTTAAAGGATATTTAAATCCTTTATTTATTAAGCTGCACGTGTTTAATGTGGGGAAATGCACTTAAAGTTCAGCTGTTTCAGCACACAAAAACCTCTTTTTCTGTGAATAACTTGGAAAAGCTGATTTTTTTCCTTACATCAGTTGCTGAGATAATGTCTTCGATTCCCCCTCAAAGATGTTGTGCCGTGTAAAGGATGAGTGGGATTTTTCAGAGAGCCTTTTCTGTGATTTACAATTCAGCTCAATTATTTCCTTGGGCTGTTCCTGAATTTTGTAACCTGTTAATTCTGCCTTAGGCAGTAACCACATAAAATCCACGTTCTGAGCAGTTTGTTGTGTGAATAATATACTTAAACACTGGGAATCCAGATCCTGCCACTGGATAGATCTGGCTTTAAATTTCTTGC
This sequence comes from Vireo griseus, assembly GCA_035047045.1. Lineage (NCBI taxonomy): Eukaryota > Metazoa > Chordata > Aves > Passeriformes > Vireonidae > Vireo > Vireo griseus. The sequence goes on from JAWWMJ010000078.1 coordinate 3,407,245, forward strand.
AGGCCCCCACAAAATAAAATTCATCCCAGCAATGGTGGGGCCAATCCTGGAGGTGACCCTGGTCCCAGAGCCTGAGCTGAGGAAAGCAACAATTCCCATCTTCTTTGACATGATGCAGTGCGAGTTCAACTTCAGTGGGAACGGGAACTTCCACATGGTAAGGGAACACCACATATAACCAATATATATATTATAATACAGTATATATAGATACTAAATACAATATAATGTGATAGATGTATAAAATATAATATGTTTTAAATATTATATATGGAATCTGTTATGCATAATTTTACATTCTATATGCATATAAAAATTATATATATATATAGTGCATGTATTTACAATTTATACACAATACTGGTATCTTCACTACAAATGTTCCACGCTGTGCCTTGGACAAACAAAGAGAATATTTAAACAAAACAGAAAAATACCCACCCAAAATTGTGTTGAAGTCCTGGGGAAGTCACCCAAGGTCTGTAGGGCTCAGGACTTCTCAGGTCTGTCCCTGACTGAGCCTTTCCATGACTTCAATAATCCCTGAATTCCCCTTTTTTCACCCTTCCCTGCATTTTAAGAGGTGTCAGTGCTCACCTCTGAATTGGGGAACAATTTGGAGACCCTCAGAGGGTCTAAAAAGTAATTTTACCTATTTATTTACCTTTATAATAACAACATAAATCCCCCCAAGCTCGAATTTTGGCTGTGAGTTGCTCCAAACTCACAGTCCAAAACTGCTGGGCAGTCCCATATTAAGATCATGTGGTTGCTTAATTACACCAGAGTGAGAGTGTGTGGGGTGGGAGAGGGAGGAGCTGCATTTTCTTGCTCCAGTCGTGGCATTTTGGATTTTTTCCCTGTCTGTTGTGCCCTAGCACTGAGAACACCCTGACCTCAGCCTGCAAACCCCACGTGTGCTGGTGGGGAGGCTCAGGGGCACCCCTGGGCTGTTGAGGGGCCAGCCCCACTCTGGGGGGCTGAGCTCTCTGTGACTGAGGGGTTTTTGCCTTTCCAGTTTGAAAACGAGCTGATCACCAGGCTGGACCAGGAGGTGGAGGGGGGCCGAGGGGATGAGCAGTACAAAGTCCTGCTGGAGAAACTGTGAGTTTTATAAAGCACCTGGAGGCCCTTTTTTAATCTTTTTTTTACACTTCATTGGGCAGCTTTTCTAGTGCAGAGAGGCACTAATTCATTAATTACTCCAGTGAGCAGGGAGCTGGTGCAGCTGCAGTGATCTCAGTGCTGTGCAGGTGTTCTGGGCCTGATTGCCCAAAAATGAGGGGTCTGTTCTGCACTTTAACTGCCCTAAACTGGAGATGGAATTCAGAGTCAGCTTCCAAACTGGGGAGGGGGATTCAAGGGGAAGAGCAGCCTCAAAGTTAAAACAAAATCAGAGCTTTTAACACCAAACCCTCAATTTTTTTGATCAACAAGTGCTGTCCTTCCCCACCTGAGTTGGGTGTCTCAGGTGTGTGTCCATCACTGAGTGTCCATCCAGGGACGCACTGGAGTTTTTGGGTAATTTGTACTGAAATTTCATTTACCACCACCCAGAGCCACAGCCGAGCCTTCCCCTCTGTCCCTTGGGTGTCCCTCAGGCTCCTGGAGCACTGCAGGAAGCACAAGTACCTGGCAGCCTCGGGAGAGGTGTTTGCCCTGCTGGTCAGCAGCCTCCTGGAGAACCTGCTGGACTACAGGACCATCATGCACGATGAGAGCAAGGAGAACCGCATGAGCTGCACTGTCAACGTGCTGGTAGGGCCTTGGGACACCTCCCTGCCCTTGGGACACCTCCCATGCCCTTGGGACACTTCCTCTGGGCTTTCCTAGACCCCCTTGGAATTATTTTTAGTTTGGAGGAGGATTTTAATAAGTTTCTCCTGTCATTTTTGGTTAATGATGTGCCCAAATCAGGCTCTGGAGCTGTAAACGCAGAAAGATGGACAGTCCAAAATCAAGTCATTGGCTGATCCTGCTAATCTGGAACCCTGAACACAGGCAGGAAAGATGCCTGGCTGATGTTTGGGATCCCTGTTCCCCTGCAAAGAGCCTGTCTGACTCCAGACAAGCCATTTTCCTCATTTGTCCCTTTCCTGGAGGTGCTGGTGGCCCTCCTGGTATTAAGGGGTGGTCTCAGGGGTGGATCCACCTTGGAGCTGCCAAAGTGACAGCAAATATCCCTGAAATGCCTAAAACTGCTGCTCAAGTTAATTGTCTAGAGAAGATTCTGCAAATCCGTGGTGCTTTACATTGCCAGTGTTTGACTTCTTCTGTTGTTGGCAGAATTTTTACAAGGAGAAGAAGCGAGAAGACATTTACATCAGGTAGGCTGTGTCCCTCCATGAGCCTGGAAGAAGCCTTTATTCCCTGGATGTTCCTTGGAGCCCTTCACGTCAAGGAATTGCTTTTCCTTTGCTCAGGTATCTGTACAAGCTCAGGGACCTGCACACGGACTGTGAGAACTTCACAGAGGCTGCCTACACCCTGCTCCTCCATGCAGAGCTGCTCCAGGTGTGCCACTAAAACCAAATTCACTTTCCACTGTCAGGATTTGGGATTTAAACAAAGCACAAACAGCTCAGAATAACCAAATCACTCTTTTTCTGTTTTTAATGTGACTTTGAATCGTGTAGGTACCAGTGGTCATTAAGGGGCTTCACAATCTTGAGGATTGCACAGCAAAATTATTATAACTATGATATATATAAAATAGTAAAACGATATCTTTGAAATGATATAATTATATATAGCGATATATTAAAAAGATATAATTATGTATAATTATATATAAATAATTATATACATATAATATATAATAATGGTGTATTATAAATGTATAAAATAAGTGATATAATTAAATAATAACGATAAAAGCAAAAGAATTATTAGCATCAATTTGTTACATCCTCCTGGTGCTGCTGTTAGAAAATATCTCAGGTTTATATCTCTGCAAAACTTCCTTTGCACTGGTGACAGATTTGTTTTGAATCACCCACTGTGAGGATTTATCTGGAAATGTTGCAGTTCTTTCACCTTTGCCTTTTTTCCCTGTGCCAGTGGTCGGAGAAGCCCTGTGTCCCTCACCTGCTGCAGAGGGACTCCTACTACGTGTACTCCCAGCAGGAGCTCAAGGAGAAGCTCTACCAGGAGATCATCTCCTTCTTTGACAGGGGCAAAGTGAGTGTTCTGCTGTTCCTACAGCAAATCTGCATTGGGAAGTTCCCTTTGGTTTGTGTTCAGTATTTCCTGACTGGTGAACTCTGGCTCAGCAGTTGTGGCTGGCTGAGCTTGGTTAAAAGGGTAAAAGCAGACGTGGTTCCACACCAGGGTTTTTGGCAGGGATCCCAGCACTGCCATGAGCAGGGCCTGTGTTTGTCTGGGGATATTTGACTCCTAATTCTGTGTTGGTTAAAAAGTGTCTGGAAAATGAACCTGTTCAAGGTTCTGAGCAGATGGGAAATCTGCAGGTGTTTTCCTTCCTTCCCCTGGGAGTGGCTCTTGTTGGGTTTTGGGACTGCAGGGAGTGTGGCTTCCCTGGCTGACACTGACTGGGAACTGCACCTTGGAGTGACAGTCCTGCCAGGACTCAATGGCTTTAAGCTGAAATAAGGGAAATTTAGATGGGATATTGGGAAGGGATTGTTCCCTGTGAGAGTGGGAGGGGCTGGGATGGAATTCCCAGAGGAGCTGTGGCTGCCCCTGGATCCCTGGAAGTGCCCAAGGCCAGGCTGGAGCAGCCTGGGACAGTGGGAGGTGTCCCTGCCCATGGCAGGGGTGGCACTGGGTGGGATTTAAGGTCGCTTCCCACCCGAATTCCATGATTCCATGATGAGACAAACCCAAAGAACCCCTGTCCAAGTGCTGCTGCAGGAGGAGACCACCTGGGTTCCTCTCTGTGCTGTTCAGACCTGTCCTTCCTCCTGCCAGTGCTTGGTTTGCCCTGGCAGGATCACAAGGGGGACCTGGCTTTGTAAATCACTTTCAGATCTCCAAATCACAAGATCTGGATGACTGCAATAATCCCTGCAAAAAAATGCACAGCACAGGGTCTGAGGGAAACCTGGCAGAGCATGAAAGTAGTGCCTGAATTACAATCAGCTGCATTTTTGTTTACCTATCTGTGCTAATGAAGGCTTTTAACCGAGTCTTTCATGTTGCTTGTGCTCTTCTTCCCCCTCCTGCCACTCCTCGGCCTCCATGGAGATGTGGGAAAAAGCCATTCAGCTGAGCAAGGAGCTGGCTGACATGTATGAAAACAAGGTCTTTGACTACGAGGGACTTGGGAATCTCCTGGTAAGGCTTTTGTTCTCCATTTCCAGCAGGCTGCTGACTGCTTAAATTAATATTGTTCAGCAGGATAAGCCTAAAATAAATTTATGTTAAAGACAAACAAACCAACTTAACCCCATGGCTTTGTAAAGCTTAGTAGTAGAATAAATATTTTCATTGTATTTTTTGACCTTCTAATTAGCATGACAATACCGTGTGCAGATGTTTAGAATTCATTATTTTAACCAAATGGAGTAACAACCAAGGTGCATTTTCAGGCTCCATGAATCTCAACACCTTGTTATTTCTGTGTAAAATTGTTGGGCATCAACACAGAGCTATAGAATGCTCTGAATTCTGGTTTTTAGTGGTTAAGGATGGAACCAGATGGTCTTTATGTTCTTTCATAGCAGAATCATCTGCCCAGTTTTGTTTCTGCCAGTTCTCTGACATTTGTCACCATTTGTGTCTGCTCACTTTCAGAATATATTTATATTTCATTTGTTTTCCCACAGTGAAGGATTTCAAGTATCCTTCTGGAATCCTAAAAGCCGTGGCATTGTTCTCATGTCCGCAGACCAGGAAATGAAGTTGGTTCTGGCCCAGACAAAGCAAATATTTAATCAAGTAAATGGATAAGGATGAGAGACTGCATCAAAACAGCCATTGTGGAGTGTGTTCTGAGGGCAGAGCTCAGAGATCAGGATTGTCCCTGGGAATGTGAGCTGGCAGTGTCCTGGACTATTCCACAGTGAAAGTGTGGTGTCTTTTTCTTTTCCAGAAAAAAAGAGCTACTTTTTATGAGAATATCATGAAGGCCATGAGACCTCAGCCCGAGTACTTTGCTGTTGGATACTATGGACAGGGTTTTCCCTCTTTCCTGCGGGTAAGGATCCTTCCACACCCAATTTCTGGAGTGCTGGAGACCCTAAAAGTCAGAAATTTTGCAGAGCTTCCAAGAAAATATGGTGCCAAACTCCGTTTCCTTTCAGTGGCACTGGCAGATCTAAATCCCAGGAGTGTTTCAGAGCATTTCAGTGTCTGCAGAGAGACAACTGAGAGATGAAATTCTGTGTGTTACCAGCTCAAGTGGAGTCAGGATGTTACACAGGATTTTTAGATGATTAATAAGTTCTTCTATGGATTTAAACAGAATTTACCATTTGTATTTGTGCTCCCTCTGAGATGTAATTTTTGCTGTTAGAAAATGTTCAGCCTGTGAAGAATTTATCCCGTTGCTTTCCAGCCTCAATCAACCAAATTTTCAGGACAGGGATCATTTCAGTGATCAGGGAGAGTTTGTCCCACACAGAATTAAAGTGCAAAGGTGCTTCTTATTTAAGACAGCTGCTGAGTGTTCCTCGACCTGTGTGGAGGACAGGAATGACTCAGATCCAGGGTCAGCAAGGCTGAAAATATTCCTGTTATTTAAAATTCAGGGCCATTTTACTTTCTCAGGCTGGAGCTGTTTGAAATACTGGCCTTCAGGGGAAGCCAAGCTCAATATAAGAGAGAAATGTTAAATTAGAGCTGTGTGAAGGGATGGCATGGAAGGCTTTCAACTGCAGGTCATGTTTTGGAATCCATCCCTTCCAGAAACCACTGCCACGTGGAGAAATAATTGGCCACGGTGTGTGTTGGGTGTGTGGAGCAAAACTGCCAGGGCTGGACATTGTGGGTGGTGGGTCAGGAGTGGGACCGAGGTAAAATTCTGTCTGTTCCCAGGGAGATCCCGCAGGGAACTCACACCAGGGGCTGGCAGGGAGCAGGCAGGTCCCTGCATTTTAGGATTTCTTGGCACATTTATTCTCTTACCAAAATCAGCCCCTGGCTGAGATTCCCTCTGTTGAACCTGTGGGTTGGTGCAGTGTGGGGAGGTGTGAGCAGCTCTGCCCTGGGATGTGTCTGTGGGGACATCAACCTCTGTTCACTGCAGCTGTAAAAGCTCCTTTCCAACTCTGATGATTCTCTGTGGAGAAATGCAATTTTATACAAATCTGAGGTTCACCTTGCCAGGCCTGGCTCCTGGGAGTTGCTGTGCCCATGTTCCTTCCCTCACCCCTTCTGTCTATCCAGCTGGGAATGGGATCAACCCTTCCCATGAACCTGGGGGTGTTTGGAAAGCTCTGTCCCACTGCTTTGTTGAGTTGTAATTCCCTTTTTCTTCTCCTGCCCACAGAATAAGATTTTCATCTACCGTGGCAAGGAGTACGAGCGGAGGGAGGATTTTAACCTGAAGCTGCTGACCCAGTTCCCCAGTGCTGAGAAGATGACCAGCACTGCCCCTCCAGCAGAGGAGATTAAGGCTTCCCCCAAACAGTGTATCTTTTGGGTTTAGGGCCTTTTGGCACATCCCAGAGCTGCCTCTTCCCTGCAGTAATGCAGTTGGTGAACAGCAGTGATAACAAGCGAGGGGATGATTGCTTTGGGGGGGTTTGGGGGCAGGCACTGGGCATGGAAATGGGGCTGTCCAGAGTTCCAGGGGCGAATTTGAAGGCAGTTTGAGGCTGTCAGAGTTAAACAAGTCACTGTTGGGGTGAGGAACAGATTTCAGGGAGGATTTCCTGCGTCCTCACTCAGGTGGTGCTGACTGCTCTGGCCATGGTGGGACCCAGTTGGGTGTTTCTGGGTGAAAGATGCAAAACACAAGTTGTGAAGGTGAGATGAAAAGTGAAGGGCACTCCCTTCTTCCTTGCAGGCCATTAGCATTTATGAAGTACTGGGGTTTGTGTGCTTTTCCCCCTAAAAGTCCCTTTGTAAGAAGTGCAAAGTCTTTGTTTCACTGAAAGTCATTGGGTGCACAGGCCTTACTATTTTTTAATTCTTATTTTTCCCCCTTGCTGCTGGGACTCCAAGCTGTGTCCCAAGCTCCCCACCAGGCTTAAGATCCTCTTAACTGTGAGTGTGACTGGTGGAGATGCTCCAGATTCCTGCCAGTGACTTCAGTCAGTGGCTCCTGGAGGATGCACACCAGGCAAACCAATTTCCTGGACTCCCAGCCTGTGGTCACCAGGCCAAGCTGGAGAGGCTGAAGGTCCATTTGGCCCCTCAAACCCTGTGCACAAAGTCCCAGCTCAAGCAGTGACAGCAGATGCTTCCCTTGCAGTCCTCCTGCCAAGCACTGAACCCACATAGGAAATTAAAATCCATTCAAGACCAAACTTGGTATCAAAAACGCCTCTTCTGTTGCTGCTTTGTTTCAGCTGCTTCCTTTGCATCTGTTTGTGTTTGTTCTGATGTTTCTGGCTCGGGATGAACCCGGGCTGCAGAATTTGGATGCAGATCTGAACGGTCCCGAAGGTTTGGGGGTGTTGGGTTCCGGGTCTCTGGCACAGCCCCGGGATGAAGGGGAGCAGCTGCAGGGCTTGGATGTGGGACAGGTTCTGCTTGGACTCCCACAAACACATCCTGAGGAGATGAGGAGTGCCCAGATCTCTGTTGTGTTAGGCAGACCTTGCTGCTTCTGGGGTTGGTTTTACTTTCAGGCTCTTTTTAACCTCCTTTATCTCAGGCTCTTTTTTATTACTTTAGTTGGGTTTTTTTGCTCTTTCATGACAAAATACCTTGCTCTTCTTTTGGTAGTAATGTGCTGGGACTACCAGGTGAGCTGTGCTGAGCCTGAGGGGTTCCCTGCACCCCAACACAGCCCAGTCCCCAGCAGCTGGTACTGGGAGCTGTGCAGGGGCTCAGCAGGGCACCGAGCCCAAGCTAACAAGCTCTCCTGAGACAATTCATCAGCTGGGGCTCAGAGCCTGATCTAACGTGGCTCTGGGTTTGGGCTCAGCCTGGCTGGTGGCCAGCTGGCTCCTCGCTGCAGGCAGGGTGACTGCTCGGGCTCTCAAAATATTCTTCACAGCTGCCCTCAGTGAGTTCAAGGACGTGTGGGGGCTGCCTTCACCCCCCACTAAAACATTGCCACTTCAGAGGGAAGGGAAATCACACAAATCATCTGCTCATGGGGGTCAGTTTGGTTAAGCTTTGCTTTTCTAGCCAGGGTTTACTTCTGTAAAGCCTCAGCACAGTTCTTAAAGCAGAACTGTGGAGGAATGATAAGCTGTGGTGCTTGGGGATACAATTACTAGGGTTTTTTAATGTCTGGCATTATTCACAGGTGCAAAAGCTGAGGATGGAGCAGCTATTCCTTGATTAAAAGCAATTCCTTTATTCAGCTGGCTTCATGATTCTAAAAGTGGGAGGGAAGGAGCAGCAGCCTCTGGTAAATAACTGGAGGGTGAGAGAGAAGAACCAGATGCATCCACAGAACCTCCTGCAGAACCTTGTTTCCCTTTTTCTTGTCTTCCAAAGTAGAAATCGGTGGTGCCCAGGATTCCCAACCGTTTTCACCAGGGAATTTCAACACCTGGGAGTGTCCAAGGCCAGGCTGGAGCAGTGGAAGGTGTCCCTGTTCATGGCAGGGGCTGGCACTGCATGAATTTTGAAGTCCTTTCCCACCCAAACCATTCTGGGATTCTGTGATTATTATTTGTAAAGTCCTTTTCTTTTTGGGTTTTTAATTCACAAGGAGCCTACAAACTGCAAGGCGCAGTAATGCCTGTGATTGGTGATGAATTAGTGAGGTTTGAAGAAAAATACTTAAGGAGAGCACAGGGAATTGTGGAAAAGTGACAATGGAAGCAGGAAGGGTTTTTCTCTCCCTCTCCTGTTTTCCCAGAAGGGTTCCTAGTTTTTCATCCTTAACCAGAGCTGCTCAGATGTGCAGTGCTTCATTGTGAAGCCTGTGATGAACCTGCCACCGAATTACAAAGACAAACCTGTTCCTGAACAGATCCTAAAGTAATTTCTTTTCCTTTTCCCCTCAACATTTTGTGTTTTCCCCACTAACTTGGGCCTTTGTGTCTTGTGTAAACTGTGTAAAGTCCTCCCCACAACCTGTGGGGAAACAGCTGAGCATTTGGGTGAGGAGGGTGGGAGCTGAGGAAAATCACCTTTTATTCTGCTTCTCCTCAGCTACTACAGAGCCAACGAGGTGCAGCAATTCACCCACTCCAGGCCTGTCAGGAAAGGAGAGAAAGATCCAGACAATGAGTTTGCTGTGAGTCCTTTGCCTATTGTTTGTTTTGGTGGTGGCATTTTGACCAAACTGTCGCCTTTTCCCTCTCCCTGTGGCCGTGGAGGTTGGGAATTAAAATGTAGGAGACGCCAAGGGCGTTGCAGTCTCCACCTGAAGTCGGGGATGATGTCAAGGGGCTCCATAGGAGCTGCAGTTTTAACATTTAAAATCCATCAGAATCCATAAATGAGGTGCTGTGGGATCCCAGCTTCCTCCAGAGCCCAGCAAGGGGCTCCATCACAGTCAGGGAAGGTGGAAATGGCTGTGGAATTCCTGCCAGCTTGTTCTGGGAGCCTCATCCCATGCAGGAGAGAATCGAATTCCAAGACCAATATTTTCCTTACGTCTCAGGTGTCTTTTTTTTTTCCTTCTCTGAGCAGAACATGTGGATAGAACGGACAACTTACACGACAGCTTATTCATTTCCAGGCATCCTCAAGTGGTTCGAGGTCAAACAGGTCACAACGGTGAGTTCTCCATGGGGGCTGGATCTCCTCTCCCATCCCTCATGGAATAGAGCCTTGGAACACTTGGGAATGTCAGTCCCTCCACTCTTGGATGTGGCACAGATAAAAGCAAATCATTCTTACTCAGTGGAGAGGAATAAATCACAGAACCATGGAAACCTGTGATGGTTTGGGTTGGAAGGACTTTAAATCCCATCCAGTGCCACCCCTGCCACCCCTCCCACTGTCCCAGGTGCTCCAGCCTGGCCTTGGGCACTTCCAGGGATCCAGGGGCAGCCACAGCTGCTCTGGGAATTCCATCCCAGCCCTTCCCCACCCTTACAGGGAGAACTTCTCCCTAAATATTGAACGAAGGTTTGAAAGGTTTATTCTGTGACTCTAATGAAGGTTCATTCTGTTTTTTCTCTCCCTCAGGAGGAGATCAGCCCCCTGGAGAATGCCATAGAGACCATGGAGCTCACCAACGAGAAGATCACCAACATTGTCCAGCAGCACATCTGGGACCGGAGCCTGCCCGTGCACCCCCTGTCCATGCTGCTCAACGGCATTGTGGACCCTGCGGTCATGGGGGGCTACACCAACTATGAGAAGGTCTCTGTCACACCCACAGAGCTCCTCTGGAGCCAGGCTGGGAGAGCTGGGGGTGCTCACCTGGAGAAGGGAAGGCTCTAGGGAGAGCTCAGAGGCCCTTCCAGGGCCTGAAGGGGCTCCAGGAGAGCTGGAGAGGGACTGGGGACAAGGGATGGAGGGACAGGACACAGGGAATGGCTTCCCAGTGCCAGAGGGCAGGGATGGATGGGATATTGGGAAGGAATTCCTGGCTGGGAGGGTGGGGAGAGGCTGGGATGGAATTCCCAGAGGAGCTGTGGCTGCCTCTGGATCCCTGGAAGTGCCCAAGGCCAGGCTGGATGGGGCTTGGAGTACCCTGGTCCTTAAAGTCCCTTCCGACCCAAAGCATTCCAGGACTCTGAGCTGGAGCTGTTTCCTGACTTCTGCAGTGTGGAAGGGCCAGGGTTGTTCCCTGAGAGGTTCAGTTCCATTTCCAGCTGTTCCAGACACGGCACCGTGGGGGTCTGTGTGAGCAGAGCTCAGACAGGAGAAGAGAGCAAAGAGCAGGGATGTGCACTGCCTGCAAGGTGGAAGGGCTCGGGCTCAGGGGAGGGCAGGGCCAGGGAGGATCCAGCTCCTCTGGGCCTCCTTTCCAGTGGGTAAGAACCTGCTCCTGCCCTGTTGGGCACACAGGTGCTTGGGCAGCCCAGGTAGCAAAGAACAGCCAAAACCTGGCACTTCCCCCTTGTATTGATAGGGAATGATAAGGCAAAGAGGACTTTCTCTTGCCAGCAGATTCTCTGTCTCTGGAGTCTTGCGACAGAGCAAAGAATTCAGAGAAAAAGCAGCGTTTCCTGTGCAGGTTTACTCAGCTGACTTCACTTGAGCAGTGTAGGTTGTTCTGTTCTGTGATGTTTGACTGAAGTTGTTGATTCCCTCCACCTCGTGATGATATTCCCAGCACAAAAGGCGCTGCTCCTTTGCCCAGACCGGGTGGAATGTGCTAAAACACATTTAATTCTCCTCAGCTGTGTCCCTGTCGTGAAATGAGGTGCACAAGGTAATTGAGAGAGGGGCTGGTTGATCTGGGCTCTAACTCTGCTGATTCCAGAGGAGTTTGGAAGCTTTGCCAGGGCTGAATTTGGCCCTGAATCCTCCCATTTTATGAATTAAGGTTGACATCAAGTTTAGAATTACAAAAGTAGGAAAGTAGTTAGACCTAGAAAACACAGAGTCTGTGCAGCCACATCTGGAAATGCTCATTGCTGGTTCATACTTTCCTATTTCAGCTGCAGATCAGTGCAGAACATTTGGCTTTTGTGGGCGGCTAAAATCTGAGTTTTAATTGTTTTATCGTAGCCAAAAGCCAAAGTTGGAGTTTTTAACATCTTTCCTCTTGCAATAATTAGGCACTTTCAAGGAAAATCCTCTGGGACCAACCCAGCAGCCCTTTCCAAGGCTCACCTCCATCCTTTTCAGGATCAAACCCCCAGCCCTATAAACTTGAACTCCAGTCCTGTTTTACAGAAGTAAAAAAAAAATTTATTCAGAAATACAGTAGAATATAGCTGAAATAGTTCAGAGACGCAATGAAAAACTTAATAGGGGGTTTATCTAGGAAAAAAAAGAAAAGTTAAATTATTCTGACCAGAAATTGGGATCCATTTCAATGGGATGCATCATAGGAACTGGCACAATTTTCAGTTTTCAGTCCAGAAAAGTGCATTTGTGTTTGTTCAACTTCAAACCAAAACCAAATTCTGCTGATTGAAGGTAAACCCAGGAGAAGTGGAGACTGAAGGTGCTTTGCTGAAGGAAGCTGGGAGCCCAGGTCCCAGCATGGTCCTTATTTCTACTGAACCTTTGTAACCAGCCCCAGGTGGAAAGGTGGGATTTAAGGGCTGAAATCAAGGGAGTTGCAGCGGGAGCTGCCCTGCTCCCCTTGGGGCAGCTGAGGTGTCCTTGTGTGCTGTGGGGCATTGACTGCTGAAAAATAAAGAGGCTTTTTGAAGTCAGAACTTGACATTTTGGGTCTGTCACTCACATTTAAGTGAGAAATAGAAGTGGTGGAACCTCAGTTATTCAAATCAGTACTGGTTTGTGAGAAGGGGATCAGGACTGAGCAAAACCTTTCTGGTGCAGTAACTGTTTCTCCATGTGTTTCACTGGAAAAAATTGTAACTTTTAAAAATAAAAATGTGGGGTTTGTTCCTTTTTCCCAACAAATAGGCCTGGTTCTTTGTTCCTCAGCTTGGTGCCAGCAAAATTCAGCTTTAATATGAAGAATAATGGCAGTGAACTGCTTTTAAAGGCTCTCCCCCTCAGAGCTGCCTGAGGGAGCAGTGTCTGTGTCACCTGTGTCACCTCCCCTCTCTGCTTCCAGGCCTTCTTCACAGAGAAATATCTCCAAGAACATCCTGAAGATCAAGACAAAATCGAGCTGCTCAAGCAACAGATTGCCATTCAGGTATGGAACTGGGGAAAAGCTGGAAGCACTGCCCCAGTGCAGATGTTTCTTCAGCATTGCTGGAGTGTTACACAGATCAATGTTACAGAAACAATCTGGATTTATGGACAATTTGTTTTTATTTTAAGAAAACTGCCGTGTGCTAAAATTGTGGCCTAAAATCTTCCATGTGCTCAGAAATATTTGCCAACAGGGGATGGCTTTTCCCTTAGGATTATTAAAATATCTGTTACCTCTTCCTGAAACCATCAGAGCTACTGATTTGTCAGTCCGACCACTGCTTTTGGTCTATTTGGACCCAAATGGCACTGCAAAATTGTGCTGTTTTCTTGGGTTGCAGATTCCATCCCTGCAGAGCAGTTTGTGCCCATTCCCACAGCCAGCAGGGCCTGGTTGAAGCCTCCTCAGTCACACACCTCTGGGAGCTGAGAATGGGTCTACTCCAGTATTTAACATGCATGTTCCAAAGCAGTGGGGAAGAGGGAATCATGGAATCCTGGAATGGCTTGCCTTAAATCCCACCCAGTGCCACCCCTGCCATGGGCAGGGACACCTCCCACTGTCCCAGGGTGCTCCAAGCCCTGTCCAGCCTGGCTGGAACTGTGCTGCAAATGGGGAAAATGTTGATGTTTGTTCCACCCCTGGAACTCCAACACTGAAGTTCCCTCACTGTCCCCACCTCTTGAGTCAGCAGCTGAGCTCCCTTGCTGTGTCACTTTAAACTCAAAACACGTTGATTTAAATCCTTTAATTCTGTCTGGGCTGTTTAACTCACACTCTGAGGAGCAGGAGGGCTGGTTTGTGCTCCTGCAGCTCACTCTGCTCCTCCCTCCCTCAGATGCCTCTCCTGGCAGAGGGGATCCGGATCCACGGCGAGAAGCTGACGGAGCAGCTGAAGCCCCTGCACGAGAGGCTCACAGCCTGCTTCAGGGAGCTCAGGAGGAAGGTGGAGAAGCAGTACGGGGTCATAACTTTGGTGAGGGAACCTGGCTTTTCCATGTTTTGCCGCAAAGGAACCCAACTCCCCCTTTTCCACCCGTGGGTAGGTGTGAGGTGGTTTCGCAGAATCCCAGAATGAGCAAGGTTGGGAAAGAGCTTTGAGACCATCAAGTCCAAGCTGTGCCTGATCCCCACCTTGTCCCCAGCCCAGAGCACCAAGTGCCACCTCCAGGCCTTCCTTGGGCACCTCCAAACCACTCTGGGCAGCCCCTTCCAATGCCTGATGCCCCTTTCCATGGAGAAATTCCTGCTGCTGTCCCCCCTGAGCCTCCCCTGGCCCAGCCTGAGGCTGTTCCCTCTCCT
>JAWWMJ010000078.1:3427466-3440461 GCA_035047045.1 Vireo griseus
TCTTTTTTCTTATTTCTTCTCTCACTGTTGTTGTTTCCAGGCTTCCCCTCCTTGCAGGCTGACGGATTGGCCACGCCACCCCCCCCTCCACCCAAGAGCAAACCCTACGAGGGCAGCACCCCCAGGAACTCAGCGGAGGTGAGGAAGTGGAGCTGGCAGTTGTTGGACAGCAGCTTCGCAGCAGGAGGCACCACTGGAATTTTCCAGGCTGCTCTTAGGGTGGTGCTGCTTGAAACTTGTCTCCTCATTTCACTGCTTCACTCCCTGAAACCACAAAAGAAGTAAAAAAGGAGTTTCTTTTTGCTTCAGGAGAAGGCAGTGGAGTCCAGTGCCTTTATTATTTTTTTTCCCAAGTGGGACTTGTGTTGTCCTTGGTCAAGAAAAAGGTGTGTGAGCGTGGGAAGAGAGATGGAAAACAAGCCTGCAGCAAAAGTTCCAAAACCATGATCAGCCTAAAGTAGTGCAATAATTTGGGCTGAAAAAGAAGTAGGGGGAAAATTCACCATTTTCCGAGGTGATCAATGTCTCCTTCTAAGCCCCAGCTCAGAAGAATCTGATTTTTCAAGCCATCAGTGACTTTTAAAAGGCTTTATTTAAATCCTGGCCTTTGTCTCAATTCCATGAAGTGATTTTCTTGTGGGAATACCAAATTTTCCCTTTTTCAGTGCTGTATCACTGACATTTCTTTTGCACTTGGGTGTCTCCAGTGGAGAATCCCTGACATGCAAATATTGTGCCAGAATCGTTTCACCTGCCCCTGACATGAAGGTGTTTGTGATGCCAGACTAATTCCTTATTAGTGGGAAGCAAAGAAAGGATCCTTTTGTGACTGAGAGGGATGGGGCTTCCAAAATCTGTTAGGAATCTCCTTCTGCAGCTGAAAGGGAGGGATGTCCTCCCCAGTCTGGTGTACACAGAGGATTGGGGGAGGACCTGAGTGAGATACTCTGGGATTTGCCCAAAGGGAATTTGAAGGGATCACACTTAACCACATTAGCACAGAGACAAGGAAACAGCTCATCCCTTAATTCCATGGTGTCACCCTGGAGCAAGGCCTTGGAATACAGGATAAGGAGGAACTTTTTCTCCTTTGCCCTTCATTTGGCTGGGATTCATTTGGCTGTGTGGTGCCATGCCCAGCAGAGAGAGATCCCAGCTCCAGGGATGCTCTGGGAGTCACTGGATCAAGAGGATTAATGAAAGAGCCTCCTTCCCCTGAGTCTTGTAAGGAAACTAATTACTGCCATGTCCTGGCCTGCAGCATCCCCTTGGCTGGCAGCCAGAGGGAAAGGATTCACGGGGCTGTGAAGGGAGATTGGGAAGGATTTTCTGAAGGGCTTTGTTACTTTGCTCTTGTAAAGTTGGGTCTGTCTTCTTTTGATTAAAACAGTCCTGAAATGTTGAATTTTGGCTGAGAAGGGGATCCTGAAATGTTGAGATTTGGCTGAGGAGTGAGGTCCTGAAATGTTGAGTTTTGGCTGGGGAGTGAACCACACAAGCTCCTGTCTCTCCTGGCCTTTCCCAGCTCATGCCCCTTAAAACAGGCAGAGACAACTTGAAAAACTGCATTAGTGCAGTTTTCTGCAAGAACAAGAAGCACCCTCCAAGCCCCTCTGGTGGCAGGCAGGATGTGGCTTGTTGAATTAGAACTGCCCTTGCTCCCATTTTAGGGTGAGTTTTACCAGTCTGATTCTGAAGCATTTTACATCCTTTTTGTGCATCATCCAGCCCGCATGAGAAAAAAACTTGAATTTTGAAACCTGGGAGGAAATGGGTTTGTTGCCATTTTACTGATCACCAAAAAGAGGAATAAATGCTGAAGTTGGGCTGCAGGTCAGAAGCAATTAAAGTCTATCCTAAATGTACTTTAGCAACTAAAACATTTCAGCTTTTGTTATCTCCTGGGGATCTGTCCTTGTTTGCCCCTGTCATGTGGAGCTGGGCTCAGTTTGAAGATTTGCTCCTGAAGGAACCATCAGGACCTTTTGGATTTCTCATTTGGTGAAGCAGAACGCCTTCTGCTTGCCAGCAGTGGTTTATTTTTCTGTGTGTTTCCATCTCCTCAGGTTGCTCCACCGCTGCCCAGCAGACGTGAAGCCAAACCTCCCCCTCCACCCCCAAAAGCCAGGAAATCCAGCGTGGTGTCCTCGGAGCAGGGGCTGCAGTGAGGCTCTGGGGTCACAGCAAGGCCCAGCGTGCAGCAGCTGCTCTGCTTGCCCTGACCCTGCAGGGGTGATCTCCCCTGCTACTCCACCACTTCTGGACATTCCTTGGGAAAGGCCACAAAGGAACCTTGCTGGGACTGGATTCCCTCGCCTCTGCCTGTGCAGTACTGACACACTAATCCAGACGTCTCCCTGCTGGAATTCTTCTCTGTCCTGCTCTCATCTGTCCCAAGTCTCTTCGCTGCTGCAATCCCAGCAGCTCCTTCCCAGTGTAACTGGGAATCCCAGGTGGTCTCACTGGTGTTAGCCCTGCAGGGCAGGGGCCTTTGCTGCCTGGGTCAGGGTCTCTGATCAGCTTGTGCCTGGTTTGGTACGAGACCTCATTTTGTGCTTTTTAATGGGGTGGGAAATAATCTCTGCTGGGAATATTTGAGATGGCAGAAGCTGCACTTTGGCCAGGGCTGCACTGGTACCACCTGCACTGGTACCACCTGCACTGGTTCCAGGATTGGACTGGTACCGCCTGCACTGGTACCAGGGCTGGACTGGTACCATTTCCATAAACAGCTTGTGGCCCGGTTTATCTATCATCAATATTGATGAAGATTTTGCTTTCTCTTCCAGGAAATAATTTTGTTAATTCTGTCATTTTGCTTCTGATTGTCTTGTAGAAGTTGGGAAGAGCCACTAAAGCCCTGCTGAGGGTGTTGCTCGCAGCAGGAAATACAATTATTGTTGGGCTGGGGGTTTGCAGGCCATTTTTTTGCTCCCCTGAGTGAAATGGGTTTCTGACCTTACTGAAACACCAAAGTTTGTTAAACCTCATGAGAAGTTTCCTCAGCAAAGGCTTTTTCAGGGAAAGCCAAACCCAACACAACACAAACCACCCCCAGGAGGCTTTTGTTCAGACTGAAGTTGTCATTTCCTTTTGTTCTTCCCGATTCTTTTGACACCAGTGTGACCCCAGGAGCTGCTGTGCTGCTTGCCCAGCTCTGCAGACAGATTGCCCTCATCCCAGAGTCATCCCAGATTCCCATCACCTCCGGGTTGGAGCCATTTTGGAAGTGGCACTGCAGTCACATCCCATCCATCCCCAGCCTGATTGCCGCACACGCTTCCAGCTGTCTCCGGGCTGCTGCTTCTCAGGGGAAATCTTGGGAATCTTCCCAGACACCCTGGCCAGGCTTCCCCCTCTCTGGGGTGTTGTGGGACATGTCAGCTCCTCATTGTGTTCTTGGACACAGACAATGCTTGACTTGAAAACCTCTGGGTTTTCTTGTCTTTCCATTCCCCTGCGCGTCTCCCTCCCTTGTAGCCCCTACTGTAGCCCTGCCCTCGGCTGCCCACACCAAGCCTCGGAAACTCTGCTTGAACAACAACTTTTGTCTGGGTGAGAACTTCGCTTCAGGCACAACAACAGGATGTCGTCTGGATTGTCTGAAGTGCATCTTAACAGCACCTATTGTTAACTGAGTGTCTTTCCCCACCCTGCATCCACCTCTTACCTCATTCCTAGGTGCTTTTCAGAGCAGGTTGGGTTTAACTCTCTGGGTAAATCAGGAACAGAGGGGGATCCCAGGAATGCTTTCCTTAGTGGGGGCAAACAGACTGAGCTGTGAGGTTCGGCTGTTCTGGTTCCAAGTGACTTCAGAGTCTTCTTTTCCAGAGTTTTTGTTCTGCTTTAACAACCTTAACACGTGGAGGGACCTTGTGCATCCAGGTTTTCTCCTGGAGACAGGAACCACTCCATGCAAAAGGCCCTCCCAGGAGGAGTTCTGACCTTGGAAAGAATTTTTCAGCTGATCTTTATCCACCTTTTTGCTTTTTAACTCGGGGAGATTTGGCTTTGGCTGCATTTTTTGCAGTTCCAGACCAGGATTTTGAGCAGAATCCTTGGCATGTCAGGGGTTAATTATCCCTCGTTTCCTTCCCTTCCTCAGAGGTGCAGTGCTGCTGCCAGCGGTGAGAACAGCCGAGAACAGCCAACACCTTCAGCTCTGCTCTGCTTTGAAATCGCTGCTCTCACCTGCGCAGCTCCCTTAAACCTCACCTGGGTTTGCTGCTCACCAGTTTAGGCTTTGCCTCTCCCTCTGTTTGCTGCCCAGTTGGGCACTGGGATGGGCACCCTCTGAACTGGGAGCTGAGGAACAGCTGACACTGGAGAGTTCAGAACAAGGTTTCCCTTCCCAAGATATTTGGGGCATTTTCACTGGCAAATTTGCCAGAAAGGGGTCAAAATGTGGTTCCGTTTTTCTCAGCATTATTTATGTTCTAGAGTTTGCAAACTTCTCCTGCTCCTCCTTCTTTTGGCCATGTCCCCAGACAGGTGCACAGTTCTCTTACCTGGGTGTGAGCAGGGTTCTGGTCCTGGCTGATGAAAGTTGGCATTGCTGGCTCAGAGGTGCAAGATAGAATTTCTCTTCCGTGGCCAAATGACTCAGGGCTTTGGGCCAGTTTTAGGGAATAAAAATCGTGCAAGTGTCAGATTTCTAAAGGCAATTGGACATTTGAGTGTGGGAGTAAGAACAGGGCATTTGGCTGATCTTAAATACATGGAATTAAGTGCCCACTCGTAGGAGAAATCCCACCAGACCCCTGATTGTTTTCAATGTTCGCTCTTTGCTCGAGTACCTGCCTGACTTAAGTGTGAGATGTAATTTTCAGAGACAATTTAAGGTGTCTCTACTTTGTTTTTTAAATGAGAACCTTCTCTTCAGGTTAATTAGGTGCTTTTGGAAACGTCTCTAACGTGTTTTAAACCAGAAGGTTAAAAATGGGAATAGGACAGTCCATAATGATGGTCTCTGCACACCACAAATTACAGCAATTTCTGTAACAACCCAATTCATGGTTTTGAGTAAAATCTCAAAGTTAAAACATCCACTCTGCAGAGGAGACAAAACCTAATCCCATTTCAGAGCCAAGCTGTTCAAAGCTGCTATGAAATTTCAAGTCTTTGAGGATTTCATTTTTTCTCCTTTGGAGAAATGTGCTCAACACTTGTTTTTGAAGCTTTTAATTAAAATTTGTCATGCTGTGATAAATTCCTTTAAAACTGTGACAGTCTCTAATCCACATCAGGGGCAGAGGGGAGCAGGCAGCTTTGCCTTTCAGTGGATTATTGGATTAGGAAAGGACACAGATTCCAGGGAGAGCAGCTCTGTGATCTGCAGAGAACTCCAGGATGGATGTGCTGAGAGTTTTTGGGAACCTGCATCCCAGAAACTCCCACTCCCAGCCCAGTGTTTGCTCCAGAGTCACACTGAGCTGGACCTGCAGTGACAACGCCTCAGATTTTCCTCTCTTTATTTATTTTTATCGTTGTAAATGGAAATAATAAGTTTAAATCTGTAATTTAACTAATCTTTTTATCTAGTGAAAACATTCCTGACTCATTTCTGCTACTTTCTTTTGATTATTTTTATTTTAAATTAAAAACTTTATCCTGTTTTTTACTGTTGCAGACCAAATTCTCTAATGGACCAGGGTGAGCTTTTCCAAGGACTACAGCAGGGAGTAAAAACACAAATGATGTTGATTTTATGGCTGTTCAAAAGCACGAGGTTCACCCGATTCTGCTCTCGGAACATGAATTAGAGCACCTTTAGGACAGTGTGGGCACTAAAGGGAGTACTCAAAGGAGGTTCACACCTTAGCCTGTTTTTCAGGTCCATGTGGTGCTGGGTTGTGTTTTCAGGCAGAGGTGGAAGCGCCTCAGCAGCTCCAGAGTTCACCCCAATTTCATGAATTGTTTCTCACTGTGGTGTCACACAGGTTTACTCACTGTAAACCCCAGGACGTGTTTCTTGTGAATTCAGGAGGGTTTGGGTGTTGTGGAAGGAGTTTCTCTGTGTTCTGGGATCATGGATTGGTGGTTTAATTGCAAACCCACTTTTGCAGACTGCAAATACAATTTTAGATTTTATTTTCCCCCTTTTTTTTTCACTCCTCTGCAACTGAATCAGTAAAAATACAGCTTTAAAGTGGCTCTGGAGAGCAGGGGCTTTGGGAAGGGACTCTGCAGCTCTCTGGTAAATGCCACGTGAATCACTAAATCTGTAAAGCAAGGTGTACAAATTTTCATGGGTTTTTAAAATGTATTGACTGTTGTAAAGTCTGTAAATACATTTTTTAAATAAATGTAGTTTTTATGACTGAACCCAAAAAAAGAGCAGTAGAAGTCTTTCTTCCATGGACCACTGACAGACAGGGGGAGTTAATCCCAAAAGTAAGTTTGTTCTTATCTTTTATCAAAGTTTTCTTGCTGTTTTACCCAGAGAGGAGTGAGACGAGCCCATGGCTTTGTCTGTACATGTGGAACAAAAATTGTCACATCCAAATTGTCCCTGCAGGACCCAGAGCAGGCCCCACTCTGCTGCTCCCACCCTGGGATGTGACTTCTTTTACAGAAATCCAATAATCTACACAACAATTTTCCACTATTTTAATGCAATTTCAGGGTATTTATTCACATTTTGATCCAAGCAAAGACCATTTGAGAAGGAATTTATTTTAACACAGGTTCAAAACCGCACTCTGGGTCTGTTGCTCCATTTGGCTTTGGGGTTCAACCTTCTCTGGGGTTAAACCTTTCTTCTGCCTTCTGCCTCCACCAGCCTCTCCTGTAACCACACACCAAATTCTGGTTTCAAAGAGCAGAAATTACTTTGAGGATGGAATTTTGAGGTGCTAAAACACCACGGAGTTGAAGCCCTGGGGTGTTTTGGATGGAGATGAACTGGGTGAGTATCTGGGTGAATATCTGGGTTTTATTCCCTGAAGTGCCTCAGTGAGGGGGATTTTTGTGCCCCCTCCCACCTTCCCCAGGAAAGGATGATGATAACTGGAGTTTTTCCATGGGATGGAACATTTCCAGCCACTCCCCTTTCTTTCCCTGCTTAATATTCCTGTAGCAACTCCAGGAATGTGTTAGGTTGAAAAAGCTGGGTGTGGAAAAAGCTTACTCTGTTTTTAGTGTCATTAAGCAATAAGAAATCAGAAGTTTCTGGACAAACCTCAGGATCTGGTGGGGTTTGGTCCTTTCAGCTCTGCAAAGTCAGGCCAAGTTCCCCTCAGTGAGCCAGAAACGAATCATTTCAAATATCCTGGTAATTATTCTGCTGTGTTTTCCTGCTTAACATTATCTCTTGCAGTACAAAAAATACTTACATACAGTAAATCACTGCTGCTGGCTCTTCACTATGCAAGCAGTGCTGCTGCAAGTTGTGGGCCATGACTCCAATATATGTTCAGTACAAATAGGATTAAAGATAAGCTAAAATCATATTTATTTAGGTAGTTTCTGGATGAAAATCCAGTGGAATTCAGGCTCTGCATTACTGTTGCTAAGTTCATGAGCCCTTTCCAGGCCTGGCTCCTCGGTGAGAGGCTGGAGAGGCTTTCAGGCGCTCAGAGCTTTGGGGGTTGGCTTCAAATTGAAGTAGAGATTGAGCTTTTGGGATGGCACAGGGACACTTCCCAGGAAGTGGGGCCATCTGGCCCTGTCGAGGTGTTGCTGGGTTAATGAAAAAGCCCATTTTAGCGGGAGAAGGCTCATTCTGTGTCAGTTCACTCAGCTGTGAGGGCTCTGCTGTCACTGCTCTGCAGCAGCTGATGGAAATGCATTTCCCAGCCGGGGACCCTGGGAGCAGCAGCTTCCATCTGGCTGCAAACTGCAGCTGCCAGCGCCCAGGGCTGCCCTCGGTCGGGCTCCGTTCGGGGAGGGAATGCCACTGCTACACCAGGAGCTTTGGAATGATGGATCCCTGTCCTGGGAGGGCCCCAGGGAGGGGTTGGGACTGGTACAAGTAATTTTGCCCTAGTGGGAGTGTCCCTGCCCGTGGGACAAGGTGGATTTTAGGTTCCTTCCAACCCAAACCATCCTGGGATTCCATAATAAGGGCAGAGCCAGTATTTCCTCATGTGAACTGAACTTGAGTCTCTCTTCCTCCTCCACCACTGTTTTTTCCCTCCCCTCATGTATTTTCTTTAAATTTTCCCATAGTGATGACAGAAAAACCACATTACTCACCATGGCTTCCTTCAGATCCCTGATCCTGGAGTTCTGGTACGAGCCTGGGCACTCACTCTGCTGCATCTCCCCTAATTTTTCCATTTCATTTGTAATCTGGGTTGGAAAAGTGACACAGGAAGTGATACAACCTTCAGGAAAGGAGATTTTTCTGCCAAAAGTGACTCCACCCCAGTTACAGAAGGAGGTGAAACTGTTCAACTGCACAACTGAAATTCACCTTTTCCTCACAAACCCCAGGATGCTGGAATTGGGATGAACTAGACATGAAGTATTGATTGGGAAAGAGGGGACACCACTGGTGGACAGAACCTGCCACTTGTGCTTTGTTGTTTAATTGCTGAGCACCCACCACATGCAAATTGCCAGAATTTTAAGGGAGGTGGAGGAAGTGTCATAAAATAACCCATCAGAATACTGGAATTTAGGGAGAGAAGGGAACCAGGCTTAACCTGGACCTCAGAGCTGCATCTCCCCCTTGGAGCTGGCTGCCCAAACCCTCTGGCTGCTGTTCTTTGTGCCAGGTTGACAAACGGCACCTCACCCCTTATTTTCCAAATCCTACTTTAAACAATTGTTTATCCCCCGATCTGGAGGTGTCTGAGGGACAGACACACAGGCAGGTGTAGAGGGAAGCCTTTGTCACCTTCTGGCTGCATCTTTTCCAGGCCAGGGCTGTCTCCCAGCCCAGCACCCACCTCTTGGAAGGGCCCCAGCAGGTCCCCGGCGCTCCTCTTGCCCCCTGGCTGGAGGCCGTAGGACCAGTGCTGAGCCAGGCACAGCTGCACACACAGCACACACAGCAGGGCACTGCCCACGGTCCTCCTGGACTTCTCCATCCTGGCAGAGAGAAAAAAGGCTCTTTCTGGTTACAGCGGCACCGCAGCTCCGTCGGTACCTCAGAGAGGGGCAGGAACGCGGCACTGCCGGATCGCAGAAGGTGCAATGTGCTGAGCTGGGAGGGACCCACAGGGATCGAGCAACTCCAGCTCCTGGCCCTGCACAGACACCCCAAAAATCCCACCCTGTGCCTGCTCCAGTTCTGATCTCCACCTCCTGGGTGGGAGCCCCAGCTGGGTTTGCAGCCTCTCAAAGTGTGGATTGGCCCACTAGAAAGAGATTGGACTTAGAGAAATTTGGATGAAGATCTGAATTAGGATTTTTGAGTTCCAGGCATGTGTGGACCTCAAAGGTTGCATTCCCTGGTGATGTTTGGCAGATGTGTTCAGCTGTTTTCTGCTCTCATGTCCCTGCTCCTTAAAATCTGCCCTTTGCAGCCTCTTCTAATCCAAGTTAATTTTTTTTAATAGGACCATCTGTAAGCCCTGGATAAGTAAAAAGGGAATGTGGGATGTTCCAGCACGTTACCTGCTGCCTGAGAGAGGTTGCAGTGTAACTCCAGCTCTTCTCCTCTGGAAAATGTCCCGTAAATGTGCTCTCACCTCACTTTTTATACCTCACTGCCACCCCTTTCCCAGCAGGAGATTCTATCCAGATCGCTGTCCGAGGCTGCAATTTTGGTGTTACTGTTGCAGAGACTGTCAGGCAGCACCAGTAAAGCCCATAATTGGAACACCCCTGAGCAGCAATTAAATTCAGCTGTTTTCTCTAAGAGCCATAAAAGTAACAGCCTTGCTTTTAAGAGGTTGTAAATGGGGGAAGATGTGAACTGCCTGGCCCCAGTGCTTCAGTATACTTGAGGTCAGGTTGGCTGTCTCTGACTAACTAAAAATGAATAATATAATTAAATATTCATTTTCTTTGGTGATAAATAAGATTTTCCAAGTTAATTCTGTTTCATCAGTGACCTCCTTGACCTTAGCCTGGGCTTTGTAGTTCCCACTTTTCTTATTTTCTCCCCTGTCCTCCTGAGAGGAGAGGATGAGCCAATGAGAGGTGGAAGTTTGGCTGCCAGCAAGAGCCAGGCCACCACAATAGCCACGAACACTCAACCTTGGAGATCTGGTCAGGAATCTACTGTTAGTTCCCAACTTTTAATTGCAAAGACTGACCATGCTGCCATTACTGTGTTTTAATAGAGAATTTTCATTTGTTTGGTCAAACTCAAAAGCAGGCTGAATTTTAAAGTGGGATTCTTCGTGGATGATACCATGAAGAATATGGTGTTTATACTCACATCATACTGGCAGTAGAGTAGAACAACTCATAAACTGATTTGGCAATAAATACCTATTTTTTCTTAACTAAACCTGTACTAGCAATATTCATCAGTTGGTGATATCTGTCTCTACAGTGGAAAATATTTATTGACTTTATTGACAATTTAATGTACTTTGTCAAGCTTTGTTGTTTAGTTTCTATTGATCCTGAGACACTTGGGGCTGCTTCTGCTTCCTAAGGGAATAAACTTGCAAGCACTTAGAATCAGATTTTGGGAAGATGGGTGCAGAAGACTTTGTAATTCACTTCTGAAAAGCATAATAATTATGAATATTTCAGACAGAAATTATAGTATTTAACATAAGAATATGTGAAGTGTTATTATGTGAATTTGTTTTTTAATTCCTGGGTAAATGAAATGAGGCTTTTGGGGAAAGCACGAGCTGAATTTTACAGTGAGTTTGATAACCTTTGATTCTTCTCTCCTTTCTCTTTCTGCTGGAACCTGTAGCAAACTAATTATGTCCAAGTATAATTTTGTAATAATTATCTTTCAAATGAAAACCTTCTTACTTGGTGTTAATATATTTTGGGGAGGGAGAGGAATGGAGAAAAAATACCTACATTTGTGAATACAATTTAAATTTCATATTGATGATTTGACCCTTTCCAAGATTCCACTGAGCATCGGATCAGGTTGAAACTGAGGGGATGATTCACAACTCAGGTATAAAAACTACATTTCATTCCCTGTATTGGGAGTTTTCTGTTGCCCACAAGAAAGTTAAGAAAAAAAAAAAAAAGAGAAATGGATGTAAAATTTCCTGTGCTATTTTCAGCTTACCCCTCTTTCCGGAGATGTCTTAGCAAGTGTAGGATATCTGAGGAACCTTGAACTACATCTTTACTTTTGAAGCTCTATTGAACATTGCTGTTATAATGTCCTTGTGTCAGGACACTGAACTTCTCCAAGTAATGTTGGTATCAGCAGTGACTCTGATAAAGCCATGCCTTTCTAATTAATAACTCTTTTTTAATGAAATAAAGAATATATTTCCCCATGTATTTAATCATCTAATGAGTATAAGACTGAATGAAGTAAGTACCAAGCAGATTAAAAGAAAAACACTGGTTTTTGATGGGTTTCAGTACAGGTTATGTACAAGTAAATAGACATTTATTTTTAAGCATGTCTACCTTTAAGTACATATCCTATGCATATTCAAATTCAGATTGATGAATGTTGAACCAAAAGCAGACATAAAATAGCTAATTTAAATCCTCCTAATTCAGAGGCAAACTCTTTTTATAGCTTTGTTTTGGGGGGTTTTTATTGCTAAGGAAATGGCAAGTATATGTGTATCCAGCTCCCTCCACATTTTCCACCATCATTATTCCCAGTGATCCCTACAGTGATAAGTGATCAATGACCCTCACACAGGGTGAACTGCAGGAGCCTTACAGACGTGCCTGTTATTCATCACAGTGGTAGAACAACTGCAACAGCACAGTGACATTTTGCTAAAAGCTCCCATTTTTCCCAACAGGTTATTATACAGGCAGAATAAAATGCTTTCCTAAAGACCAAGCACATCTTTTCTCCACCTAAAAGGTCGCATTTGTTCGGTTCTTTTTCTGATTTCAGTGAAAGATAAAAAAATGAAGAGGAAACTCGGAGGAAATGCCCAAACTACCAATTGGTAGTACTTAGGTGTGAATGTCTCACAAAATGGACCAAAGTCTCTGCAGCCTCCGGTGAGGAATTCTTGACAGAGGAGTGCAGCCGAGAGGCCCAGCACGGGGATCCTGGGAGGTGGAGCACAGCCCTGGCCAAGAGGTAAGGAACGGTGCTCAGTGAAGGGTGGCCTGGCTTGAGGGTGGCCTCCTTGCTGGAGGCTGACTAGCAATGGCAGGGATGTGTCCCTTGGTGACAGCAGCTGCTGTCCTGGCACAGGAGGGAGCTGGAGCCACACACAGAGCCCTGCGGGAAGGATGGAGCAGCCTGGAGCTGCAGGCAGTCCGTGTGGCACAAGGGCAAGAGCAGGCTCTTAGTCCTGTCGAACCTCCTGGGGCTGCTCTCAGCCCAGCCGGGCAGCCTCGCCAGGGCCCTCTGCAGGACATTCCCAGCTGCAGCTTTCCATGCTCTCAGCCCACTTTGGGTCCTCACCAATTTGCTCACGGGACACAAGTCCCTCCTGCAGATCATCAAGAAAGAGATTCAACAGCATTGGACCCTGCACCGATCCCTGGAGGACACCACGAAAGGGAGAGGGATGCAGCACCAGGATTGCCCAGCATTGGCTGGGCCCAGCCAGGAGCCACTTCTGAAGCCAGCCCAGAAGGCTTCCCTGGTGGCCCAGGGTCCTGCAAACACCTTCTGGGGCCACCCAGACACCTCCTGGGGACTTTGTGGTCCTCCTGCCACACTGCAGACGGATGGAACCCAAGCTTCTTTGGAAGATGGAGGCAGGAGAATGCTGCCCACCATCTTCTTTCCGCTTCCCGTCCACAGTCTTGCAAATCCTGCAGGTGCACTCAGGCTCTCCATTCGGAGTGGTCTGGAGCTCCCAAGCAAACCCACCACTTGCTGCATCCCCTCTCGGATGGAATACCAAGGAAATGACTCAGCAATGCGTAGAAAATGTGAACTTTATTCGACTTCTCTCAAAATCTACAAC
>JAWWMJ010000078.1:3443012-3477446 GCA_035047045.1 Vireo griseus
GTGCCTGGGGCTCCTTCCTTCACCCAGAGATTCCTGTGCCTGGGGCTCCTTCCTTCACCCAGAGATTCCTGTGCCTGAGGCTCCTTCCTTCACCCAGAGATTCCTGTGCCTGAGGCTCCTTCCTTCACCCAGAGATCCCTGGGGCTCCTTCCTTCACCCAGATCCCTGTGCCTGGGGCTCCTTCCTTCACCCAGATCCCTGTGCCTGGGGCTCCTTCCTTCCCTGGTGAGCCCTGCAAAGATGAGTTATTTAAAGGTGAAAGGAAATTGGTTTGGACATTTAAAGAGCTTTGCCCAATAATTGCACCTCATTAACCACCACTTAACCTGGGTCTAATCATCTGCCCTGAACAGCTCTGAACAACTTTCTCTCCACGGGTTCCTGGTGCACCCACAGGAATTGGACTTTGCTGATCCTTGGGTCCCTTCCAGCTCAGGATATTCCATGATCCTCTGTTCTGCTTCCAGCTATTTTATT
The DNA here is from genome assembly GCA_035047045.1 of Vireo griseus. Taxonomy (NCBI): domain Eukaryota; kingdom Metazoa; phylum Chordata; class Aves; order Passeriformes; family Vireonidae; genus Vireo; species Vireo griseus. The sequence goes on from JAWWMJ010000078.1 coordinate 3,443,490, forward strand.
AAGCAAATATGAAGGGTTTGCTGAGAAGTCAAAAAAGCTGAGAAGTCTTGGAGAGGAATGACAAATCAAAAAAAATCCATACAAATTCTCCAAATAAATGGATCAGAACACTGCAGGAAGTCTCACAGCACATTTGTTTTTCCAGCAGCTATTTTATGCTTAAAACCAAAAAATCTTGTTCTTCTCACACAAGCCAGGTAAGATGTGGGGTTTTTATTCAAATGAAGACAACCAAGCCACTCTTCTCTTTCACACTTTTTATTAATGCAACTTAAATTAGGCTGGAACCTGCAAATTCTGCACAGGGCTCTTCACACAGCTCTGTCCTGGCAAAAGAGGTACCTAAAATCCAGCTGTGAGTGATGGTGCCACATGCTGTGATTATTCCATAGTGCTTCAGTGAAAGTTCAAAGAGATTTTATACACAGTGATTATGAAAATAGAGATATATATATATATATATATTTTCCATACAATAGTTTTACTTCTGCCAGCTACAAAATATGATAAAGAAAAATAATTAATTTGTTTCTCTAGCCCTAGGAATCTTCTTCTACTGCAACAGACACAACATTCCCACTGAAAGCCATGAGGTGGGAGAAAGGACTCCAAAGTCACACTGGAATATTTCCCTGGAATCTACAGGTCATTTTTCCAAGGATATAGTGTTGTCCTAGAGCCTGATCCAGAGGGATCTGCAGGAAATAATCCCAATTCTGAACCTCGTGGCTCTGGGATTCTGAGCCCTGCAAGTTCACGTCACATGCCTGAGTCAAACCAACTTGAAAAGGGGGAAGAATGCTCCAATTCCCCCCAAACACATCATCTGCTGATCCCAAATCATCACTGATCCTCCCAGACTGGTGGCAAAGCAGCACTTTTGTAACATTTTTGTAACTGAGACAATGAGACTTGAGGACAGGAAATTGCACTGCAAGGGAGAGACACCCCAAGAACTGTGGAACTCCAGCTCCTGTGGGACTCCAGCTGGGATCCACTGGTTCTTACTCCTCCTGTGTATTTCTACAGTAACAGCTTCATTCCCTTAGATTCAAGGTTAGTTTTAACTTTGGGGTGATTTAAGCATCTGAGGTAAGTTCTTGATGCACCTTTTCTCTTTTTTGGTATAGTTTCTTCATGTGCTTTGTGATTGTGTGTACAATAAAGGTGGTGTGAGCTGAGAACTCCGTGGCTCCTACAGGGAAGCAGCTCCTTATCCACATCTGGGGGTGCTGAGGCCTCTGCCCTGCACAGCTCACCCACATGAGCAGCTCCACCTGCTTTTTGCACGGGCACAGCAGGTGTGGGAGGGCACGGGGGGCACCAGGCCCCAGGCAGGATGCTCTTACAGCCCCTGAAGCACCCAAACACAACAGGCAGATGCAGCTGGGAGAAGGACGATGCCCAAGCTTTCAGGAGCCTTTGCATAGTACATGGAGAGGAAGCAGGGAAAGATAGACCTGCCGAGCTCATGAGGGGAGAGTGGAGCATGAGCTGGGACCCCTCTGCCTCTCTCTCCTTTGGTGACAGCTCTGCACTTTCTACACTGAATTTACCACAAAGGGTGAAAACTCTACAGGAACTCCAGCCTGGAGTGGTCAGGACATGTGAAAGCAGGATTCTTCTCCCCAGCTGTGACTGACAGTGCACCTCCACACTCGTTTGGAGAGGATTAACTAAAGACATCCAATTTCTGAGCAGGGATGTTCCCATCAGCTGCCACCCCAGCAGAGACCTGAGCACCCCCTTGGGACACTGAGCCACCCCTGGCATGGACACAGACTGCAAATACACCTGTAAACCTGAACTGGGTTGCTACTGTACAGGAGTAACATTTTCTATCCATATTGCAGCTACAGATTCAATAAATAGAATTGCATATATTGTGCTTTATAAATTAAAATGCATTCCAAAGTGAGGCAATGCTAAACAATGAAACCATTGAACCTTTCCCCCCCAAGCCAGCCACACTCTGGTTTCAGCACCAGCCCACTTCCTCACTCTGCTCACAGAGGTAAACTCCCTGTTCGTACCTCTGAAAACAAAAATTCCCTCCCCAAAAGTGATCAAAAAGAGTTTACCTAGGCACTACTGCAAATGTAAGGTGGCTAATAACCATGACTTGAACTCAGGAAGGGGAGGAGGTGAAGAAAGTCACGATGAATGTTTGGATTCCTTCCTCTCCAGCAGGTTCTGGCCCCTATCTGACACTCTGGGACATGTGCAGGGGTGTCAGCATCTCCTCAAAGATGGCTCCTTTCACGTTAGAGCCCCTCAAATTTGCTTCTTGCAGGTCACAACCGGACAGATCACAATTCTGAAGGGGGAAAGGAAAATGAATGTTAATTAAATAGACCCAGAACTTTGCTCAGAATTTAACTCCATTTACCTTAACTCCATTGAACTTTGCAGCTGGAGAAGTTAGCCAAAAGCCAGCAATCCCACAAATTATATTCATATGAGTGTATAAAATGAATCCTAACTCACTTCCAAGTCAGTCCCTGCCAGCGTGGCTCCTCTGAGGTTGCAGTTCTTTAGTTTGGCATTTTTCAGCGTGGCCACTCGCAGGTTGATCCCTGTCATTTGACTGCCCTCCATGTCCACACCCTTCAGGTTGGCACCTGCAACACACCCACACAGGAGGGTTGGAGGAAAATCAGCCAGAAAGGCAGCAGCTCCAGATGATGCTTCCTCAGAGCTGGGTAAACTGGGAGAGGTCAAGGCAGAACTGGGAATTTAATGATTATTTGGGCAGAAGCAGCCTAGAGTTGTGGGCTCTTCCCATGGGTTGTACAAACACAGCTGAACTTCAGTCACACAGATGTACAGGCACGGGGCTGTTTCCATGGAATAATTAACAGGCAAAAACTTACCTTCCAAATTAGCTTTAAGGCCTGATGGATCTTCAAAGTTGCAGCCCTTCAGGGATGCTCCCTCTGCGTTGGAACACAGCATCTTCACCCCCTGCAGGTTTGCACACTGGCAGAGACAGGACGGGAGTCATGAGGGTGTGAAGTGAAATACCAGAAATCAGCAGAACACAGATTTGAGTTGAGGCAGTGGGGAAGCGTTGGAAGTGGAACAACCACAGAAAACATGAGGAAATTGATTCTTTTGTTCCAATTCCCATTTTTTGGGACAGCTCCAGGGCAGCCCAGGCTCCCCAGGGCGCAGCATCCTTACATCCAGCACAGATCCAGAGAGGTCAGCTCTCTCCAGGTTGGCACAGCACAGGTTGGCGTGGGCCAGGTTGCAGCGGCTCAGATTGGCCATCTTGAAGTTGATGTAGCGAAGGTCCAGGCGGGAAAGGTCAGCTCCACTGAAATTCAGACCCTAGAAAAGCCAGTGAACCACCCAAAATGGTCACAGAAGGGAAGGAGGGGTTTGGACACAGAAGAGTTAAAAGAAATATGTCTGGGTAGTTGTGTATATAAATCAATATAGATAAACAGAGGTATTGAAACACTTACAGTACCTGAAAGGGGCTGATAAAAAGATGGGAGAGACTTTTTATAGGGACAGAGAGTCCCAGGACAAGGGGCAATGGATTTAGAGATCAGGTTTAGATGGGATACTGGGAAGGAATTCCTCCCTGAGAGGGTGGAGAGGGGCTGGGATGGAATTCCCAGAGCAGCTGTGGCTGCCCCTGGATCCCTGGAAGTGCCCAAGGCTGGGCTGGAGCAAGCTGGGACAGCAGAAGGTGTCCCTGCCCAAGGCAGAGTGGAGTAAGATTATCCTTAAGGTCCCTTCCAACCCCAACCACTCCATGGTTCTACACAAATATACACTCACAGGATCATTTACTCTTTTACATAACACCAGTGAAATGTAAATGCGAAGCTCTCAAGGTTTGGATTTGTCCTTAAACCTAGCTGTGGTTTTAAACTCTAAGAGGGCAGGGTTGGATCAGGTGTGAGGAAGCAATTCCTGGAGTTTGGTTGGAAAGACAAAGCCTGAGTTCCCTCACCTGACAGCGCAGCTCAGACTTGGTGGGCGTTGCCAGCAGGAATCGGACAAACTCCTTCCGGGAGATGGGAGAGTGATCCTCAGCTGGCTGGGAGTTCTGGGGAGAGGTGATTAACAGGGACAGCACTAAGTTACACATTCCCTGGGAGAACAGGAACACATCCCAGTGTTACAGACAGCAAGGTACCTTAATAGCAACTTCCAGGTGTTCGATGAGGGAGTCGATCCCAAAAAACCTGGCTTCTTCCAAAACCCCTACAAAGCAAGCAGTGCTGGTTATTCCATTGCTGATCCAGAGAGCAGAACCCTTCTCTCCCCTTACTGGAGAACAACCACACAAATTACACTGGATGTAACTGGGGAAAGGAAAGGTTTGCTTGCAGCTAAAAGGAAAAACGTAACTCAGACACAACATTTCCAACACCAGCATTAGGCTAAAGAGATCAACTCCAGAATTCCAGATATTAATCTGTATGGATTTTAATGCTCCAAAGAGAAATAGCAGCCTATCCTCATTAAAGCAAGCACATGGAGTTGCACTGCTGAGAATAAATCCACCAAAGGAAAACTCCCAACCATGGGGAGGCGCACACAAAGCTCCCTCTGGCTTCATCACAGGCACCTGAGGACAAAGCTTTAATTCCAAGGAGGAATAATTTAGGAGATGTCAGACAGGTAATACCTACCTAGCAAATTAATGCCATCATTTACAATGAGCTGTCCGTGACGCAAATAGTTCAAAATGGGCTCAAAATACTCGGGACTGCGGTCAATGAGGAAAGCTCCTCTAGGATCTTGCTTATTCCCCCAAGCATCTGTTTCCACAACATATATATATATAAAATTACTTTTGATGTAGTCATAGAAGAGCATTTGCTTCAGTTTTCAGAGTTTTTTATTACCAAAGGGGACTGGAATAGCAAACATTCCACTCGGAAGGGCGGTTCGGAGAGAGAAGGGAGGATAAGAGGAGTGGGGAGAAAAATCATCTTAAAATGAACTTGTTCCTGCTCTGAATAACTTGATTTATTATCACATACAAAACAATCATGGCCAGATAAAAGCAGCACCAAGATTTTAGCTTGATTGTCTCCCCAAGGCTGCCTCATGCACAGTTTGCTCATTGGCTCTGCTGCCAAAAGTGAGGAAGATGCAACAAGATGAAAACCTCAAATCAAATAAACAAACAAAAACAGGACCCAAACTACTGACAATGGATGGGAACTGCATTTGCAGTTTGTGAGATGATCAGCATTAGGTGGTGAGATGATAAACACAGAGAAATAAAGTTATTAAAAAATAATTCTCTGTCCTTATTTGGTACTTTTAACATACTTTGGATATTTTAGTTTATGGACAGGAGTCTCAGCTTGACAGTGCCTCTTGCCCACTTTGCTAATTAATTACTTAAAAATAATCAAGTTTATCTCAATCTACTCACCTTTGTCTTTAAACATGTGGGCCAACATACTGTCAGGTTCTTTATTAACCAAAGTGCTCCTAGAAAACAAAAGCAGCCCAATTTTATTCTTCAACCATCTGTAAATGTTTAAGAAATAATTTCTTGCAAAACTGTGGTGGCAAATACAAAATACAGAGAAAGCTACAGGAGTCAGAAACGTCCTCCTTCACAGTAAGTTATTTTTTAAGTAAAATAAACTTACTTCACAGTAAGTTATCTTTTGCTTTATTGAAATGAAGTTTTTGAAGACCATTTTTACCGGGTGGTGGTGAAGTATCTGCCTCCCACATTGAGAGTCAGCCAGTCTGTGTGGGACCCTGTCAGCTCCTCCTGAGCTCTCCCATCAGTCTGAGGATCTGCACAGAAGCAACACAGTAATTATTGGAAAAATTGTGACTATTCCTTAATTAATTCCCTATGGAAATAGAGATCTTCTGAAAACACCACAAAATAAAATCTTTGCTTTATGTGAAAGCAAAGTAAACTCTATTAAATAAAAGGTCAAATATAAGAAATACAGACTCACCAATGAAGGGCTCCCCTTCACAGACAAACAAAACATCATCATCCCTGAGAGGATAGGGCAGAGGGAAGAGAAAAAGAGAGTTAATCATAATTTATTGTTCATCTAATAGACAGTAGAACCTCTTCTGATTACTTTCAGGTAAATTATGACCAGTGGCCATTAGCTGGAACTTATGTATCTGGTTTTTATCTGTATTTTGCAGGTTCTAGTGGACTGGAATGGACTGACTTCATCAGAGATTTTATCTGTAGCAGCCAGGTAAGGACCACTTGTGTAATCAATTAATTTTTCCAGTATAGTTGCTTTTCTCCCCAGTCTGGGACTATTCTGTGAGGCTAAAGCAATGACAGAAATTGTCTCCTTTATAGAAAACTCCCCATTCCAGGGCTAACTGGAATAGTGGGGATTTCATGGCACAAACATTGCCCTGGAATCAACACAGGAGGTGAAAAGGCCTCAAACACAGTTTGTATTAAGTTCTGAACCAAGAAATGGTTTGAAGCTCAAAAGACATGAAAGGACCTTTGGGCACCCCGGCTGGAAATGATTATATCTGTTTTTAGGGAGAGCAGTGATTGATTATTAGGGAGGTTAGTCTCTTAATCCATATCCCTGATTTGCCTTTTGCTGGCTGATCCTTACCTAATCAAAGCAATATCATCAATGAGCCCCCCTTTCCCGTTGTAAACACTGGTGGCTTTTATCCCAAGCTTGTTGCTGGCCACAGACAGCAAGTCTGAGAGAGTCCCATACACAGCCACGACCTGGGTGAGAGAGAGAGAGAGAGAGAGGAGACAGGAGGCTGTGAATAAAAACAAACCCTGAAACTGTGCTCCCAAAGTTCTCCCTCTTCAGACTTATCAGGACGATTAGAGGGAGCAAATTCCATTTGGATCCTGACCAAAAACCAAGGGAAAACACCAACTTTGGTGTTGGAACAGAAAAATCGGGTGACTTGCACAGCTTCCACAAAAACAGAGGCAGCAACAGCAGTGAGAGAATAAATTTTGGTGCTGTAAGAATATAATTTAGTTATTTATTTCTCTAAAGAAATATTGTTACTTGTTCTGTTCCAAGCCTCTCCCGAATGTACTTCCCTCCCTTAAAACAAAGATTAAAGGACAGGCACATGAACTGCCCACTCAGGATGTGGATGGGAAAATCAGGATCATGGCCACAATTTAGCAGAACTGCAAGGTTGGAATGCAGTCACATGAACTCCTGCACTCGAAATCCGGGGGGAAATAGCGGGATCGTGGACAGAATTAATGGAATTACACATTAAAGCACAGTCATATCAACTTCTGCACTCAGAATGTGGATGGAGACAACAACATCACAGACTGTGTAAAACTGCATCCCAAGGCCTTTTCCTCTGCTGGACAATCACCGCTTGGGCCTAAAAATCACTATTTTCAGTCTTGAGGCGATTTTAGCGGGGTTTTAAACAATCAATTGCGATTACTCCCAGGGTACCCCCACGCAGGGTCAGTCTCCCTCCAGAGCCCTCATCCCGCAGGCTGTGGCTGACACGAGCAGCCAGAAGCGGCTCCTTAAGGCCACGAAGCGCCTCCACCCGCGACAAATCCTCGCCGGTCGCGATTCCCTCCGCAGGCAGTGACGGGAGGACCCCGCGCCCCGCTCCCCTCCGGCACCGCGCGGCGCAGGCCCGGCTGCCCCGGGAGTTTGCGGCGAGGGCAGGGCCGGGCAGGGGCCCGTGAGGAGCGGGACCCGCCGCGGGCCAGCCCCGGCCCGGCCTCACCTTCCCGTTGCGGGCGCTGCCGTTGACGAACAGCGTCACCCGCCTCATGCTGCGCCCGCCGCCGCGCCGACACCCGGAAGGGGCGGTCGCTGATGGGCAGGCCTCGCCGCCAATCAGCGCCGCGCGGCTCCGCGTGCCGGTCCAATGGGCAGCGAGGAGGCGGGGCAAAGCTGAAGCGGCAGCCAATCGCGGCAGGAATAAGCCTCTATATTTGCATAAATCCACTGTGATTGGCTGCTACCTGTCACGTGCGCGCGGGCCGTTGAATGAATTCATTTTATCATTTCATTTTTTTTTTCTCCTACCAAAGCGGTTCTGCAACCAACGGCCCGCGATCCCTCCGCCGGATCAAAGAGTTCCCCCGGTCCCCGCCAAACCCCGCGGACCCCCGGGGCGGAGCAGCGGTGCGGGGTCGCCCCCCACGATCCACCCTTCCTGCGGTACTGCTGGAGCCGGGACGGCTGCGGTGGGCGCTGGGGGTGGGCGAATGGGCGGGGGCGCGGAGGGATCCGCAGGGGCGTGGTGCGGTTTGAAAGTGTGAGGCGGGCTCGGCCCGGTGCGGCGGGTGAGGGGCTGAGGTGAGGGCGGCTCGGCGGGAGGGAAAGGAGCGGGGAGCGCCCGGGAGGGTGCGCGGGGTGCGCTCTGCGGGTGCGAGGTGCGGGGTGCGAGCACCCAGGGGGAGGCACAGACGGAGGGAACCCTGCGTCGGGTGGAAAACCTCGTCTGCTGGCTGTGGTTGTGAGCATCGGCCTCCGATGGGGCCTGAGAGCAGAAAAAGAAAAATTAAGAAAGAGAAAGGTTGCCCCCGCGTTAAGCAGGTTGATTTTAGTAATTTCGTTTCTAAAAGTGCACATATTTGCAGAAGCGACGTTTCAGAGTTACGTTATTGAGTTGCACGTCATTAACTTCAAATTCAAGAAATTACCTGGAAAAAGTATTAGCCTTATAAGGTTCCTAGTTAAAAGTTAGTGATGTTAAAAAAAATGTGTTAGTAGTGTTATTTTTTCTGCTGGTTTCTTTCCAAGACTTGCCTTCTCTTTCTGCTGCTAATAATTAACGTTATTAAAAGTAGTATTAAACTGCTGATATTACAACCCTCAGAGCAAACCAGTCACTGTGTGATTGTGATTAATTATTTTGTACATATATTTTATACTAATGTGAATCATGATAGAGTGAAATCACAGCCTTGTGTCTCCTTACCCTGAGCCACTCCTGTGCATGTTTATAATGCACGTTTTTATTGCTCTGTGTTTTTCTTTCTGGTCCTAGCCCCTTGTTATCCCCCTGCAGCTTTTGGGGATAAATTTCCCTTCCCACCCTCCTGTTAGACACCTTGACCAGGAAAAATGTGGATTTGGGAGAAGCTTGAGTGTGGTAGTGAACTCTTGCTCTCAGCAAATAGTAATTATTTTTCTTTTTAATAGGAATCTGTAATTACAGGAGCAAAGGCTGAGTGAATGTTCCTTAAAATAAGTCACAAACAATGCTCGGAGTTTCTAAAACTCCCCTGAAAGTTAAGGAAAATGAGAGCAGTTGTCCTGAAGAGAAGGACAAGGCCTCTTTCCCTCTGTCAAGAGACCAGAAGAGCTGCAAAGTGACCAAATCCAAAGTCATCAGACCGTCCAAGAAGGAGAATTTCACTGTTGGGAACCAGACACGGCCACAAAAACGTGCCCTGAAATGCCCCAAAGGCCCGGAGGAGGATTCATGTCACCCCCAGGGGGTTGGTGTGAGCTGGCAGCTCCCTGGGACACTCAGAGGGGATGTGCTCAGTGAACCCCCCTTGCCTTTGGACACAAAGAAGGATTTTTCCAGCAGCCGAGCTGTCCCCTTGGGAAATGACTTCTACTCCACTCCTGAGAGGGACAAAGTGGAAGGAAAACCCGATTTTGTACTATCTGAACGGAGGAAAAGACCTGTTGATTTTGCTGCTGTGACAACTGCTGAGTTTGGGATTGCTCAGGAAAGTTCTACCGAGCGACCCAGGGGTGAGGCTGGGGTATAAATGACTTTTGTCCTTCTCAGAGGGGCTTCTCCAGGTCGTTTAGTCCAATCTCGTGTCAAAAGCTCCAATTTAGGGCAGATTCAGGCAATTGGAGTTCGAATATGACCAGGAACACACTCTGATGTTGCTACAACATCTTTATAGGATAGCCCATATATAGGATAATTATGCCATTTGACTGTATAGGTTATATCCCACAAAGTTGAATGCTTCCTGTTCATCTCTCTTCACTTCAGGATGTGTCTGAGTTCCACAAGGGAATTGCAAAACAAATTTTGCCAGTGTTGGTAGACACTTCCTTAACAAGGAATTGAATTGAATTTAATTCAAGGAATTGAAGCTAAAAGACAGACTTGGTTTGTGATTAGTTAAATATTAACCTGCTTTTAGGCACTTTATTTCATTGGGGAGGTTTCTTGGGCTGAGCTGGTAACTTTGTGTCTTAGAATAAGTGGAGTTATTCGCCCTTAAAGAGGATAAAAAATTGCTATTAAAACTTTAGGTATTACAAGATACTTTCCTGGTGGTGTTCCTAGTTTTTCTTTTTAACCTCTGTTGTTGTTTCCTTTTTAGGGACTTCTCCAGCATCACTGAAATTTAGGAGAAGATCAACCATTGGATTGAGGGGATCACCAGAAAACAACACCTTGATCCGGTACCTGGCCCAGCAGAGGAGCAGCAGGCAGAAAGAAACTTTCACACAGGTGAGACTCCTTCCCAAATACCTGAGGTGTGACTTTGATTCCCTCCAGGAAGCAGCTTGTGCTGGGAGAAGGGGAAGGCAAGGCTTGGGAAGAATGCAGATGGATAACCATGGCATTGATCTGCTGGTGTCCCTTGGTCACCTGGCTTTAGGATAAGGGGATTTTCCAGGTTTTGTTTACTCTGTGTAGAGGCTGGAATTTCTTCTCCATGTTGAGCCTGCTGTTATATTTTATCTTTTGTTACTTTCCTGTGTTTGCTGTGCTTGATTTTTGGGTAATGAAAGTGTTGCTGATTCCAAGTGAAATCAGTCCAAGCATAAATGACTTGGTTAATCAGATTTGTTCATAACTTGAACTGCCCTGGGCTGTCAGAAAGCAAGTTTTGGACTAGAGGAACAGATTAAATGTAACAGATTTCTGAGTAACATTCTTTTTTCCTTATTTTTACCATACAGCTACAATTGCAGCCAGATTAAATACAAGATTCTTTGTATTTTATGTCAAAGCACCAGTACAGAACATTAAAGCTCAAATGGTGAGGGGAGAAATGCCTGATGGGGTTAATTTTTTGGCAGATCAGTCCCTTTAAACATGCAAATGTGAGATCGCTGAAGGACAAGATCGATGCTTTTCAAACCTCCTTTGGATCCCTGCAAGAAGCTGAGGGGGAAGCTGGGCTCTCACACCTGGGGGAGGCTTCCCAGGAAGGAGGTTCCTGTAAGTTGATTAAATATTCTAGTCAGTGATTTATCTTAAATATCAACTCTTCCTTTAGGCTAAAAGGTAGGAAACTGAAAACACTTCTTATAAAACAAAATATTCTTCCTTTATAAGGCTTGAAACAGATGTTTGTGCTTGGCTTGAGGTTTGTTTTGTTTGTTTAAACCATCTTAATGCATCCTGAATAGTGGTTTTTCAGAAAAGTCACATTTTTCTGACTCTTTCTTAGTTTTACTTCCTAGATCTGTACTCTTTGACATATTTCTCTCCAAGCATTAATGTTTTCACTTTTTTCCCATGAAACTGAGAATGGTTTTTATTTTACTTTTTTGCTATTGCTGGTGTTCATAACATTTATATGAAAAGAATCACTTTGTTTTGAAGGTTTAGTAATATTTTCAAAGTAGATCTAAAAAATGTGTTCTTCTCCCTGCTTAGAACATTACCTGACTTTTTGCACCTCTTGATGAAGAAACACAAAAAAGATAATTCATTGAAAAACCTGAAGTTTGTCTTTGTGGTTTGTTTGTGTTCTGTTTATTTTTAATTGATGCAGCTCAGAACAAAGCACCTTTTAAAAACGAGCCAAACCTGGAGCAGTGGAGTGAAAAGTTCATGTTGGGCAACAGAGGAGCTGCTTTGAAAGAAAATTTGAGTGAAAACGGGACCAAGAGCAGCAGGAGGGACCCCAGGATCTGCAGCATCTTGTCTCCACACCGAGCTGTGACTGTCACTGGCCCTGCTGCTGCAAAGGTGCTTGGAACTGGGGAGAAACTTCTCAATTAGACATTAAAATAGAGAATTTTTTCCTGTCATGTCTAATCCTTCTACGCATTTAGCCTGGGTGTTTTGGGAAAATAAATTCAACTGAAGTAGTGGATCATTGAGAAAACTCTCAAATCTTTGGGATTAAAACCCTCCACAGATTGTGCTGTTGTAAAAATCCTGTGACTTTTTCTTTAGGAATGGGTTTATGAGCAGCAAAATCCTATTAAATCCTTGGAGACTGTTGTAACTGGAGATATCCTGGAAACAGGCCATGGTAAGAGGATTCAGCACTTAAGATCTTTGTTAAATTCTCATTAGGAAATAAAATACTGGAATATTTGTTAGGAAATGTTTCTCTGATATTTGTCATCTTGTCTACAGTTTAGGATGCAGTAGAAACCTGATGTAGCTTCTCCTTCATGCAGTGCTCTCTTTTTGTATGTTTTATAAATTTCTGAAAATAGCAAATGTACATGTGGCACAATAAGAGCCAGAATTCAGACTGATGGGTTTTTGGGGGATGTTTCTGCACAGGATCTGTGGAGATGTGTGCACTCCTACAGCTCATGTTATTAGTGCTCAAGTTCTCTGGATTTCCCCTGAGCCTTTGTGTGTCACTGCTCTCCCCTTGCTCTGAAGCCCACAGGTGTGAGCCCAGCGCTGCTGGCTCGGGCAGGGATGCTCCGGCAGAGCTCGGCACAGGGAGGGCTGCGTTTATGGAACGTGGGAGCTCAGGAATGCTGGATGGAAGCCAAGCCCCAGTGACACCACCCCGAACAGGGAACATTCCCAGCAGTGACCTCTCCCACAGTGGCTCCCTGCTGAGATCCATCCTGAAGAAAACCCCAGGGAGGGAACTCGTGGACAGCCTGGAGGCTGGCTCAGTGCTGGCACTGAGGGTGAGCTTAAAGATGCTTTGCTGACTGATTGATGTGGATTGGGAGTTATTTAATGCTGCTTGGTCATCTTGGAAGCTTTGCTGGGAGCTTTCATGTTGTGAGAGGATCTGGGGTGAGCTGATTGCACCTTCCAGGACCTGAACAGGCAACAGGAAAGACTGAAAGAGACTTTACAAAGGTCTGGAGTGCCAGGACATGGGGAATGGCTTCCCACTGACAGAGGCCAAGGTTACAATGGATATTGGGAAGGTATCCTGGGAGGGTGGTGCAGGGTTGGGATGGAATTCCCAGAGGAGCTGTGGCTGCTCCTGGATCTCTGGAAGTGTCCAAGGCCATGCTGGAGCCCCCTGGGACAGTGGGAGGTGTCCCTGCCCATGGCAGGAGTGGCACTGGATGGAATTTAAGGTCCCTTCTCACCCAGATCATTCTATGATTCCATGAAACGAATGTTTTTTAGTCATGCAGCAAACAATTAGATTTGTTTAAACAAAACAACAGACTTAAATGCTGCTTAGAGGACAATATTTTAATTAATTGTATTGAACTATATAATTTAAACCTGACAGGAATACTCAAACAGTGCCATTGACAGAGGAGGAGGTGAATCTGCTGCAGCCTCCAGTTGTGTAAAAGCCTTTGAAACATTGCAAACAGGTCAGATTCCCCTTTCTAAGAAAAAACCACCTTGGTTTTCTTTATTTCTCTTTTTTAAATAGATAAAATATTATGTGGGTTCATAAGGTTTGCCTCTTTGCTAAATCTGGTTATTGGTATGCATTAATCACCACTGAATTACCTCCTTGTGGTATCCTGCTGGTGACATGGAAAGCAAGATTGCCAAGGAAAGGAATGTCTATTAAAAAAACCTAATCCTACCCCAAAACTTCAGAAAGCCTTGAACACCAGAATAGAATCCCTGATTTTTAAAGGAATTTTATACTTTTCAACTGAAACCTGGGAATCAGGTGGTCCTTTTTAGTCTGTTTGTTCCTTCATTTCTTTCTAGTGTAATAAATCCAGACTGACAATCCTGGCTGGCCTCACAGGCCCTTTAAAGGTGGTGTTTTGCTGTTTGTTGGGGTGGGGATTTTTAGGGGAATGTTAAAATCTGCAAAGCCTCCATGTGCCAGTTTCCCCTTCACTCAGCTGTTTGTTTCATTTTATTCCAACAGAGACAACTGAGAGTCAGAGCTCCAAAACACCAAAGAAGAAAAAAGTGACTTTTGGGGAAGTTCTGAGCCCTGAAATCTTTGATCAGAGCCTGCCTGCCAACACCCCCTTACGCAGAGGAGCCTCCCCAGGGTGTCCCCAGGGGCAGAGCCCCTGTGCAAGGCCAGGCCTCTCTGAAGAGCCTTTGCCCCTCCTGGATTTTGGCTGGGATGATGTGAGTTTGTTGTTTTAGGTGACAAAAGCCCCCTCTACTCCCTGTGAATGGGCAATTCTTGTTTAATTCTCCCCCCCAGCCTGCTTGGTTTTGCAAAGAAATTGCTGAAATATGAAAGTAGAGTCTGCTTGGAGTTCTAGAGTCACACTGAGAAGTTGAGTTTTTAGGAACTGGAAGCAGCCCTTTGGCTGGGAGAGCTGTTTTAGAAGACTCTGAACCTTGAAGTGTTTTTCCCTTCACTTTTCCTTATATTTTGATGCTGTTTCTTTTGCCACACAGAGCAAGGGTATTTTCTTTAAGGAAACAAAATAAAACTACTTTGTCTGCTTCAAACACTGATGGGAAAAGTATTTTTCTGGATATATCTGGTAGAGTTTATTGCTAAAAAATGTCATTTTTTGTTTGAAGGAAGGTGTTGAGCCTCTCCAAGAATTCCTGGATGGTTCTGTTGCTGCAGAAGCCCCTTCACCTGTTGAAAATGCAGAAGGTAACCCTAACTTGTGTTTTTGTCTGTAGCTAATGAATCTTTGTGTACCTGAAAATTGAGAGTTGAGGGTTTTCATTTGTTGTCTGTTCTTTTTTTATATACAGAGGATATATTTCAGTTGTGCTAAAATTGAAATGCTAGTGTTTAAATTTAAATGTTTTCTTCTGAAGATCTTTGCACTGTTTACCTGACTTTAGGTTAACTAGATCTTATTTAGTCTTGTGGTATTTTCCTGTGAAAATTTTACTGCTTAAAGGAATTTGTTTTTTAGAATCTTGATTCTGATACAGTAATTTTGATGATTATTAAACAGCAAGCCAACAACAAAAGAATTGAAACTGGGTTGTGCATATTTATCTATGAAAGCTGTGAATGTGCTGATTATTGTTACCAAATACTCACAAGTTGAGTTTTCCTCTGTTTTGTAGAGCAAGGTATATTTTTTTTATCTTGCCATTTTTGATAGTCCTCAGGATTAAGTTTCTGCTCAAGACTAAAGTGGCTGAAGTGCATAATATCAGAAATTGTATAGATAATTTCCTCAAAATGTGATTAACTTGCATTGAAACTGATTAAAAATCCTTTTTTCTGTCATTTATAGTAGTAGAGACTGACAGACCTGACATGATAGCAACTCGTTCTTCTACTAAAAGGAAGGTGAGTTTCCTTAGTGATAAAATTTATTTGGTTTTTTGGAACTTCTTCAGGCAGGATTGTTCTCTTTTATCCCTCTTGATGCTTAAAAGTGTTTTTCCAGCCTCAGGCATGAGGATTATCTGTATCCAGAATATGGAAATACCCCCTGTTAGTGCCTTCAGGAAATGAGATTTTAAGTGAAAATGGTTTTCCAGTTATTAAAAATACAGCCTGATACTTAAATTGACAATTTCTATTGAATTTTCCAGGAGCTTTTCCAAACAATCTGACAAAATGTTTTGGTTGCTAGAATTTTAAGGCACAGAATTGACTGTACAACAAGAAGTGCTTTCAGACTTTGGTGTTGGACAGCTCTGGTGGGAGGGGAAGGCAAAAAATAGAGGAATATAAAAAAAGTAACCCATTTTTTTTAAAACAAACAACTGACTTTGTTTTTTTTTTGTTTTACTGTATTTTCATTATTATACAAATAGGACTAGATTATACTGTGTGAAATGAGTCTGTAAGATTTAATTCTAGTTCTGGCAGCCCCTAACGAGGTGATTGAGATTAATTAATTCCAGTTTGATTCTTGTGCCCGTTGGACTCTGAGGGTTTTTCTGAGCAGCAGGTCCCCCCCAAGCACCCCAAACTCTGTTCCTCAGCAGTGCAGAGCCGTGGCAGAGGACACTGATTGTGGCAGCTCAGGAGCCACAAACACTGAGAATGATAGAGACACTCAAAATCCAAGAAGGAACAAGATTCAGAGACAGAAGAATCCAACTACAGCTGCTCCCAGAAAGACCCAGGTGAGTGCCAGCCACTACAGTTGCTGAATTCTGCTTTTTATTTTTCTCTCTCCTTGTGTTTTACAGGATTATTTTGATCTTCCTGTTGCTGCCAATATTTTCTTCGTCATCCCCACGTCATTTCCCTGCATGTTTTGCCCATCCCTCTTCCTTACTGACCTGAGGGCTTGAGTTCTTGTAGGGCAAAAAAGGATCTTTTTAGAGAGAGGTGTTTGTGGGTCACTTTCAGACTTGAGGGCCAGCAAATGAGTTTGTGTTTCTTCCCATACCAAATTCTTGCAGAACTATGTTAGAAAAATAATTCTTCTTTGCTTTGAGTTTTTAGATTATTCTATAGATGTCAGAACAAGTGGAACCTTCCTTTTAGGCGGAACAGTTGTCATCCATCAAAATCCAGTGATGGGGTCACTTATCTGTTGAAAAGTATTGTAGAGGACAATTAAAATTTCACTGTGCTTTCTCCTCCTCAATCTTTTCAGAAAACAAAATACCCAAGCTATGGGAAAAGAAGAAAGAAAAAAGTCAAGAAATCTTTATATGGGGAAAGAGAAATGGCTTCCAAGAAACCCCTTCTAAGCCCTATCCCTGAAATTCCAGAGGTTTTCTCTTTTGTCTCATCTCCAAAGTCACCAAAGGCAGATGCACTTTTTACAGGTAATTTAGGTTTTACTTCCATTTTGCTTTTCTCTTTCTGTTTCTTCTGATGTTTTACTTCAACAGTTACATAAAAATCCTGTTTGTGGTTACCTTGAGAGCATTGGTAACGAGCCCATGAAATCTTTTTTACCTTTAATTGCTTCTGTAATAGCAGAGTCTGGAGGATCTGATAGATTATTAATGTCTAACTGATAAATTCAATTCTGGTTGGACTTCAGTGTAAATCTGACAAAAATCCACCTCTTTACTTTGGGTACTGATATTTTCATACTCTTAAGTGAGTACTCTTGGTGAGTTGGGCATGAAGAGTTCAGGGATGTGCAGAGCTTTCTGTTGGGTTTTTTCCCTGCTGTTTATCTGGGATGGTTGTTTGGAAGGTTACTTTTATATAAGTAAAATACTATGAAGCTTTTCTTGTAATACATAAAAGATTTTAAGTAACCACGTGTTTGCTGTGATTCAGAGGGTGCAGGTTTGGGTGATCCCAAATCCAGGAATGCCTGCAAGGACACTCCCCAGGAGCCAGTGGCTGGAAGGATGCGAGGGAAGGAGCTCTGTGCAGCTGCTGTGTGCCTGGGCCCTGGGCTCCTGGAGCAGGCAGCAGCCACCAGCCCTGCTGGAGAGGTGCCAGGGAGCCTGGAGCCTGCTCATGGCACTGCTCCTGAGGTAACGGGTGGGCTGTGGGATCACAGCAGGGATGGCTGGGGGTAAAAGAGAGGGATTAAACTGTGGAACAGGCAGCCTGGAGGCTGTGGAATCTCCATCCTTGGAAGGTGCTGAGCATTCAGAACTCAGCTGTGCCTCTGAGCCACCTGGGGCTGTGGAAGATGTCCCAGCCCATGGCAGGGGCTGGAATGGGATCGTCTTTAAGGTCCCTTCCAGCCTTGGCTGTCCTAGGATTCTCTGCTTCCCAAGCAACCTCAGTTTGGCCTCAGACTGAAACAGATTCCAGCCTGCAGGATTCCCTGTCAGTTGCTGGCATTTGGGAGACTGACTTGGTGAGGAGAACCTGTTTGAAACCAGGTTCTTATGGTTTATCTTTTGCCTCTATTTAAAAAAAATTTAAGAATTATTATTTTTATCCCCCTAGTTTTCAAAGATTGTGCCAGATGCAGAAGGTGATTTTGATGCCTCCAAGTATTTCCTGCAAGGTGAAGAGACTCCACATGAAAAAGAAGCAAAAGAAAGCAGTTCCTTGATAGAAAAGGAGGAATTAAAAGGAAATCTCCTAACTGGGCTGGAAATTCTGGAACAACGGGATGTACAGGAGGGTGCCCAGAGAATGGAGTGTCCTCAAAAAGATTCTGTTAGAGGTGATCCAGCAAGGAGAAGAAGAAGCAGCAGTGTCTTCTCCTTCCCTCCTGTTGAAAACTTGGAAATAACTGGGACTGATGTTGCAGTTTCCCCCTACAGTGTGGAAGAAGTTTTATCAGTTCCCCAGCCCTGCAGGAGGAGGAGCAGTGCCGGTGCTGAGGTCAGGGTGAGGCGCAGCATGAGGCTGAGCAAGGATGCAGCAAGTGAAGGACTTGCATGGATTCAGCTTCCCAGTGAGATTCCCAAGCAGCCTCCCCTCCCAGCTGCTACTCCCAAAGCCAGGAGAACCATCAGCACATCCATCCTGGCAAGATCTGAGAATATTCACCACAGGCAACAAAACCTCCTCCTCTTCCCCGCCCCAGGGAAGGAGAATGAGGGCTCTGCTCCTCCTGCTGCTGGTCCTGCCAAGAGAGGGGAGCGGAGGAGAAGCCTCTGTGAAGCCACAGCTCAAGAAATGCCCTGGGCTCCCACCCAGAGAAGGAGAAACACAAATTCTGGCTGTGGGAGGGACAGGAGTAATCAAAAACACTCAGAAGAAGCAGAGACTCTTGAACTACAATTGAAAGAGGTCTCAGGCATCTCTGATTTTCTGAAGTGAAGGTGGCTCTTAGAGCCTTGTGTTCTCTTTCAAGTGCAGTTTTCTTCTCTTTCCCACTTAGATTTCCTCACTTATTTTCTTATTTGTTTTCTGAATAACTTAGAACTCATTTTCCTTGTCTTGATGCCTAAAATGCTGGAAGATCTGACCTGTGTGGCAGACTGGCTCAGAGCATTGGTACAGTGATGGCAGGTAATGAAGAGAATAAAGAATTCTCCCTGATAAATGTGGGTTGTCTTTAGCAGTTAAACCATGGAGTAAAAGGTGTCCTTCCAGCTACAATTGCTCGAAGGGTTGGTTTCCCATGTGTTTGACCATCCCCTATAAATTGCTGTTGAAATCCGCATATATTTTCTTCTAGATTGCAAAAATAGACCCAAAAGATATTGTCTACAAATAATAAAGAAATCACATCTTGAAAGGGAAGAGGAGGAAGTGGGGAACCTGTTTCCATCTTTTTGAAAGGCTTTGGGCATAAGCAGAGGTGGAATTCCTTAGAGTAGGATTTTGTGTTACGAGTTCATGAGTTTTCTGATGTAAAGGGTGGTCATTAAAGAAAAAAAAAGCTTTTAAGTCTTTTTTGTGTATAAAATTCATCTGGAAAATGAGATTGGCTGTGGGGAGAGAACCATTCCTCACCAGGAAAGCTGTGCTTCATTTCCAGCCGTTACCAGCCCTGCATGTGTGTCCTGACTCCAGCCCCTGTTGGCCAAGGCTCGCCCTGTCATCTTCCTGTTTGCATTTTCTACTTGGAACAATGGAATAAAGAGTGAGGACTGGAGGTGGTCTGCTCCAAGGTTTGCTGCTGCTTTCATATTTCATCCTGGGGTGTTCAGCCCCAAGTGATCCCAGTGCCAGCCTGCAGGAAATGGCTTTGTGTCCAGCACAGTCCCTTCTGTGACCTGGGTTTTACCATGAGTGATGTGGGATAAAATACTTTATGTACTTGGCTGCCTTTATAGAGCTTGAAAGCAACCAGAGCAGTTGGATTTTTATGCCTCTTTCTCCCAAGACAAGAATTCCTAAAGCAACTTGAAAGGAACTCCACTATTCAAATGCTGTTTGAGTTACAGAATCATTGAGGTTGGAAAAGAGCTTTAAGATCAGAGTCCAGCGCTGCCCTGTGGCCCATAAACCACGTCCCCAAGTGCCACATCTATGTGTCTTAAATCCCTCCAAAAACAGTTGCCTTAATGTTTGATTTGGGGATTTGCTTTTGGGGTTAGGTTTGGAAGCAGACTGAGGAGAGTTCTTGGGTTGGACGCTGTGCTTGGCTGCCAGGAGAGGGCAGGCTGGGCTGAGCTTTCTCCTCGGAAGGAAACTGGAAAATAATACGGGCAAAATCTCTGAGAGGCTTATCAATTCAGTAAGGTTGAAATTTAAAGCTTAAAAATGAGTAAATTAGAAAATTAGTCATAGCTGCTACTTCTGCTGTTCAAAGCAAAGCAGCAACTGAACATACACTGCAATTAGACTGGAAAAGTGAATGATGATGGACTGGAATCAGGTGTGAGTTTTATATGGAACTCATTTCATGTGCTTTAACAGAGTCAAGTTGTACTTGAGCTGTCTGGGTGTCTCTGTGCAGCTTTTAGGTACCAAATCCAGCACTGAGTGACTCTGGGGCAGTCACGTCCTGAATATCAGACTGCAATAGTGAGATCAACGAGTTGTCCTGGAGGAAGAGGCAATAAATTCTTGTGTTTGATACAAGAGGTTAATCCAAAGTGCTGCCCAGGGCTCATTCTGTGGGATGCTGTCCTGAGTTCAGCCACAGCAGCACAGGGAGCTCCCCGCGAGGTTCCCTGAGGGGCTCTCCGTGAGGGGCTCTCCCTGAGGGGCTCTCCGTGAGGGGCTCTCCCTGAGGGGCTCTCTAGGTCCACTTCAGCTGGGAGGTGGGATTGAAGGCAGAAGAGAGAAGAACAAGGCTAAGGAGAGGAAAACAAAGCTTGGATTTTCCTCCTGGCACAGCTGGGTGGAAGAGGGTTGTTAGGGATTATTTGTGGATGCTTGACAGCAGTTGCAGGGTGAGGGAGCCCACAAGAAATGAAGAGGTTGCAGCTCTTTCCAAGTGATATTTCTATGTCTTTATGGTTCCATTCATCCTTCTCTGGATAGAATTTTTCCAGAAAATAATTTGTCTCCTTAATCTGGAGAGGACTTGAGCCAGGCTTCAGCTGGGCAGAAGGCGCAGAGGTGGGGGCAATAATCTGTTCTCCATCTCTGCACTGAGAAGGACAAGAAATGTGTTTAAATCTGAGGAAAGCACCTCTGTTAAACATTAAGGAGAAGTTCTCACAGCAGCAGTGGTGGAGCAGGGGGCACCAGAGCCTGGGGAGATGTGGGATCTCCATCACTGGAGGCCGTTAGGAACAGATTAAACAAATACCTGTCAGGAATGACAGATGATCCTTCCTGGGGTAGGGATAGGTCGGGATGGCCTCTGGAGGCTCTGACTGTGCTTTCTGATTGTGGAGACTGCAGGAGCTGATGTGGGGCTCATGGAACAGTCCAGCCCTGGGATGGAATCCCTGGTGGAGCAGGGAGCTGGAGACTAGCTCAGCTCGGGGAACTGGGAATTTGGGAGAGTTCCTCGTACAAGGCCCATGCAGTGTCTTGGGGCTTTAAACACCCATATCTCACCTGAGTCCCTGCTCTGCCTCAGAGCAGGACCTCAATGAACTCCTGAAACTGGAACCTACACCTGGTGCCAGGGGCTTTTCCAAAATCAGTATTTCCCTCAGAATGACCAGCAGCTTCGCACTCCCTGTGCCTTTCCAGAGTTGTGTCTTGTCTTAGTGGTGGGTGTAGGAAATAAAATCAAGGTATGTGGGAGCAGAGAGGTGTCAGGACTTTGTGTCAGTTTGTGGTTCTGGTTTCCAGCTCTGCCTGAAGGAGATTCCAGTGGTTTTATCCCATTTTTGTGTGCTGAGCTCCAGCTCAGCTTGTGTTTTGTAGAGGCATCTAAATAAATCCATGGCATTGCCACTTCTCTTTCCTTACTCTTCCAAAGGGAGGGTCTTCATTTGGAGGGCTTTTATAAAGATGAATTTGTGTTTAAAAGTACTTCCCTACTTTAATTTGTGTGTACTTTAAATGACTTCAGCAGGTACCAGCCCGGGGTGTGCATTGGTGAATAATTGCATTTAGCAGCTCGCCACATAATTACTGCTCTGACTGGCAGGGAGGACAAGAGTGCTGGGCCTGGAAAGGCTGATTGTTTGCTGCTCTGTAATTATGATGTTGTTAATAAGTGAGAGTAATTACACATCACTTTTGTGAAGTGCAGCAGTGATAGATTTTCAGAGCTGGATATCTGGCAGCTATTTCACAGTTGGGAAAGTCTCTGCTTTACTTTGCTGAAGGTACAAAGAACAATACTTACCCCTGAATTCTCCAGGAGATTTTCAAGGGAAAGTGTTAATGTTTCCCAGGAATTATTTTATGCCAGTATTTTGCCTTAATTAAGGTGCACATAAGTTATAAAAGTGGGGATGAGATGACCAAACTTCTCCGATATAAGTTAATAAAAGTTACAGTAAAAGTTTTCTTATCCTGATCTGATAAGCAGGGGAAAAAAAACCAAGAACTGTATATGCCATTTTTATTTATTTCACTTTAAAATAATTGTAAATAAATCTGGTTTTCAGCTGATTTTTCTCTACTTTCTCCTGACTAATGGAGCAGCAGAAGATTCTGAAACAACTGAGTGCTGCCTGTAAATGTCACTGTTGTGGGTTCATGTGGGCCAGTTGTTTAGAAACGTTTAAAAGTTTGTGCTCCAATCTCCCTCCTCCTCACTGTGACTTCTCACTCTCTTAGACCTGGAAAGACTTTAGTGACTTCTGCACAAGGAAGCAAACAGCAAAGGATTGTTAGAGGTGTGGACCAGGAGATGGAGAAAGGGTTCTTCAGGTTCCCCTGAAGAATGGCAAGGATGCCTTCAACACACAGCAACAGGAGTGGGCAGGGAAAGAAATTGCATTTTCAAGCTGCCAACAGGTAGGTGAGCACTGGAAATAAATATAAAATAGTGGGGTATTCCTTCAACATGGTTTTAAATGAGGAGGTAAAATCAAAATGTTTTAAGTTGAAACATTGGATTTAGTTCCAATTTCCCCATGTCCCAGCGGAGGAGCTGGAGCTGGGCCTGTGGCAGGGAGACAAGCAGCCTAATGTATTAGTTTTGTAATTAACTCCTGTAAATTGTGCATAACAGAGCAATTAACTACTTTAGCCAGGCTTGGGAGGGGGGAGCAGGAAAACCTGTGTGCTCTGGGAGTGAGGGCATGGAACAGATTCCCTAAGCCAGACCTGAAAAACCTGGTGTTAGTCTTGGGTTATTTCCAGTGACCCCTTGACTCCCATCTTCCTGCCCCCTGCCCGGCTTTGGGGCTGGTCAGGCAGCTCTGTTTTTGGAAGGCAGAGGAGACAGATATAATGAATGGCTTTTATTGTGCAATATTTCAACCCCTTTTTGACTGCCTTCGGATGGGATG
The DNA here is from genome assembly GCA_035047045.1 of Vireo griseus. Classification (NCBI taxonomy): domain Eukaryota; kingdom Metazoa; phylum Chordata; class Aves; order Passeriformes; family Vireonidae; genus Vireo; species Vireo griseus. The sequence continues at coordinate 3,466,692 of JAWWMJ010000078.1, forward strand.
GAAAATGTTCCACCCCGTGCTGCAGCCAAGATAAATAAAGCATATTCCCTAAACCTGGCTGTGTGTTTCACTCAAACTGGCAGTAGTTAGAGCTCCACTCTTAAACAAGAATTTAGTTTGACAATTTTTAGGCCTTGTTCAGCTGATTGTAGCAGCCAAAGAAAATACTTGAGGAAAAAAATTAAATAATACATATATTTACAGCTTGCAGGTGGCATTAATTTTTTGAGGGTCAGACTTTTTAGGTTTAAAGATCCCTGTTAAGTTGGGCTGTAGTGTAGGTTTTTAAAAAACATTCTTAATTGTCTTTTTTTAAATTAGTTTTTTTTATGAGAATAGTCACTCTGAAGCAAAATACATTTTATGTAGCTCCCTGATGGGTGATAAATAGTTGTGATTCAAGGCTTTAAGAGTTTAAGGTCTACCAAGAACCTGAAAAATCTGCACCCACAAGCCCCAGCAAAGGAGCAGTAAAAGCTCTCGACAGAAGCCTGAGGAGGACTGGCCTCCGACTCCACTGAGTTGGGTTTAAATTCTTCATGGAGTTTTGCTGCTGGGTTTCGGCATTGCCAAGCAGTGCAGGGGAAGCCCTGGCACACTGCAGCTGAGATATTCCATGTTGTGCAGCATGTTTTATGGTCTGAACAATCCTATTTATTAATAACAATAACACCTTTTAATTCGGTCACTGTGCCCAGAGGTCTCTGAGGATTCAAACAATGAAGGACTAAAACTGAATTATCAAACCAGCCACCCCCCACCCTGCAAACAGAGCTTTTATTCCTCAGAGTTCCTCTCTACAAGCAAAAACCCCTTTGAACAGATACCATGCAAGGCTTAATATTTTAAAGTAGATAAGTGAGCCTCCTTTTTGAAATCCTGGTGCTGAAATCATTAAAGGTTACCAGGTATCTCAAAGTCTGCAGAGAAGCTGCGGCACAAATTGTGCCCATTCCTCGAAAGCCCTGATGATGCACTCAACTAAACAAGGTAGGAATTGGAACACTGGAATTTTTATCCCCTCTGTGCTCTGGGTTCAGGCTCATGCTGTTCTGGAATCGAGCTGTTGCTCTGTTCCCTTGCTCTTTGTTGTGCCAGCACTTGGAACACCAGGGTGGAAAACAGGGATCTGATATCCCCATCCCTTAAATCACCTGGATCACACTGGAGATACAAACCTCACCCTGCCATAAATAACCTGCCCGTGGCACCCAAGTATTTGGACAAATGAACGCCTTCAGCAGGTCAGAACTGCTGGGTTCTGGCAGTAAATAATATTCACTAATGCAAATCTATTAAGGTTCTAAGGGAATTCACATTTGAACTGGGATTTGGAGCTGCTGAATGGCCTCGGGTGTGCCATTGAGGAAAAACTAATTGTGTGGGTACAAATATTAATGAGGAATAAAAAGGTCATTTTACTCTTTCCTGAAGAAAAAAAAAACCTAAATTGTCCAGGGTGTGTTTTGCAAGGAAAGCTCTGTAAGGTTTATGTAAGGAGTAGGTAATGTGTACATGGAGTTGATATCAGTGCTAAGCATGATAATCCCAGCCATGGAATATAATCCCTAAATGTTCATTTTATGTTTGTTTTTCCCAGCTCTCCCCCTGCTTGCTCCTCACAGAGCTCTGTTGTCCTGGGTTTGGAGTGTGCCACCTCCTGCTCTGCCTCTTGAATTTCTGTGTCTCCAGTATTCCCTCCTCTCCTTTAACACCAATGTCCAGCTCTTCTAGTCGCAAAAGTGACAGATTGTTCAGAGAGGTAATCCAGAACAGAAACCAAGCAGTTGGGAACACAGGGAAGATGTGTGCACATGAGCTGAGCAATGAAAGCTTGGCTGGCAGGAACTTCTGATCCTTGGCATGATGCCCCCTCCCAGAGCCACAGACAGCCTCAGTCCCAGCCAGACCCATGGTGTTCGGTGCCTTGGAACTGCACCTTTGCTCAGGAGTTAAGGAAATGATCGGGCTTTAGGCAGAATTAAACCTGTGGTTTTCTCCTGACACACAGAGTAGCCCAAGCTTTAAATTGTTCTCTTTTATTAGCAAAGCAAATCTCTGCTTCTGAAAATGTCTTTTTTTCCTCATTTCATGAAGGGCTGGGGACTTGGGCTGGTAGTCGAGGAGAAACCTTAAACTAAATCCTAAAACTTTCCATCTTTTTATCCAGCCTTGCTTTCAGCCTTGAGCACAGCACAACTGGTGCGCCTGTGCCAAAAGCTGTTTAAACAATATTAAGATGTTTTCTTCAAACTTCTCCCTAGGAAGATACTCTTTTTCGAGAGGAATGTTTTCCCTGGAGCATTACATCATGAGCTGGTTCAGTTCTTGGAGTAAGAAATTGGACCAAATGGTGGGGAAGGTCTCCAGGGGAAACATATTTCTGCTGTTAAGTATTCCCCCCAGGAAGCTTAGAAACCGCTCACATATTCCCATTCTGTCCACATTTAGCCTTTCACCTTGCTGCAGCTGAGCACAGGGAAAGGGGGGCTGGACTTTTTTTGAGGAAATTTGAACCTTCTTTGTTTTTGTCATTACATTTCCCCCTCTCTCCTTGTACCCCGTGATCCGAGCTCGGGTGATGGGTTGTCTCATTCCTCTGACAGTGACGCTGCCAAAGGTGCTCTGGGTCCGTGAGCAAGCTGCTAATGAAATCTTAATTAGGGAAACTTCCTTGGAAACTCTGGATTTAGGCGGCTTTTTGAGGATTAAAAGGAGAGGAACCTCTGAGAAGAGCAGAGGATGGAGGGATTTGGGTGGATTAAAGAGACAATGTGAACCATGTTGAGCTGGAGGAGGATTGTGTTTCCTCCTGTGTGGGGAACATTTCCTCATCAACCATGGAGGCTCCCGATAAGGTTTCCTGAATCAAATGAAACTGTCAGAATGAGGAAAAATGTACTCTTTAAATGGAGTAGTGCAGATCAACAGGATTTTTATTATTATGACTTTTTTTCTCATATGGCAGCTCTGCTCTGCAAAATTATTCTGAGAGCTGATAAGCTGCAATTCACACTTTGGTTTGAAGGCAGTCAAGGACCTGAGAGCAAGCTAGACTTGGAAAGTTTGCAATTGTTCATCTTCAGCTCACACACCTTAGAGGACACCCAATAAAAATATAAACCAGCAGAATTAAACTTGGAAGAAAAACTCCCTGGGCAAAAATACCCCAGGGCAGTGAGTGCTTCAGGAGTGGCTTAAATTGGGCTCTGGGGATGAATTAGAGGAACCTGAGTTGTGTGACCCAGATTGGTTTGATGGGCACAGAGAGAATTTTCATATTCAAATCTTTTGTTTTGCACCTTCAATCACAGCTTGGAAAAAAGAAAACCAGGCAAAACATAATCAAATTTGGGTTTCTCACTCAAAGGTTCTGATACTTGAATATCATAAGAGGTTGAAGAGGTCAAGCCCTGCAGATGCTTTCTCCATTTTTATTTGATATCTAGTATTTCTCAAAAGTGGAGTTTTGCTGGTTTTTTTAAGGAAAAAATCACAGACAAATTTTAAACTGTTCCTGACAGGAGGGCCCATGAAGCTGGGGCAAAAGTGGAATTGGTGACTGGGAATTGGCCCAGGGCTGGGGAAGACTTTGGCCAAACCATGTTTCAGTTCTGTAATGATGTTAAACACACAGTAATTACCCTGTGCTCGTTACTGCAGCATCCAGGTCATGAGGTCATTGCACAACAGAGTGGGGAGCAGATAATTTAATTTAATGGAAGTGTTCAGGGCTTGGAGCAGCCTGGGACAGTGGGAGGTGTCCCTGCCCATGGCAGGAGTGGCTCTGGATGGGCTTTAAGGTCCCTTCTCACCCAAACCACTCTGTGATTCCGTGAAGTTTGGATTCTCCTGCCACTTTGATTTTAATTCACAAACTCATTCTGATTGCAGCAAAGCCTTTGCTTGAACATTTCCCAGAATTTGTGGCTCAAAAGCCACTTTGTAAAACTCTGAGCTCTGGGGATGTGAAGCCAAAGGGCCACTCCACCTTCCTGCTGCTGGGATCCGAATGGGGAAAGATGAATGTGCAAAGATAGATTTCCTCTTGCTTCCTTTCTCAGCCATTTTTTCAGTGCAGAACAAACTTTCTCAAAGTGATTACACCAGATAATTTAACAGCATGGCCAAATAGTCCCTGATGATTAAGATGGATGGGAGCTGTATTTGGAGTAATTGTAATTAAGACTCCCGTGGCAAGCAAGGAAAAATAACAAATTAATCTACTGAGAGCTTATGGGGGAACTCTTACATTGAAAAGTATTCTGAAAATCCCAAACTCTGTAACATGGATAAAATCTTAGTTTATTAAGGCTTTCAGAATTATTAAAACTCAAGCTTGGCATTTATATTATGATATTTGTCAGTTGAAAAACTTAAAAAATATATAGCATGAAAATCTGAATTTTTCAACACAGAATAGATGTATTTAGTTAAATTTCTTTGAGATTTACCATGCTTGTGGTCTGGTTTTAATACTTTTTTTACCTGATCCATGTGAGAAAATGTCTTTTTATCACAAAAACTTTTGATTCCTGAATTGCATTGTCTGTCTTGGTCAGGAATATACTGAAATAAATATAAAATTTAATTTTTTTTTCTCAAAATACACCAAAAACAAAGTCTGCTTGGTGTGATGGGCATCACAAGGACTCCTGGTCCTCCCTTTTTCCACTCACACCATTCCAGAGCCCTCTTGACTTTGCACAACCCTATCGCCAGCAGTGCCTCACTTTCTGCGTGAGTAAAGTGAGGTGTCCCCTATTGAAGGCAGTAGAAATTATCTTTAACTTGTGCAAAACTTCTTTTATTCTCACCATTTTAACTATTTCTGGGCCACTCCTGTCTCTGGGGGCAGAGGTGAAATCACAGCACTCCCGTCCCTGCTCCTCAGGTGCAACAACAGAAAAACCCCCGACGATTTAAAGGCTGGGGCTACTTTGAGAAGAGAGGTGGCTTGTTCAGCTTTTGCAAGTCCTTAAGATAATGTCTTTTAGATCCGTGATTGATTTATTTGATATTTATGCAGTTGGCAGGGGGATTTGAAATATAACATAAGCACTTCCTGAGATGTCAGGGCTGCGATGTTCGTGGTCTGAACAAGGATGTAATTCATATCTGCAGGTGCTTACTCTGGTATCAAACACTCCAATAACATCATGCCTGTGGAATCTGGAGCTCCCCAGTGTCCCATTTGTATCCTGATATGCCCACGTCTTTCCTATGTGTGTTTTTCTTTCTTAAGGAGCTCTCATTTCCTTCAATAGGATATGTTTTATTTCATCCTTTTTCCTGCATTTACTCATATTAATGTCACCGCGTGCACTGGTAATAGCTGGGTTTGGAAATAACCCGTGTATCCCTGCAATCATGGGCCTGAAACCCAATGCCTGGGATAGTTTATTAGCAAAGAATTGATGTTTAAGTGAAGGGAGGGGATCGCTCCTTGCTGGACTCTGATCTAACCCCTCCGAAGGAGTGTCCAGCAGGCTCAGCCCCAGCACGTTCTGGGTTGGAGTCCTGGCATGGAAGTTTTTGGGTTGTTTTTTTCCGCTAAATGGCTGTGAAATTTGGAACTGGGTGCTGCCAGTTTGTCCTGTGGAATGGGTTGCTTGGAAGGGAATTTAAAGCTTATGCAGTCCCACCCTCAGGGACACCTTCCACTGTCCCAGTCTGCTCCAAAGCCTGTCCAACCTGGCCTGGGACACTTCCAGGGATCCAGGGGCAGCCACAGCTGCTCTGGGAATTCCCTCCCATCTCCTCCCCACCCTCCCAGTGAAGAATCTCTCCCTAATATCCAACCTAGAGGAATTTACACCTTCCTAAGAGGGAGAGGCCGAAGGTAACTTTGGACTTCTTTTAGGGGAATTTATCCAGAATGAAGGGACAGAGGGCAGGTGAGGGGCTCAGCTGGTGGGGCATTTCTGGGTCCTCTCAGAGCTGGATTTTCAGCCCTACAGCTGACAAGGAGTTTTCCTTGCCCTTTGTGTGCCATGAGATACCTTTTTGCAGCTCCTTTCCCTCAGCCCTTTCTCCCATTTCACTGCACTTATGAACACTGAGTTCAGTTTACAAATTCTTTAAGCACCAGCAGTCTCTGCACTTGCTTTGCAAGATCCATGTGCACTTTTTGTGGGATCCAGGTATTGGGTGCTGGGAACAGAAGTGCTGGTCAGCGTTCCCCTGAACCTGCAGTGTTCCCTTTTCCAGCTGCTCAGTGGGTCTGAGCCTTAACAAATCACCTTAAACAAGGAACAAGTCCCTGCTTGGAAGGACTGGAGCCTTACACAGGTTATGGAGCTGATTCCAGGCATGCCAGGACCCAGGGAAGGGCTGGAGCTGTGTCAGGGAGGGTCAGGTTGGAGATCAGGGAAAGGTTCTTCCCCACAGGGTGCTGGGTGCTGCCCAGGCTCCTCAGGGAATGGTGACATTCCCAAATCTGCCAGAGCTCCAGGGATGTTTGGACACTGCTCCCAGGATGCCCAGGGTGGGATTTTAGGGTGTCTGTGCAGGGCCAGGAGCTGGACTGAATGGTCCTTGTGGGTCCCTTCCAGCTCAGGACATTCCATGATCCCATAACAGGGATCCCATCCCCGCAGCTCCAAAATGCCGCAGTTATTTCTCACTCTGGAGGCCCCTTTGGAGCAGCATTTTGATTAAATATTCTGGAGTGTTCAGTGCACAAAATCTTTTTATTTCCTGTCATTATCTCGGTACAATCATGAGCTCCTCTTTTATTATTTTTATGGATGTGCTCATCAGCTGTAGCTTTTCCCATCCCAGTGGGAATTTCCCTGCCCTGAAAAGCTGAACCTCACACTATCTGGTAGAAACTGAATTTTTTCCCAGCTGGTGAGTGGAGCTCCAGCATCTTCCATTAACAGAGCTCTGCTGGGGGAAGTATTACAAACCATAATCTGCTGGAACAACCCACTGGGGTGAGTTTGTGCTTCCCTGGAAACTCTCACAGGTGCCCCAGCTGGGACATGGCAATGAACAGAAATAAAGGAATAAATACAAGATAAAAGGGTCTTGCTTGCAACTTGAACTTCTGCTTTACAAGGCAGAAAATCTCTTTTTATACATTTTGCTATAAAACTGGCCTAAGTTTAATGTTTGTAGCACGAAGGGATTTTTGTTATCAGTCTTTAGCTGGAGGAGGAACCCCACAGTTACAGTGGAAGCAGCCCCTTTTTTCCTTTTTATTTCCACACCAGGTAGATTTTTTTTTCCTGAGACATTTTTGCATTAGGCTCGGTATAAATTGGATTAATTTGGGATCAATTCTTGCCATGCTAGGCTGACTTCACCTAAGGCTGTTTGCTTTGTTCTTATCTGTTAAGTTTATACACAGGAAGGTCCAAAGTGTGAATAACTCCACAAAATAAACCCGCAGAGGATGTGTTAGAGCCCTGTCACAAAGTCACTGCAGATAAACCACCTTCTTCCAAAAAACTTCAATTAAAGAGAGGCACTTTGGAGCTGTACAGGAGCTGTGCCCCAAAATGTCCTTTATCCAACTTGGTACGGCAGGGCAGTGACACTGAGATGTGCTCTGGGGTGAGAGGAGGAAAGTGCCCTTGTGAGAGGTGAGGAACACAAATTATGGGGGCTACAGGATACTGAAACCCCCCCAGATGGAGCTGGGCAGAGGCAAACACAGAGTTTTCATGTTCCTTCTCTCTCACAGTTTATAAATAGCAAAACTGCAATTTCCTGTGGTTCCCTAGGGCAGCTGTCACAGTGGCCAGTGGCAAAAGGCCAGCTGGACTCCGGACTGAGCCCTGGTGCCACATCATCCTCACCTGCCCAGCCCAGGCTCTGCTTCAGCTGGGCCTTAATAGCTCTGCCTTTCTCAAATTTCCCCCTCTTCCATCACCACCCGACCTGGGTTTTCATTTTAAATATTTTCTCCACATCCAGCCTAGAAAATGGGCAAGTTTTGCTCTGATCAGGTGAGGACAGGGAATCCAAGACCTAAGCTCTGCTCTGAGGGGGGGATGAAACACAGCAAAGAGGATTTCATTTAATTTCCTCTCTTCAGCAGGTGGAACAAGTCTGCCTGCCTGCCTAAAACATGCATTCCAATGCTCCCCTCTGTGGAGCCTCTTCTTCCTCTTTAGGTTTTCCCTTTATCTGGCGAGACTTCAGTTCATCTCTCCAGAGAAGTAACCAAATGCAATTTTTTATTTTGTCTTTATAGGTGTTTCAGATATCCTGGAGCTCCTCATTCTGGAAGAGGACAGGTTTTCCCTTCACAATTACGGAATGTGCTGAAGGGAAGCAAAGGAATAAACAAGGATAAAATTTAAAATTCCAGGAGTGCCCAGGGCCTGCCCTCCCTTGGGGATATGCAGCCCAAATCCACCCCTCAGCTGGCAAATCTCTGCAGAGAGAACCTTCTGAAAGGTTAAATACTGAGAAAAAGGACAGCAGGACATGCTGGCCTATCCTTTTTGGGTGGATTTACCCAGTCAGACAGGGAGCAGGGAATGTTATAAATTTTATACACAGGCAGAGAAATCAATAGCAGTGATTAAATTACTCTGATGAACCCAAAACAAATTCAAAAATTCATGTTTTTAACCCCCCCCTTTCACAGCAGATGGGGATACAAACCCAGATACACTAAAATTCAGGAAGGAAAATGATGGAGCAGCAATAGTGTGGCTTTGTGTGTAAATAAAACCATAATTTTAGGTGTTAGTGAGGGCATTTGTCTCCTGCCCTGCAATGGTTCTGCTCAGGAGGTGCTCAGAGCTGTCTGATGGGTTTTGGCTGACAACAAAACCTTGGAGTGATTCCCTGGCTGAATAAAGCCTGAAATAAGGAAGGATCCATCTCTGGTACCAGCATTACACTGATCCTGCTTTGGGGTCCATCTTAGGCTGATTTCCTTCTTGGAAGTTGTGGAGGACCTTGAATTCTCTCCAAAGCCTTGACTCCCGAGATTTTGCCCAGCTGCAGTCCCAGTTCACCCCCCTGGGTTTCCAGTCTCTCCAGAGCAGTCTCCTTCCAGAGCAAGCACGAAGCCCACATTCAGATCCCCCCAAATTCCAGTGTGAGCTCTCCTTTCAGCCTCCTGCAGTTCGGACAGGGGGGGATTGGGGTGTTTGGTCATCCAGGACATGAACCACATGTGAATTTGGGCTTTGAATGGATTTAAAATGGGAATTTGAGCTTTGGATGACACGGTTTTGCTTTTCCTGCGTGCCTGGATGGAGCCAAAGCCGCCTAAACAAGTGCCAGCACCATCCAGCTCCTCACGCTGCCAAGCTGAAGTGATCTTTGGGGGTGGAGGGGAAATGAAAAGTTATTAAAAGCAGGAGAGCTCTCAAGGACCCCAACTTTTCCTTTCATTCTTATGAAGAAGCTCTGAATCCAACAGGGAAAAAGCACTGGGAGTAATTATCCAAAATGGGTGGCATAAACCCAAGAAGAAAGTAATACATCAGTTTTAAAGCTGCTCATCTCAAACTGTGAGTTAGATTTATTTGACCTGCATTTGGGAGCAAATATTAATGAAAGGGCGAAGGCAGCTTATGCCTCTTTCAGTTCTTTCATTTCCCACTAGATGTCTCCGGTGGAAAAACTAATTAGGAATGTTCTTGATTTAATTTGGGAAAAAAATTGGATGAAGCTTTTTTTTTATTATTATTATTATTATTATTTCTTTTAAAGTCTTGCAGCTTAACCCTTGATCTTTCTTCAGTAACTACTTCAGCCTCGACTATGACAAGAGGCTTCTTAGAAAGGACTCAGTTAATGAATATTGGGGGGTTTTAAGCAATAAAACCAAGTTATTGTTGTCCAAGTATTGTCCAAGTATTAAGAGAAGGAAATCTTTATTTCCACCAAATCTTTGGCTGGTATCTGTAGCATCAGAGGTGGGAGAGAAGTTACATCTTCCTGGTTTTATTTATCCTGATATTGGCAATGTGTGTTTGAGCTTGGATCTCCTTTTGGAGTTTCTCTTTCAAGAGCAGCTTCATAAAAATAAAAATTCGTGTCAATCTGCAGAAACAGTTTCTTTTGCCTCACTTGTTTGTTAAAATTAATGAGGCTTTAAGTAGATGTAAGGATGCACCTGCATGGCTCTGGCTGCAGAACTGAGGCTCCATCCTAGCAAAGAACCCCCTTTCCCTGGCATTCTCCTGTTGCCTGTGGATAGGAAGCCTTTAGGGAGGGGGTGGCACTGTGGGGAACAGTGGTTTGATATTGAGGAGTCACTGACCTGCTCACACATCATTCCAAACAAGCTTGGTTGGGTTTCCTTCCAGTTTAAGCCTGGCTCTTAGTGTTATCTGGGTGATATCTTTATCTTGGGCACTGAGTATTTCACTGAAAGAATGTAAGAATTTATGTTTAGAACAATCAAATATCCATCTCCACTCCTCACATTTTGGACGTAAGCAATGAATTCCAAATGTTAAGCTGGACTAAGGCACAGAGAGCTCCTTCAGTGAGTTGTGAATTTGCTTCTTCTTTGTCTTTTCCCAGCCCACGGTTTGTCAGCCTGGACCAGGCATGGAATTTGTCCCTTGGCTTTGGCCTGGACAGATGGTTTGGGGTTTTAGGGAAGATCAAGGTGTATTTTGGAAACCCCAGTAAACCCAGGAATCCCTGATTCCAGCAGGAGTGTCAGGATGCAGACACAGAGAAAACTTTAAATAAAGCCAGGAGGAGGAGTAGTAGTAGTAGTAGTAGTAGTAGTAATAATAATAATAATAATAATAATAATAATAATAATAATAA